>JAZDUA010000203.1:465000-960000 GCA_038098605.1 Gryllus longicercus
CATTCGGCTGCAGATCGAGAGGTCCTCGGTTCAAACCCGGGTGCCCCCTAGCGTTTCGCTGTTTTGCAACGCAGAACGTAATTTGGTGTAGCGATGTAATTATTTTTTAGAAGGTCTCTGAACACAATGTAACATATGGGGGTATAGCTCAGTGGTAGAGCATTCGACTGCAGGTTCCCGGTTCAAACCCGGGTGCCCCCTTGCGTTTCGCTATTTTGCAACTGCAGAACTTAATTTAATGTAGCGATGTAATTATTTTTTAGAATGTATCTGAACACCATGTAGCATATGGGGGTATAGCTCAGTGGTAGAGCATTCGACTGCAGATCGAGAGGTCCCCGGTTCAAACGCGGGTGCCCCCTAGCGTTTCGCTGTTTTGCAACGCAGAACGTAATTTGGTGTAGCGATGTAATTATTTTTTGGAAGGTCCATGAACACAGTGTAACTTATGGGGGTATAGCTCAGTGGTAGAGCATTCGAGAGCAGATCGAGAGGTCCCCGGTTCAAACCCGGGTGCCCCCTAGCGTTTCGCCGTTTTGCAACTGCAGGGCGTAATTTAATGTAGAGATGTAATTATTTTTTAGAAGGTGTCCGAACACCACGTGGCATATGGTGGTGTAGCTCAGCGGTAGAGCATTCGACTGCAGATCGATATGTAGCCGGTTCTAACCCGGGTGCTCTCTAGCGTTTCGCTGTTTTGCAATGCAGAACGTAAATTGGTGTAGCGATGTAATTATTTTTTAGAAGGTCTCTGAACACAATGTAACATTTGGGGGTATAGCTCAGTGGTAAAGCATTCGACTGCAGATCGAGAGGTCCCCGGTTCGAACCCAGGTGCCCCCTAGCGTTTCGCTGTTTTGCAACTGCAGGACGTAATTTGATGTAGCGATGTAATTATTTTTTAGAAGGTCTCTGAACACCACGCAGCATATGGGGGTATATGTCAGTGGTAGAGCATTCGACTGCAGATCGAGAGGTCCTCGGTTCAAACCCGGGTGCCCCTTAGCGTTTCGCTGTTTTGCAACGCAGAACGTAATTTGGTGTAGCGATGTAATTATTTTTTAGAAGGTCTCTGAACACCACGAAGCATATGGGGGTATAGCTCAGTGGTAGAGCATTCGACTGCAGGTCGAGAGGTCCCCGGTTCAATCCGGTTGCCCTTTTGCGTTTCGCTATTTTGCAACTGCATGACGTAATTTGGTGTAGCGATGTAATTATTTTTTAGAAGGTCTCTGAACACCATGTAGCATATGGGGGTATAGCTCTGTGGTAGAGCATTCGACTGCAGATCGAGAGGTCCCCGGTTCAAACCCGGGTGCCCCCTAGCGTTTTGCTGTTTTGCAACGCAGAACGTAATTTGGTGTAGCGATGTAATTATTTTTTAGAAGGTCTCTGAACACCACGAAGCATGTGTGGGTATAGCTCAGTGGTAGAGCATTCGACTGCAGATCGAGAGGTCCCCGGTTCAAACCCGGGTGCCCCCTTGCGTTTCGCTGTTTTGCAACGCAGAACGTAATTTGGTGTAGCGATTTAATTATTTTTTGGAAGGTCTATGAACACAATGTAACATATGAGGGTATAGCTCAGTTGTAGAGCATTCGACTGCAGATTGAGAGGTCCCCGGTTAAAACCCGGGTGCCCCCTAGCGTTTCGCCGTTTTGCAACTGCAGGACGTAATTTAATGTAGAGATGTAATTATTTTTTAGAAGGTCTCTGAACACCACGTAGCGTATGGTGGTGTAGCTCAGCGGTAGAGCATTCGACTGCAGATCGATAGGTAACCGGTTCCAACCCGGGCGCTCTCTAGCGTTTCGCTGTTTTGCAATGCAGAACGTAATTTGGTGTAGCGATGTAATTATTTTTTAGAAGGTCTCTGAACACAATGTAACATATGGGGGTATAGCTCAGTGGTAGAACATTCGACTGCAGAGCGAGAGGTCCCCGGTTCAAACCCGGGTGCCCCCTAGCGTTTCGCCGTTTTGCAACTGCAGGAAGTAATTTGGTGTAGCGATGTAATTAATTTTTAGAAATTCTCTGAACACTACCCCGCATATTGGGTATAGCTCAGTGGTAGACAATTCGACTGCAGATCGAGAGGTCCCCGGTTCAATCCCGGGGGCTCCGTATCGTTTTGCTGTTGTGCAACTGCAGGACGTAATTTAATGTAGAGATGTAATTATTTTTTAGAAGGTCTCTGAACACCGTGTAGCATATGGGGTATAGCTCAGTGGTAGAGCATTCGACTGCAGATCGATAGGTAACCGGTTCAAACCCGTGTGCTCCCTAGCGTTTCGCTGTTTTGCAATGCAGAACGAATTTTGCTGTAGCGATGTAATTATTTTTTAGAAGGTCTCTGAAAACAATGTAACATATGGGGGTATAGCTCAGTGGTAGAGCATTCGACTGCAGATCGAGAGGTCTCCGGTTCGAACCCAGGTGCCCCCTAGCGTTTCGCTGTTTTGCAACTGCAGAACGTAATTTGGTGTAGCGATGTAATTATTTTTAGAAGGTCTCTGAACACCATGTAGCATATGGGGGTATCGCTCAGTGGTAGAGCATTCGGCTGCAGATCGAGAGGTCCTCGGTTCAAACCCGGGAGCCTCCTAGCGTTTTGCTGTTTTGCAACGCAGAACGTAATTTGGTGTAGCGATGTAATTATTTTTTAGAAGGTCTCTGAACACAATGTAACATATGGGGGCATAGCTCAGTGGTAGAGCATTCGAATGCAGATCGAGAGGTCCCCGGTTCTAACCCAGGTGCCCCCTAGCGTTTTGCTGTTTTGCAACGCACAACGTAATATGGTGTAGCGATGTAATTATTTTTTAGAAGGTCTCTGAACACCACGAAGCATATGGTGGTATAGCTCAGTGGTAGTGCATTCGACAGCAGGTCGAGAGGTCCTCGGTTCAAACCCGGCTGCCCTTTTGCGTTTCGCTATTTTGCAACTGCAGGACGTAATTTGGTGTAGCGATGTAATTATTTTTTAGAAGGTCTGTGAACACCACGAAGCATATGGGCGTATAGCTCAGTGGTAGAGCATTCGACTGCAGATCGAGAGGTCCCCGGTTCAAACCCGGGTGCCCCCTAGCGTTTCGCCGTTTTGCAACTGCAGGACGTAATTTGGTGTAGCGATGTAATTAATTTTTACAAATTCTCAGAACACCATGTAGCATATGGGGGTGTAGCTCAGTGGTAGAGCATTCGACTGCAGATCGAGAGGTCCCCGGTTCGAACCCAGGTGCCCCCTAGCGTTTCGCTGTTTTGCAACTGCAGGACGTAATTTGGTGTAGCGATGTAATTATTTTTTAGAAGGTCTCTGAACACCATGTAGCATATGGGGGTATAGCTCAGTGGTAGAGCATTCGTCTGCAGATCGAAAGGTCCTCGGTTCAAACCCGGGTGCCCCCTAGCGTTTCGCTGTTTTGCAACGCAGAACGTAATTTGGTGTAGCGATGTAATTATTTTTTAGGTCTCTGAACACAATGTAACATATGGGGGTATAGCTCAGTGGTAGAGCATTCGACTGCAGATCGTGATGTCCCCGCTTAAAACCCGGGTGCCCCCTAGCGTTTCGCTGTTTTGCTACTGCAGAACGTAATTTAATATAGCGATGTAATTATTTTTTAGAAGGTCTCTGAACACCACGAAGCATATGGGGGTATAGCTCAGTGGTAGCGCATTCGACTGCAGATCGAGAGGTCCCCGGTTCACACCCGGATGCTCTTTTGCGTTTCGCTATTTTGCAACTGCAGGACGTAATTTGGTGTAGCGATGTAATTATTTTTTAGAAGGTCTCTGAACACCGCAAAGCATATGGGGGTATAGCTCAGTGGTAGAGCATTCGACTGCAGATCGAGAGGTCCCCGGTTCAAACCCGGGTGCCCCCTAGCGTTTCGCTGTTTTGCAACGCAGAACGTAATTTGGTGTAGCGATGTAATTATTTTTTAGAAGGTCTCTGAACCCTACGCAGCATATGGGGGTATAGCTCAGTGGTAGAGCATTCGACTGCAGATCGAGAGATTTCCGGGTCAAACCCGGGTGCCCCCTAGCGTACCTCAGTTTTGCAACTATAGGACGTAATTTGCTGTAGCAATATTTTTGAAAATGTTTAGAACGTCTCTGTCGGTTGATCGACATGTGTCTCTCTATGGCGTCTCTCTATGTTTTGCAATCGCTGGAAATAAATGTTTTTAGCGTGTTGAGTTGCACTGATCCCAGTCTGTCACACGGGGTTATAGTTCTGTGGTAGAGCATTCGACTGCTGTTTGAGAAGCGACCAGTTTCAAACCAGATGCCCCACTGCGTTTGGCAATGTTTTTCAATCCCAGGCCGTAAATTGTTTCACCGTTTGAATTCCTTTTTCAGAATCGTGTTGTATGCCCTTTTTTAATTTTAATATTTGCAATTATTATTATTTCTTTTAACGTTTTCTCAGTAGTTTGTCATATATCAGCAGTTTTGACGTTCATTTGGTTGGAATCGCTGACAAATTTCTAAAGAAATCGTTGGGAATTTTTGAAAGCAGATCCAATTTGTATGTTCACATTTTTAATGAGGACAATGTCCAATACTATGAGGTATAGAGTGGAATTTCTATTAAACATTTTTTTTATTCCAAATACATATATATATATATATATATATATATATATATATATATATATATATATATATATATGATTTTGGTGTATAGAGTGGAATTTCTATTAAACATTTTTTTTATTCTAAAGAAATATATATGATTTTGGCTCTTTGTTTGTTTGTTTTCAAGTTTTTAAAAAATAACTGACGCAATATCCGAAATGTCATAATATTATTGGAATGTCATAATATTATATAGCTAATTTCAGTAATACTTAAAATTATGGACGCGTAAGAGTGTGCTGTGGCTGTTCTTATCTAGTGAGTTTTTCTAAATTATACTTTAGTGATATTTGTACAAGTCGGTGCTTATTTAATAGCTTTGAAATGTTGGTAATGTGGTAGTTGGTCCAAAAGTCCAGGAGATAGTAAATGTTTTGCATGGGACATTTGCATAAATTTCTTTAAATAATTAGCACAAATTTCAAAATGAATATGTTACGGAATTACAAAAATCGTTAATATCAATTTTGAAGTTACCCAAGTTTGAAGACATGAACTTCACTCTGTACCGACGGATAAAACACCGGATGCATCTATTTATACCGTTTCACTTTATGCCCGATTATAATATTTTGTTTCCCATCATTGATTGCAATAAACGTGCACGAATTGGAATTCATGAAAACGTCGAATTCATGAAACGTCTTTCGGTTTACATTAAGAGATAGACCTCGGTCGCAAATGTACGAGTATCGAGTGAATGCCTTAAGCAAGGGAGTAAAACCTTCCACGTGAGTCCTAATTGACGCGTGCGACCGCGCGCTCCGCCTTCCGCCCTTCAACTGCTTCAATCGCGACTTGGAAACAGGCGAAGAGCGTCGAAAAGCGGGGCGACGTCGCGTCGTCGTGAGCGTGGTGCGGTGTGGCGTGGGCTGCCCGACGCGCCAGCGAAGCCCCTGAGCCGTGGTTGGCTGCCATAATTTCCGTCTTGTATTGATTGGACGGGGAGGCGATGACGTCAGCGCTGCCGGAACCGGAAGCGCTCCGGGCCGGAGCCGCGCGGGGCGAGGCGGAGGCGGCCGGGACGGGTGGGGGAGGCAACTCTATTTCCGGGAGGAAGAGCGGAAGAGCGGCTGGCGCCTCATATCGCGGCGGTGGAGGCGGCGCGGGGACGGCGCGGGGCGGCGGGGGCGGCGGGGGCGCCGGCCGCAGCGACCAAAATATTCTGCAACGAGGCTCGCAGCGCGACGCGGCGCGGCAGGCCACCCTCCACACCAGCCGCCACAACGCGATGAAATGACGATGTAGGTAGCAACGTGCAATGGAAAGGGCGACATTCTTTCATGCAACCCTCGATCGATTTGACCATCAGATGCCCTTAATGCACTTGAATTCTTTCATGTTGTAGGCTAACGGGTGAATCCGTCCTTCCCTGCAGACCGAGAAATATCTTTTGGGAAGACTTAATTTTACACACCTAGTTGGAAGAGGAGATGGATGACGATTAATTAAAATGTCCGAGGACAGACATTCATGATTATTTTCAACTTACGAAATACAGACGTGGCTTTCTTCTGATCGACGGAAAGCTTGTCAAAATGATGCACACTCAAACATGTCCAATGTGTATTTTTTTCTTCATCAATATCTTCTTCAGATTTGAAACACTTGTCTCTGATCGTTCATGTAACTTTCACTTTTCACAAAGTTGATTATGAACAAAAAATCGTTGTTGAGAACCGCATTTGATCTTCTTATATGCTGTTTCCTTGCATGCTGAAAAACTCAACCCCAAATATTGCAGAAGCATCTCATATCTCCTTAATAATAATAATAATAATAATAATAATAATAATAATACTGGGAATAATAAAACAAGAACTTCTATAATAACGTAAGATTTTGGCCTTTGCTTTCGCCTGCGTTATTTCTAACTTCTTAACAGCTCTTTTGTTATACATTTTCTGCTACACAGCTCTTAGCACTTTTGTTATACATTTTCCAAATAAAACAAAAATACAACACAAAGTGCAAGGAAAATTCCGCTTTCTGGATCGTTTCAGTAAAAATGTCCAACTAGTTCCAACCCAACGTGAAATAAATTGTATGTGAGTAACCTGTGATCAGCGCGCATAGCCCTGAATTGCACCTCGCGTTCGAAGTACCCAGTGTTCGCGCCGGGCCTCGACGCGAGGTGGTGTCGACGGCGGCGTCGCCAGGGAGGGGTGCGTCCCGAAGCGACGTCGCTGTCCCAGGGTCGCGCCGCTTCCACGCCGCCGCCGCGGCCGCCACCCCCACCCCCACCCACGCCGGCCCTTTGTTGCGGCTGCGGGGGCGCGCTGGCCATAAGCTTTGCAACACCGCGCTGCACGCGAACCTGCCTCCCTACCCAGCATGGTTCTATTCTACACTGTCAGAATTTTACGCATTACTTTAATGTAAATTACATTAATTACCGTGAAGGCACATTAAATTTAATGTACATATGTACATTACGATGCAAGAGCCAAAGCTCTATGGCCATACCTGGAAGGAAGGAATGAACTTCTTACCCTGGAGATTATGAATAGTATACGATATGAATTGATAGTGGTAGGGGAAACGGGAGAATCTCTACATTAAATCTACTATGATTTTAACGTATGCATTAAAGTCAATGTACAAATATATTACCCACTCTTTAATGTACAATGTTACATGAAGTTTCTTGTACAATACATGAATCTACATTAGATTTAATGACATTTCTGACAGTACCTTCGACGAGAGACGTCTTTCAGATAAACGGGTAGGGGGCCGCTTTGTGAAAAAGTAATGTGACTTTGCCCATAACGAATACGTATTAAACTAACACCACTTATATCTTTTCCATCGTACATCCCGGCAGACTCTTTTGCATCGCTGTCAAGAGGAAAGAAGCCATTCTTCGATTACATTTGCGTAGTGTGCAAAGCAAGACATGTGTCATACTAAAGCGGTAGAACCTCAATAACTCGAATACTTTGACATCTCAAAAATTAGTCATAACCTTTCACCTTCCTTTTAACTTTGGAATTCCTCTCGTCACACCGAGAAGGTCGTTATATTTTAGTTCTTTCTCTCTTCTTTTCTATTTTCCATCGAGTCATTGATTCCTTACTATATCTATAATTACTTTAATTTTTAGGTTTGAAATACGTTTCGACGGCAATAGATATGTTTATTTATAAGACGAACAAAATTTAAACAAAAAACTCAAATTATCGACACTGAAATCATGTTGAATATAAGATGAATGCCTTTAAAGTCACTTCTGCAACTTTTCGTAGCTAATATCCATCTAACATACAGAACAATTGAGTGATGTAACAACTGTGAATAATTACAGTGAATGATAATACAATGAGCAGACCTAATCTCTACGTATATTTTCCATTTTTCGTAATAACTTACACTCTTCTCAAGAGAAGCGATTGTAGTTTTTAAATTACCCGTTTATGCAAATCCCCAACTTTGCAAAAAACTATAGAAAATTCGAAAATATAATTACTCTTGTACAAATTTTTCAGAACATTGAACTGGCATCCTACCTTAATTTCTAGAAATATATTTGGATCGTCTTGAAAATTCGATTTTCTCCAACTCGGCTTTAAGAATCTAAATCGCGTGTATCAGCATTAGTGAATGTCACAGTTGGACTTCTTCTCGAAAAAAATTAAATCAATAATGAATGATACACGATAAAGACATCAAAGATGACGTAACATCTTAAGTTGCAAGTTTGACCTACACCTTCGAGCCGAACGCTTGCACCGCGTCCCCGCACCGAGTGATCAGGGCTGGAGGAAAAATGAAGAAGAAGAAGAAGAAGAAGAAGAAGAAGAAGAAGAAGAAGAAGAAGAAGAAGAAGAAGAAGAAAAAGAAGAAAAAGAAGAAGACAAGGAGAAAAAATGAAAAGTGAAATCCAGTATTAAGTTATTAATTTTATTAATATTAGCTATTAGTAGTTACCCGTAAGCTAGTCATGACTAAGTGCATGTAGTTTTAACTCTGTAATTAAATTAACTTTAATTAGTTAAGAAGACCAAGCCCCACTCTAGCTGCTTAAGCCGCAATGTACCCGACTTACCAAAATAAATATATACATAAACTTCCGCCTCCACACAGAAGGGGGGGGGTATTGGAGGTAAAAAAAGCAGGGGCGGAAGCAGTCCGCTCAATTGCCCTTAAACGGGGGCGGCACGCGTGGGGCGGTGCACCCTACATCGAAGTGAGAGTTTGACCAGAGTCCACGATCGATCCTTCGTGAGAATGCAGGTCGTTCTGGGTACGAGGAAATCGTTTAGAGACGTTGTAAGTCTGTACAGGTCAGGAATCACTTCGTGGCAAATGGTATTAGAGGTACCTATCTACATTCCGCTGACGTGACGAGCAGGCAGCGTGGGATTGTATGGTGTTTAAACAGATATGTATCATTAGGAAGCTATTGTGCATGTTTGAAGCAATTGAACATTAGTGTAGAATTTGTATTTGAAATTTTCTTCAAAATTCTCAAAATTCTCAAAATTCGTCTCAGTGTCTGGTTTGCAAATATCGCTATAATTGGTTGACGACCTATACTACAATGAATCTGTATCATGAAGTCCGACGTTAAAAAACGAGCTGCAGCCATTTACTACAATTAAGAGAACTACAGAATGGGAAAAGTATTTAGACATAAACATTTTACAATTAAACATTTTACAGTTCATCTCCCTAAGAATATTGTATTTCCTTCTCTGATGATAATCATATTTATGGTTATTTTGATTGTACAGAAAATCCTAGTAGGAGGGGATTCGTCAGACTTTTGAATGGTCTGAATCATTAAAGAGTAAGACAAGGTTGTTCTACAATAAAATTTGTTAGTTTTTACATTATTCAACTTTATATCTAAAATGACACAGCGTTTTCCATTTTTAACAAGTGATCTTGCTACTTTGAAATTATATTATACAAGAAAATGATGGTTGTTATCGTCTGTTAACATTTATTTAACAGAAATTTAAACCATCCAATTTATTGTTTATTATTTTGGCCATTAATTTGATTTCTTTCAGTTATCAAAGGAACTTGAAATACAATTTAAATTTATGTAAGTCAGTGTGTTCGCACTGACATGCTCAAAAATTAACTTCGTACAGATCATATCCGTCCAAACGTTTGTACATTAAAGAATTACTGTCTGACGTAATTTTTGTGCGATATCATCTTACATCAACCTACGAATTAGTACGAATTTTCAAATGAATTGAACAAGTCCTTGTCAACTGCTGCCACCTGCAACTTTTATAACAGCACCTACTGAAGCCCCACAGGCTAAAAAACGTCCAACCCTAATGCTCAGCACTTTCACTACAGACAGACTTCATCGAGTGTCGCCGGAGACAAGAGAAGCGGGAACCGCCCCCTGCACCTCCCGTTGCCCCTCCCGGCCCCCTGGGCTTCGCGCTCTGCTCTCGCCGCGCCGATGCTCATTTGCATACAATGCGCGGAAAGGCCCGGCGCCAGGCCACGCAGCGCATGCGACCATTTTCTGAGCTCTTGTAATCCGCGAGCTTTCGTATTAAGACGTTTAGAGGCACGTGTACGACGACGGCCTTCGCGTCATGAAAGTTCGCGCCGTGACGTAACTGTTTCTTGGACGTAGCAATGAGTGCACCTCTTGTTCTAGGTTTATAACCTCATTGAAATGCGGTGTGACGCGTTCCCAAGAAAGCAGACGAAAACAGTGAGATTGTTGAAGTTCTTCCTAAGATTTTATTATTACATAACATGACGTAATAGAGACCTGTGTGTTACTAAGCACAGAAAATCCTGTATCGTGCTAAAGAAGGAAGTCCTATGCTGTCAATTTACTATCCTGGTGAGTCTCTTTATGGCCATCGTAGAGTTAGGGATAGGGATAAGAATGAGACCAACAATTCATGTTAGCACATTGGGCAAGCGTTTTTGTAAGACGTGTACTTACTTCATTCTGATGAGTCCAACTTTTATTTCTAAAGAACCGGAGTAAATGTCAAGAGTCAGTTTAATTTAGTACTGGAAAAACTGCATTTAAGTCTAAAACTATTAATGTTTTTCCATTAAATATTACAGGTCACCGAATTTATCTTTCTTATACGCTTATATACTTATCATAATTATTTTTTTCGAAAATTAACATTGTAAATGGGATTTTGTACGAAAGAGTACATAGATTTGAGTGTAAACTACTTGATTTCATTATCGTCTCTTTTTACTACCTGGCTCATATCATTTTTCCCTCTTGCATCAACTGCTTGTTAAAATATCTTATCCTAATCAATTTTTGAAATAAAGTTTCATAGTAATGACATCTGCAACTATAAAAACTAAATTGTTTAAGCGCTCATCGTTCCCTCTTTTTCTGACCCTTTATTCTTCCTTGCCGTCCCTTCATTTGGTAAGGAACATATTTTGTGTTATATATCTTCAGTGTATTTATTAACGATTATTTAGGAAATACTCAGACAACACTTGGAATAACAAAAATGTATTCAAAGTTATATCAATTGGTAAAACGCTAAAATACCAATAATACGGTATTTTATCAATGCGATACAATTTTCTGCCCAAATTGCTTTTAAAATACAGTGTAAGTCTGAAAAAGTATGAACGGTGAGTTGAACGGTTGGTGTCTGTTCTCGATCGAAGTATCCATTAAGAAGCATGAGGTGTCTCGTGCTGTAGTGGTCGTACCGCTCACCTTTGGGTACCACGATTTAAATCCTTGTTATTTTATTTTGTGATGGACAAATCTTTAACGGCAGTTTTTCCCACAGAACTCCCGTTTGCCTTCCCTTGGATTCCACATCATCATCGTCGTGTATCGTTTTCATTTCGCCATTCACCCCTGTCACTGATCACTCTTGCATTCATCTCGCTGTTTAAACGCGCTATCTAGTAGCAGACATAAGTACCCGACTGCAGAAAATCCGCCTCTACGGGCTTCACAATCTAGTAATTCAATAAATAAAATAAATAGTTATCAGTTGAGTAAATAGATCAGAACAAAAGCGTTTCAATTTTTATGGTTTCTCCTTTCGCTATTGCGTAGAAATGTTTGTCAATAAAAAATGTGCATGTGAGAGTGTGTTGAAGTGTTTTGTGTTTTACGAAATGTTAGCTTACCTAAATAATCTCTGTATTACTTGCGCGAAAGATATGTATTCTAGAAGATTAAACAGAACGTTTTTTACCAAAATGGTGGGTAAAATATAATAATTAAACAAGCATTGCCGTAATTAAGACTTTGTTTAGTCTTTCGCTCGACTGAAGGTTGTGTACAATAATAGAAAGAGATAAAGACAAAGTTTCAGGCTAGAACAATATGCAATGGTAATTGTAATTAAAATCGTTCAAGATAGACACATATCAAAATATATTAAATAACTAGGTACGGAAATAACACCAGGTCCCACCGAGGTTTGAACTCGGATCGCTGGATTCAGAGTCCAGAGTGCTAACCATTACACCATGGGACCGGCGAACTTTCATTGTTGCAACAAATATTATGGTTTTATTAACTCGCCTTTTGAAGTTTGGAAAATGAATTTTTTTACAAATTGCAAAGGAGATCAGGCTAGCTCGATAACGAACCAAGTTCAGCACAAAAAGCTCTGGTGTCCAACACAAAGATTCCTTTTCATCAAGTTTTTTTCTTAATCAAAGAAATACTTATGATGTCAGTCCTGGTTTGGCTTTATTAGTCATTCACCCACAAGGTTGACGTTTAGGCGTGCAATGCATACTATTCTACGCTCTCAATAGGGATTGCGGTATGTGAGACTTTTGTATCTAAAGTGTGCCTCAAAATGTGTGCTCGCTTAGAGCGAGAGTTAGGACACCCTCCTCTTGCACAAGCAATCCCTCCGCGCAGGATTTAAATGCAAGCATAATAAGAAAATACTTAAGGGCCCGTATTCCTGGGGAGCCCCGGGGTCCTGAAATATATCATACAAAATTCCCAAACAATGTCATTAAATATGTTGAACGATGAGCAAACGGCGAGACCGAAGTGGTAATGGAGGCCGAAGGACGTAGGCTTGGAGGTGGGGGTAAAGTGGACGTGACGTTGCACATCGTAGAGATGGAATTATCAGGGCACGAGAAGTGATAGTGAGATGAACCTGGTTGGGAGAGAAAGCGGGATGGCACTAGAATAAGATGGTGCGCGTTTGTCCTAACTTTCAAGTAACTTTGCTTCAGTCACTCCTTTTGCATTGCCTTCAATGTTCAGAAAAGATACACACGAGGTCCCACCAAGTTTTGAACTTGGATCGCTTGATTCATAGTCCAGAGGGCTAACCATTACACGATTAGCGGTATTGCCTCACATTCAAATTTACTTTTGTGACAGTTTTGCTTTTATAATAAACAGGTCCAACCGAGATTTGAACTCGGATCGCTGGATTCAGAGTCCAGAGTGCTAACCATTACACCATGGGACCGACGGGAGTCGATGCACCGTTGTCACGTCCTAAAATCGTAAGTGTGTCCTATGCAAACGTACACAATTACCACTTGCTGGTATGTACTAGTACCTGTATAACAACAACATATTTAAACAATATTAATATTTTGCATGAAATTTAGCATCTTCACAGATTTGAGTAATAGAATTTCTCACATTTATTTGAAAATTCTGTGAATGAGACGTGAAAATCGGTACATCTTGCAAAGTTTGATACTAGTAAAAAATCCAACGATCACTATAATTTTCAACAAATAGCCCCAAAATCATAAAACATACGGTTCTAGTTATTTATATGCCGAAAACGATTCCCCATAGAGTTGGCTCTAATTTACAAGATGACAGGTCCAACCAAGATCTGAAATCAGATCGCTGGATTCGGAGTCCAGAGTTCAACTATTACACTGCTTTGAGCACATGGTTCGTTGTGTTTATTAAAACGCTTCCGCATGTTTTACGTTGTATTTCGAAAATGTGCGTTTATCTAAAATAAAATAATGTTTTCAATATTTTCGCAAATATTCTATTGTATTTCAAGAAAATGGGAATTGAAATTTTAAAAAAATAAAATTATCTTTAAACTTTGCGGAAATGTTGATGTATACTTTTGGTGGTTTTCTAACATGGACTTTATACACTTATATCTTTTAATTCTAAGATCCATCCCATTTAATATGTTGAGCATTTGTAGATAATAAATTAAAGCGAATATTTATCAGGATATATGTTTTTTTTTCTATCAACGTTTCTTTTTTATCTAAAAGCTCGTCAGACATTGCTGTTTTCATTACTTTTCAATCGCTAAAGCGATAAAATGATGAATACAAAGTTTCTAGGACTGGGATCCTTCATACAACCCTGAATTGATAATTTCCAAACTCTTGGATCTCTTATGAATTCTAAAACACATTTGTTAAACAATAATCACAGCTTAGCCATTTTATTTGTACAAAATGCATGTTTAATGTGTTAAAATTATAAACGCTAGTGTAACAATTATTAGATAGCTTATCGCACTAAATATTAAAATATATTTAAATATTACGTACCCATATTTGTAGTATGATTTTTATTCTTATTAATTGTAATAAATCCATTATTTTCTGTGAACTACTGAAAGCTCTGGCCACCCACACTTCGTGGAGGACGTACCACAGGCTAGCGACCGCTGCCCTAAAAGCAACCTTCCGAGCGCGGTCAAACGGCCAGCGCGGGCACACCGTCTCCACCTCTACAGTATTGATGTAGCTGCCACCGCTGCCCTTCCGCCTCCCGCGGCATGCAAAGCAGCTCGGCCGCACGAACTTCCGGGGAGGGACAGAGGACGCGCTCTCGCTCGCACGCCCCGCCCCGTCGCCGCCCTTCCCCGCTCCGCTCGAAAATTATCCTCCGAGGACACGCGAACGCGCCCGCGGGGCTGGCCCTGATTTAAAATTCGACAGGTCCCACCGAGATTTGAACTCGGATCGCTGGATTCAAAGTCCAGAGTGCTAACCATTACACCATGGGACCACGCGTTAGTTGCGCGACACGTCTGTTAGAATCGTGGCGAGTTTTCGACACGTTAACACACGACATGTTAACATAAATGTACGGTCCTTTCTATTTAGGAGCCCAACGTTTTCAAGTTTAATTTTCAGATTAGTTCATAAATATGTACAATAATTTTGTAAATAATATAATTATCTGTTTCAAACAATCACTTTTATCCACATTACTCCATAATTCGAAATGATAAAATTCATATCCTAAAAATTGCAATGTATATTCTTCTAATATGTATGATTGCTAATTACCTGTTCATCAAACATTCATATCGTCAGTTAAAAAAATTAAACGTTCTTATTCTTCTAGAAAAGTCAATTCAATGTAATATTTTTATTTCTGACCGAACAAGTTTTGATAATTGAAGATAATACTGTTTTTATTTTCTCATTCATCTTATGACAAAACCATAAGTTTAATATTTTAAAAATATTAGGCTCCATCGTAGTTTGTTCATGCATTAGGTCCTTTAACGTATCAATCCGGTCCTGGCTGGAATGCAGGTTCCGATTGTATTTTATGTTCGTGTATTCGGGGTTAATGCGTATGTTAGAGAACGTTTTGCAATGTACTGTAATCAGAGCACGTGTTGTTACAGACAGACTGTTGCAGAATTATAAATATGCAAACTGCGCTTTCTGAAGAGTGTTTACTGATTTCTAAAACCAATATTAACACGGTCAAAAACAGTGCGAATGTGGGGAAACCAGAGTATTGATGTCTCTGCTTTTATAAATTGATAGCGCTAACAGCATATACTTTTTCACATTCTTTCTCACTTACAATTTTCTAAAATTCATACTCGTATTTTAACTAACATGAGAAGTGAGCAATTTTTTTAACGTCTTTTCCTCTATGCGAGAAAAAAATTACAGCCATTTTTAGAACATTTTGAATATGTGCATAAGGCTTGATGTAAGGTACACCCAAAAATGAAAATCTCTCTTTCAAATTCTCAGGAATTTGATTTCAGCCAGATCGATTGTGTAATATCAATTTTGGAGAAAATCGTCTGAACCGATTTGCTGCTAGCGACGACAGACGGACGTTTTGCCTTAAACCAAGTTTTTGGTATCAAGAACCCACAAAACATGATTTCTGACTACACTACGTAATATTTGAAGTATTTATTTACGTGTACTAACTAGATTTATCAACTTTTTCGATGTAAGGGCCCCAAAACACGAGTTTCTCTGACGAAAAATTGTAACTTTCCCATGAAGATTATAATACTTACTCTTTAAAATATAAGTGATTAGTAAAGTAAAAATAAATTCTTTTAATGAACAATCAGTTCAGTAATACGTATTGTATTATTTCTGAGTTTAACATGATAATGAAGTAATTTCATAGCAGACGAGGAAGAAAATATAATAAATTACATCCAAGTTCGTTTATTTTAAAAAGTGAGAAAAATGTTCAGGTTTCTTGAAAGTTTTACGTAACGTTACCGTTAACATTGAATCTTTTCATAATGTTATCCTTGAATATTTTTAAGTTAAATGTTGATTTTTTTATATCCTCGTAAGGAATATGTGTATAAAGCCATTCACGTGACAATATTTGAGACTTATTTTACATAAAAAAGCCGTAATATAAAGAAAGATTTTTTAAAAAATTTTGTTTAGGAAGACAATTGAGGGACAGTTTTATGTAATAGTATAAGAACCTAATTATAGTTCTCAAAATAGACGAGGTCCCACCGAGATTTGAACTCGGATCGCTGTATTCAAAGTCCAGAGTGCTAACCATTACACCATGGGACCGCGGCACAAGCGGTCAAACCTGCTTCTCGCAATGCGGCTGACTAAAATTTGCTAGAATCGTAGAATGATTGATTATTTTTAGTGTTTCCTGGCGTGTCAACTGCTATGGTTACAAGTCCCGTAAGTGTAGGTGATGAGTTGATCATGGGAGGTGGCAAAGATCTTTCCCCGCTGAATGCTGAGTTTCGGCGCCGATCTACACATCCGCTTACGGGATTTTTGCCAATCAGGTTCCTTCCACCAGCGGGGATACGCTCTAAGCTCCCGGCTGTCCTCCCGACATGTGTGTCAGTGCAGTGCATGTAAGAGTAGGTGTGTGTAAGGGGTGAGGATAGGACAAGGAAGAGGAAGGAAAGAGAAAAGTCCATAGCCCGTTGGGTACGTTGTTAGAGTATTGCTCTTTCACTCACCTGGTTTTGATCTGAGATACCACGGAAAACTAACGATTAGAGCAGATTACCACTATAATTCTCCTCCAGACAGCGGGTGTCCTCCAGATCTAGCTAGTCAACTTCGAAAATTCTGCCACCGTCGGGAATCGAACCTTAGGATCCAAGGGTCACAGGCACTGCAGTGACATCAATGTTTGATGTCCTAATGACCAGTTTGTTATGGTTGTGAATTTTACAATGAATTTCGACGTATCTAACCATCTGCCTTCAAAGAAACAAGCACTGAACTAAATAGATACTACAGTGAAACCTGACTGAAGTGGTCATCCACGTTTCCGGCAGAAATTGGCTGGTAAAGGAGGAGGTTACTTAATTAATATTTTAAAGTTACTGGAAATAAATGCATTATTGTGCTAATTGCTATGTTATGAAGTACGTCCTCTTTAACGGCCTTAATTACAATAAATGATAATATAAATGAAAATACAATTTATCAAGGTATTTAGATCATTGGGTTTTTCTTGAATAATATTGAAACATAGACTTGTCTTGTTACTCTTTCTTTTAGTCGAGAAGCTAACTTTGCATTCTCACCGTATAGAAAAAGCAAACTTGACTTGAAGATGCAATTCAAAACCTCCAGAAGCTTTACAGCAAGTCTGTCTCACGAAGGGGTTGATGAATTACCATCAGATAGGATTCGTGTATGAGGTGAAGATATTGTATTGACAGTAATCTTAATCACATTTCCACTACTTATAAACAAGTTAAAAATCATTCCACATAACCGCTTAATAAATGTCAATCTACGAAATGTGCCTGGTCGCTTGGTCAGATGGGCGCAGAAAAGAAGGAATACGCGTGTGTTATGGAAAAATGAATCGGTTCCACGAAAAGAATGGCCATTAACTGAGGTAACCGTTTAATCGAAGGGGCCATTTGAGCAGGTTTTACTTTACTCATAGGTCTTAGATTATCAAAATCTTAATGAAAACTTTTTATACAACTAGAATTTATATAATATACTCTCAATTTTCGGCAACGAGTAATGTAATTTAAAGAAAGAAATGATTAATATATCAAATAACGATTATTTTCGCATTGTGAAGTTAACGGCGGTTGCTTTCCGGTGAGGAAAGCAGTATAAACACATGCTTGACTTGCCAATACATTTACAGGATCCGACTGTTACGAAATTAAAATATAAATTTGCGCCAGTCGTAGGAACTCGAGGGAAAAGGCGGCAATTGGGGGATGTAGAATAGGACACCACAGACGCAAGTTTTCGCTGGAGTATGAACTCCAAAATGTAGGCTGGTACATTCTGGTTTTAAAACTCAATTAGTAGCGATTTTCAGATATTGGAAGTTTGACGAAACCTTTGGGTCGGTACTTCAGAAAATTAATCGGTGGTTCTATAGTAAGGAACACGATATACCCAGAAGAGGAAAAGGTAACATTTGCCGATTGATTTTGGTTGTACGATTTCACGAACAATACATTTGCTTCATATTTGAATTTAATGAGTTATTTAAATGAACCATTAAGAGAGACCAATAGACAGCGACATTTGGTGAGTATCAATATAGCTGCAGCTGAATTTATTGCATTCGCTGTTGCGAGAACATTGAACACCATCTTAAGCGCTTCCTTTTGACCAACGATTTCGCGAGTTGTCGCGAACGCGCGCATGTGCTTAGCGGCTTCTGGAGCGGCAGAACAGCTGATCGCTTGCGCGCGTTCGCCAAATTCTCAAAATCGTTCTTCGAAAGGAAATGTAGAAATCGGATCTAATACTACACCTAATTCGATCAAATGTTAGTGGAAGATAAGTAGATGGGACAAAAGAAATGATATGGATTGGTCCATACGTAAACAGATAGATGGAATTTTGACAAGAATTGCTTGTTGGATTTCCAGAGAAAAGAAGCACAGTTGGAGACAGAAAGCTAAATCAGCTATCGCCTTTGTATACATACATCAACAGATTATGTTATTTGCTCTTCATCGGTATGTCATTAATTAATTAGTAGTAGAGAATTAATATAAATCTCGAATTAGTAATAGTAAATTAATTAGTAGTATTAATTAGCAGAAGAGATCCACAGAGAGACGGGCAAGATCGCTTCCCTCCATCATGTCCAATTGATTGATTTATGTGGTTTATTTTTGTCAAAACTAAATAAAAAACTTTGTGACGTACGAGGGAGAAGTATAATCTGCACACGTTTTCTTGAGCTACAGAATCCCTAAGCTTTCTCGATGCGTGGGGGTCTAATGTTCTGGTCACAATCAGCTGACAAAGAAAGATAATGTAGTAACGTAATCGAGACAGTTGAGAATATCACACAATGTAGAAGACAGTGAACAAACACTAAGGTTTTAATAGGGAGTGGAAAAAACAATCGCCTTCATTTTTCTGTAAATCTACCATTTCAAATTACGGGCACCCAGCAAAGAGAATACGTATTATCGGCGAAACAGTGAAAAAAACCATAAAGATATTACGATCGCTTCCACATGGAAACTACGGTCGTACCTACGATCCCTCGCTTCTGTAAGAAGTTCCGATATCGGTCGTCTCACGAATGTCTTAGTGTAGTGTTGCGGTGACTGTCAGAAATAGATAACGTAAGAACATCGTGTGATGCCGTTCAAGACGGGTTAAACGGAGTTCAAAGTGCCAATAACTATTAATTCCTCGATGTCCACGAGTGCGAGTCCTGATTTCGGGCGTCCCGCAAGGGCCATATGTCGGGCTCTCGGCGGGCGGCGCGCGTTCGACGCGTGCGGCACAAGGCCGGTCGCTGGGATCAACCGCGCGGAATAAAGCCTGCATTCACGAACGGCGGTAATTAGTTTGCGGTAAAAATGGGGCTTACGAGTCCATACAATTGCGCTGGCGGTTTACAGAACATTCAAAATGAATGTGTTAGCGCAGACATCATGAACATTTGCTATTTCAGGATTTGTGTGCATATTTAATAAGCGGATACGAGCTTCGATAGTTTTAAATCACGGTGAAATCAATACTCATTTATTTTATAATTTAAACAATACGCCGATGGAACAACAACTGGAATTAGGAGATTACCATAAAGCTCCTAATTAATAAGGATTACCGAGTGTATATTGACAAAACAAATATGAGGACATAATCAGGTTTTATAAATGATTAATTAAATTTCATTTATCATAATCACCATGCATTACAGGAGTGAAAAATCCAGAACAGGGGTGGACATATAACTGTGGTCTGAAAAGAGAGAGAGGCGTCCGCTACCGAATGAATCTCGCGATACGCGGAGCGCAGAATGCGTTGCGGGTGCTTTCTCGCTTCTTTCGGCTGAGACAAAGGAAAAGCGTAATTAAGAAGAGAATGTGTTTCGCTTCTTGAGTGTCAAGGCCACCTGCTCTATTTCATGAATAAAAAAAGTGTTCAGGAACTTTTTCCCTAAAATGTCCCAGTGCTTCGTTTTCGCACTGCGACGACAATAAAAACTCTACAAGTGAAAAATGCATGACGTTTTCTTTCGCAAGTACATGTTGTGTCTTTGAGAGACAGTATTTCAATGGTAAACAAATTTTAGCTTGAGCAAGTAGTTGCAGGCGTAGTGACAATGGATTTGGCAAGATTTAATCTTTATTTACAAAAGAAACTAATTAGGAATAGAATAGGAAGTACTAATACTTTTCAAATTCTCCAGAACTTTTTTTCTGCCCTATTACGGGAATACTCAACATACTGAAGACGATGAGTATTCTCAGTCCATTGGTTAAATTGCAGTATGTTGTATTAAGAGTTTGGAAGATTGTACAATATTGAATTATTCGAGCCTAAAAAAAATTTTCAACCAAAGCTACATATCTCAGAGAAATAATATGGCGACATAAAACATAAATAAACAACAAACAAACAAAGAATATTGACCGACCTCCAAACCGATACATCCGACCTGTAAAATATTTTTATATTGAGAACATGACACAATAAATGCTCTTGGCTGCTACGAACAAGGTAGAAAAATGATATGACAGATTGTGTCAACGTTTTCATTTTTACGATGTAACTTATAGTATATCGTACGTAGTTTATTATTATTTTTAGGCATTTTTTCCGGTTCTTCTTTTCAAGTCTTTTCCGTCCTCTAAATCTTCCTTTGTTAAGTAATTTATAAATGCACACAACTCAGTGTTACGCAGAAACCATCACGCACTTAAACATTGTGATACATTATTACTGTTAGCTCTTTGGATGTACGAAGGGGTACCCAAAAATAACCGGAATAGCTCTGCTGTTAGCGTGCCTTGTGCAGTAGGTATTGTACTATAATTAGACGTAGGTGGTATTAATTAAACTTCAAATATTTAATGAGATAGGTTCCAAACAGAAAATAAATTCATATTTAATTGCGCCTTTATTCGTACTCTTTTCACGTCTCATAATTACTTATTTTTATAACATTTTTTGCTTTCTATTGGAAGAAGTAATTAATTTCCATATATCCGATTACAAGGCGATATTTGAATGGTTGTTGAATTATTTATTATATTTATGAGAAGATATAAATGTTTTATGGTATTCTGAAAGTAGGAAGAGATATATTTTATTAAGCAATTTAATTAAAAAAAAGAAAATTATTATATGTGAATGTTAAAAATTGGATAATAACAAGTAGAATTGTAAATAACCGAATGTACCGAACCGAATTTTTTATTACATTTGAAAGAATATATCTTGAAAAAAGAGAAGACGTAATATATAGAAAAGAAAAATTCACTGTTGGAATGATGTTAGGAAGATATATTGAAAATATCAGTTTATTATACGGAGATCTTTAACATTGAATTTTTTTTTTTTTGCATTCTTTCGGTCCTTCATTCAAAATAGAATGCACTGTTGCACGAAAATGAATAGCAACATAATATGTCCTGCAAGGTACATTATAAATTGAATTAGACAGTAACCCAAAATTTATGATTTTTTTAATTATTATTTTAAAAACTTTGATATGTCTAGGAGTGGGAACAGAAAATTATCTAGTTTCTGTTGCCACTCTTAGACAAATCAAAGTTTTAAAAATAAAACGCAAAAGTATACATTTCGTTATTTTTCTTTAAGATATAAACTAAAGTCGTAAAGAAACAAAATTTTAAAGCAGATCAGAACAAATCTATTGACTAGAAACTCCCTCTGCAAAAAAAAACTTTCCTGTGGCTGAGAATTTAGATACGTCCTAAGAACGAAACGGATAAGGCTACCGAAGTTTCAAGGAGTTTAAATCAAAATTCAGTTTCGTTATTTGGAGTTCATGATGTCACAAAAAGGATTTAGCTTCCCTTCCTGAGACAAAATATGTGTAGTTGTTTAAGGTAGAAAATTGGTAACTGCCCTACAATCAGATATCAACATGGTGACGCACCTCTAGTGGGGAGATGAGTGGTCATAGGAGGGGGAGACTAAGCGCTTACGTCCTTATGAGAGAGGTCACGAGGCTTACGAACTATTTCTACCAAAATAGATGCAAAATTGTGCAATGAACACCGCTTTATAGTTACATGAGTGCTCTCGGTGTTTTGCACAATAATTTCCCAATAATTCCCCACTCCCACTCACTGATGCATGAGAGCACCATCAGAATACGAGTTCCGTCGATGAGATACTGTTTTTGACATCAACTTATAAGTAATGGGTTTCAAAAATTAATTTCATAGAAAATCAGAATTTTTATCCAGTATTTCAAGGGTAGGGGCAGGTAACGGGTTAAAGACAGAAACTGCAGTACCGAGAGTGGTATGTGAAACGTACCGTTCGGCGAATTCATGGGACAATTTTTATTATAACGCAAAAATGGTGTGGGTGTTCAAAAAGAAGTCATTTTGATTTTCACATTTGTCGTACCTATGAACATTTTGTGAAAATTTCAAATTTTTGTGTTTTCCAGCACCCCTTCTTGTACGTTTTCCGTCATCTCGAAAACGCCAAGAAAAGGCCCTTCTCGTATACTACTAACGTAATGTAGAAAGAGTATTGTAATGCGGCAGCAAAAAACGGCGATATTTTATCAGAAATACTCATTTGTGGGACCTTGATGCCGAAACAGAAGATAATTCTCACCAGTTTTTCCTCAAAAAATCGTTTCCAGTCCATTTTAGGTAAATATTTCGGTAAAAATGTACTAAAAGTTTTGCTGTACTTGTATAGTATACCCTACGGAATACCCAATGTATTTAATGTAATATAAACATAATGGATCTTGACCGCACTAATACTGTTATTCAAGGATGCATGCATTTGGCTGTTACTCTATAACTGCTACCCTAATGTTTTGGCAGAGCGCCGGTTAATTGGTGATTCCGAGCGCGTCAACTACTAAGGTCATTAGTCCAGTAAGTGTAGTTAATGTTTTTATCGTGGGAGAAGTTGGTGATCTTTCCCCGAAGGACGACGAGATCCGACGCCGGCCTACCCGCCGGCTGGCGCGGTTTTCCTCATCCAGGTACCTCCCACCGGTTGGGCACCGACCCAACCAGGACATGCTCTAAGCTCCCGACTAGTTAAGTGAGATGCATGTAAGTGTGTGTGTAAGTAGGAGCGAGGATAGGACAAGGAAGATGCAGGAAAGAAGCAGAAACGCGCGGTCCGAGGCCTGTTTTACTTCATGCAAACCCGACCATCCAATTAGGTGAGTCTTGTTTAAAACGCATTCTTTATTTCAAAGCACAGATTCTACACTTTAGAAATATACTATGTTCAGCGCTATTTGTAATCGGTAGGTGAAAATTGTATAGCCTGAAATAGCTTCCAACCATCTGACCATTGGCTATTTTTTATAAATAAAGAAAAAAATCACAATTTAAAGTTAAACTTTTTACTTCAATTCCATTGCAGATAAATTACATGCAGTTGCTCGTTATGTATTAATTTTATAATGTCTTGCTTAATCTACTTCAGGAATGTATCTCCCGTTGAAAGTGCGTCATTCACTTTAGACCACTAAGTAATATTTCTATAATATACTAGATTATTAAAGCAGCAGTGATCACACTTTCATTAAAAATGTGCAAGAACTTCTCGGTTTATTTTCCTTAGTAAGCTCTATATTCTTTGGGAAAATATTAATAACAAAACTAAATAAAAGAGTCATGTTTCTTACCCAAGGAAATCAAGGAAATGCACTTCAGCATTTGGCTCCAACATTTCTGTTCCTCGGTAACAAAACTAAATTCGCATGAACTTTTTTTTTTAATTACCTCCAACAAAACTATATACGAGAAGAACTAATTTTGTTATAGCGGTTCAGATGTGAAAAGTTTCATTTCGTTTCTTTTGTGATTATGAGTTCTACTCCCAAATCAGTACTAGAGATACATAAAAATATAGTGCTGCCATTTATTAATCTAATCACTGGGATACTTCGAGAACGCTCCAGTTATTGTCAGTGTAGAAATTGGACTTGTGATCAGTTTTTCCTCACCATTTCCCAGCTAATCCCCTTTCACTTTTAGTTACCTGAGAAGGCACAGCCCGACTCCACCCCGTTTCGTTCATTCGGTGTTTAAGAAGGAGTACAAACTTTACTTAAGCTTGCGCCTATAGATGTTCTCGTTACATTCCTGAGAAAACCTCGAACAGAGGTGAATATGACAGAATCTTCGGAATTCTGTATTTAAAGTCACGGAGGTAAGAAGATGCTCGTGAAAGGTGATTTCAAGTTTTATTTCCACAAACTTTTAAATGGTGGTTTTCAACGTTGGCAGTGCTCTAAAAGGACATGCCAATGGTTTTAGAAAACAGAAATGGATAAATTAAAAACTATCAATGTGATTCTACGCAAAACACGGGAAACGTAGAAATGAATTCTCACACTAAGGAGGAAAACAGAACGAGATGGATTCGGACTGTGCCGGTTTGGGGAGAAAAGTGAACATCTCGGGAAATGTTGACTGCGGGATGCAGTACTATACGTCCGGGGAACTTTTAGACCTTTTTCAATAGGCAATCTCCTTTGTAAATTGGAAAAATTGTTCACTAAAGAAAGTGAATTCAACGAAATATAACAGAAATCAACCCCACACAACTATTGTATGAATAGATTAGAATGTTTTACAGGCTCTTCTTCTGGATTGTCGCAGTGTCCTTGGAAAGTTTGGTGGCGAATAATAGAACACAAATGCGGGAAATAAATAATTAATATTATATACTGGCAAATGCACCACGATCATTATTTTTCGCCTCTCGCTGACAACACGTGGTTCATAGTATATTTCTGCAGAAGCCAGTAGCGGTGAAGCAGAACAGGCACCTAATTGTTTCCCTAGAGGACAGTACCAGTGTGTAAGTTAAAAAGTATCTAATATCAATGTATTGTAAAATAAAACGAAAAAACGATAGTATTTTATTAAAACTTGATCCAATTACATTGAATAATAATAATCTAGACATTGTTTTTAAACAAAATTGATATTTTTTCCATTTACTTATTCTGGATATGAAGAAAAACCGGGCAACGTAAGTTTTTTTGCTGGTAGTTTATAATAATCACAAATGGAGCTTCCCCACCATACGCACTTGATGCCCTAAATGTGCCCTCCTCACTATCGGTTCCTGAATCCGCACTTGCGCCACTGACCTACTCTTTGATGAGGCTCACAATGAGGAAATCGCGCCAACGCGAGACGTAAATAAACCTATCTATTGCTAGTATCTGCACCTCTCTCGACATGCGAAGATGGAAGCTCCTCCCCAGAGAAACCGAAATCCACCCCCCACCTCTCGTCGCGGGAGAAAGGCCGGCGGCGGGCGCGCGGCGGCGCACGGGACACGCGCGGCAGACGAAAGCGAAGCATCCGCAAAAAGCGCACGGCTGAGGCCCCCGCGCACGCGAGCCGCAGCCGAATTCTCGCCAGGGAGTTTGTTAAAATGTATCTCCTGAACGTTTTTCAACAACAACAACAACAACAAAAATATCTCAACAATGTAAACAAATGACTTATTCATCTTTGGCAATATTGTACATTATCACGAGTACTGGCAGAAGAAAAGTGTATGTATAGAATATCACTTTGTATTATTTGTAATGTTCATAATCGTACTATTTACTTTCAAAGTTCTTTTAATTGTACCAAAATTTGGAGTACCTCTTGTATTATTATTATTATTATTATTATTATTATTATTATTATTATTATTATCATTATTACTATTACTATTATCATTATGAATTTCATTATTATCCTCTTGAATTACTAATGTACTCTATTTAGAATATTGTTTTAAGATTATTGCATTTGTGACTTGCCACCGGACAATAGTCCACTTGCAAGAAATAAAATAATAATTATAATTATAATACCATCCGTGATACTCGATTTATTCAGGCGTCTGAGGAAATCGAGTGTGGGAAATTAAGGCAAAAATACGTATTGAAAATAAAGGTTATAAACTAAATATTCTAGAAAATTTAGAAATTACTACATTGTGAAAAATTCCTTCGATGTCTTTGTAAAATCATCAGTCAGATGTAAAATGTGGCATACTCGTGAATCTATTTCTTTCCTCCCCCAATTCCACACTAAACCACAGAAAAAATAGGTACTCCATTTAATTAAGATAAAGAATTGCGCTAATCTCTATCTTTGCACATTTTTGAGCACGTTACCTGCTCAAGTATTATCTGCGCTCAAATTAATAATTTATATGCGTTTTTAAAATGCATTGTATAAATTTAAAAATGTGTACATGTTTTACAAAATAATAATACTTGTTTTGTACCACTGAGGACGGGGAAATTCCTTCATAACTATTTTGAAGTAATATATGTTAAATACATTATTTGAACTTGATTGTGGTCTGATAACCTCTAATCATTCATTTATAATTTGAATTACCACAAGATACCACCGCTGAAACCACGGAGATGAGACTAAAAGATTGGTATGTATGTACAGATTATCTTCATCATGGTCATCATGGAGCACAGCTTATCCCCTTGACCTCTATGTTCATAGTTTGAAAACTCGCAAAACGGGTGGTAGGGGTGGTGTCTGGTAGCCCAATCGCCCCAAGAGTAGTCGGTGAAAATGGAAATTTTTTCCGTGTGACTACTCTTGGTATTCAATTTATTTTTCCGTCTAAGGGAATTGGGAGTCAAGGAAGAGCAGCTGACACTAATATTCCAGAAGTGGTTGCCGCGGATGTAGTCCTATCATTATCATGCTTGGGCCTCTGTTTGGGTGACTTTTCGCGAGCTTACAAACCCGGAATCTTAATCAGTTCACCCACATGACCTGTCTGATGGTTCATTAAACTTAGAAATTTTCTTGCGGCATCAAACAACTAGAAACCACGTGTCGATGTACTTGTAAATAAATAGAAAATTTAATAACTATAATTTATTGCGTATAAGCATATAGTAATAATTTTACCTGGTAAAAAGTATATTGTGCACAAAGTAGATTATGTATACATAATAATGTAGGCCACTATAATAGTTTATACATGTTGAAATATTTTCATTCATTAATTAATCTGTTCGTTAACGTTGAATGCAAATTCATTTCAGGACTATTTCAGCATTTTTCTTTAGTCATATCCGAATTATCTATCCTAGATATTCCGCATTGTGTTTCCGAAAGGGGCATGGACGGTACACGGATAATACATGTCATCTGAATTAACAAGTTCAGGAAACCTTTAAGCTATGTCTGACGCAAGCGTGATTTGGAAGGTGAAGCTTACGATTTTGGGATTTTACAGAGCAAAGAACTGCCTACGGTAAGTTTTTTAGCTCATCCCAAGAATATTCTAAAAATACAACTCAAAATGTTCAAAATTTGTGACATGTACGTTTTTTGTAATAAAAAGAATACTTTTCATGCCAAAGGGGCAAGATGAACGACATGGAAATTAAGATGCCGATGAGTTCAAAACTTCGTCATATGACCCGACATGCTTTAATAGCTTAATTTTAGATAATATAATAATTTTTTACCTAATTGTTTCAATTTATGGAGAATATGACCTATGTTTGAAATATTTTGTTAGTGAAATTATATCTCGGTCTTTTTAAGTAAAGTTTTACAACTAATTAAATATGCTGCATTATTTGCTTGATATATATTTCTAAAATCTATTATCCTAGGCACGATGACGAATATTGTATTTTTTTGTATATGTTTTAGCGGTTTTTTATCCATCAAGAGTGGAAGACCGTTTTTCAACTCTTTTGTAATTAATGTTAATATTGGACGAACTCCTCCCGTAAATTGCAAGTTTGTAAACTTCCTATAAGGAAAAATGTTGGAAGCCGAAGTTTGTCATCTTACTCTCCTACTTATTCCAGGAAGCAGACTTATACAACACAGAAAGACAAATGTTTATCCCACACCCACAACGCTAACGCTGCTATGCGATGTTTCGGGCAGTACACGTTCCCGTTGTCTTGTGAACATATTCCTTATGTGTTTCTTACACGTGTTGTATTCTAATTTCGTAATGTTTTGTTGCCATTATCTCAACCAGCCCCACACCCTGTCTGAGAAGACTAAGAATGTCACATTAGGCCTCCCACCGCTAGCAGTGGCGTAACGTTCGGGACCGCAAGGCTCGCAATACAGGCGGCCCCAGGTAAAAGAGGGTCTATTTTTAGGATGCAGGTTCTGCGGCTGTAAGAATTATTACTTACTTAATACTTTCTCTGATACATTTTGATAGTTGATATAATAAAAGATTACAAAACATCATCTTCCAGAAGAACGATTTTTTCCACTCCGAAAACTTATATAACCATGTTTCTAAATCAATAAATATATGAAATTCCCTTAGGTTATATAGCAATCTTTCATAAAATTAAGTAATAAAGGAAAAATGTTCCACTATTGGTTATAAGCACTTTACCCTTGTTTACAATGAACACGACACACAAACTGTCTTTCGATTGTTGTTTAGATTCGGTGCTTTGGTTAGTAACATTTATTTCTCATGTAGTAATCATAGTCTGATAAATATAAATTTGTTAAAGGATATTTTATTATTTAAGGTATTAACGCTACTTGCGTTTCCTATATAATTTTATAAAGGGAGGCAGGATAAAACTTTTGCGGGCTGCCAGCACTCATTTTGTTACGTTGCTGCAAGAGACTGTACAACAAACTTAACTTCGGACGTCCTATAGGTAGCCTACGAAGAAAAGAAGGGTGGAATGTGTCGCAGAGAAGGGGGGGCGGCCTTGATAGCGCCGGCCGTGACGGGCGCGCGGGCGACACGCGTGTCTCGCGGGGGTGACGTGCGCGTGCGGGGGAGTGGGCAAGAGTGTGAACGCGGTTGAGGTAGAGAAAGGTAAGGGACGCGCTTGCCTGCCCGTGTGCCCATTCGGACCTTTCTCCAGTGACGTAGTGCAGCATGTGGGACGCGACGAGCTCAGCTGACAGACTTGAAACACGTCGGAGAGCTGGAATGCGGAACCGCACGGAGATACAATTCGCTTTGCAGTTTTCGACCAAGGGCGAAAAGATTGCGTGGGAAAGTGGTCATTCTATGTCGTTTTATCTAATACTTTTACGTATAAGTGTACCTCACATTCGATTTGGGTATGGAAGTCATTGTCTTGTTGCAATTCATTGTAATGGTATTAGTATTTTATCGCGGTGCCTGCACTGTAAAAGCAGTTGTAAAGTTTTCTAAGCCCGCAAAATTCTGATTTTGTTAACCAGAGAAATAACACAATACGTTTGATCTATTTTTTGTGCAGATGGAAGAATTTTCGTCAGTTTGTAGTTAATTAAATTTCATTGTGTGCGGTGCAGAAGCGGAGGAGTTTGTGGAATTATGATCTGTCCTTAAAAAATCTTCTTAATAATTCAAAGAATTTTCATGACATTGTTTTGGCTATTTAAATACGTGGATCATTTATTTCAATTCAATTTTTCGTAATATATTTCAACGTGATTAGCTTGAATTTTCATAATAAATTGTCATAAACTGAACTGACTATTAATTAAATATCAAAATTGCCCAATGTCAACTACCTGTAACAACCTTCTTGGACAATTTCACCTGTGAAACCTCAACCTCATGTGCATTTTCTAAATTTTCTTTACCATGTGTATTAGGGAAAGGTGATTTAGTGGACTGTTAAATGTTACGGATTCAAATTCATCACACTTGGCGAAATATAATTGTACGTTCTAATTTTTCATACCCACCGAAAAGATCGCGACCCTCATTCCTGCCCCCTACATCCGTCACATACAACTATAGTACTTTCGATTACTCGGATACATTGTAAGTGTCATTTTATAGTTTGTAAATAAATGGAAACAATGTCAAACACAGAAATTTCACTGAATGAGTGGCCATATGGAAGTAACGGACAGCGTGCATTTAGCATTTCGTTTCTCTCATCATATTATTCTGCTGGAAGACTACTTTATCATGCTTTCTCATTTATGCTCCATGATACGTAACGAATTACGTTTGAGGGGAAACGGGAACACCCTTGTTTCTCTCGTAGGCTCAGGTGGGTCAGTGGGTTGGAAGTGCCACTATCAGCGAAATGGTTTGAATCTGTCTTGAGACATGGATGCTTTTATTGTTTTCCCACAAGTAGATACAAATACTGTATTCATAATATTTCCATCATCAGCTAAAGGCAAAAAGAAAGACCTACATTTAGTATATTAAATATCTACATTAGAGCATAACGTATGAAACGTGCTACCCATCTCAAAATGACGAAAGCCTTTTCGCTATTTTTAGACAACAATTCGGAATGATACACTACTGAACGGTTTCCAAGAAAATTCCCTGTCCAGTGTAGATGGATTTGCCTTGATATCATAAGATAGATATGAAACGCCACTTACCATAGGTTATTGTGCGGTTCTAAATGATTTCACAAGTTCGTGGAATTCGCGATTTTTTTCATCGTACTGAAAGGATGATCCTGATGCTGTGTATATTGACCTCTTAAATTTAAAATCAGGGTCTGGATTTAGAATTTACGTTAGTGAAAATTAGTTAATTGTCTGCTGGCCAAAGTTTCGGCCTTATATTACGCCATCATAAAATATCTGCAGATATTTATAGAAAATGGGCTGAAATTGGGATGGCGAGAAGAGATGTTTGAGAGAGGGCGACATCCGCAGCCCTGGTGAAGGCGTAATAAACACCCGAAACGCTGGCGCATAGACATGTGATTTATTTCAAGTGACGTAATCTGAAGATCCGCATCCGAAGCGACCGTGTTCCTAGCTCCGAGCCACGCCCCGGGGCGCACAAAGAGATCCGCCCTCCGCCCTCCGGCCGGCGTGAGCGCGCGGCGGCGCTTTGTGAGGGCAGGAGCTGCATCTCGAGCCCATTGCGTGTGCGTGCGCGTGTCCGCGGTGCGTGTCCGCCATAAAGCGCCGGCGGCGCGCGCCGTCCGCCCGTCCACTCGTCGCCCGGCCGCGCGGATGAGTTGCGTCGCCGCCGATTTATGCGGCGTAAATCCGCCACCGCCGCCGCTGCTGGCGATCGCGCCCCCGCGCGGGAACATGGCCGCCGCCGCTGCGTGATGAGTTACGCGCGCGAGAACTGACGTCGAAGGTGGAAGGGAAACGAGAACCCGTGCTGCTCCCGAACTGCTTTGTGGGCTTGAGGCATGTGAACCAGGTCAAGATTTTCATTTTATACTGAATACGACCCACCAAAATTTGATTAATTGATTAGTGATTCCGGGCACATCAACAGGTAAGGTCGTTTGACTGTAATCCGGCGAGATCCAGCGCCGACCTACCCTTCGACTTACGGGTTTTTCCCCAATCAGACATCTCCCACCAGCCGAGCACCGCCCCAGCTAGAGCAAAATATGAGCTATGTGATGGTGGAGTGCATGAGAGTGTAAATGTGAGTAAGGGGTGAGGATAAGACAAAGAAGAGGAAGGAAACATCGCACGCGGTTTGTGGCCCGTTTCTAAGGGTACTGCTCCGGCTTCATCAATTGATGATCGGAGGAACCACGGAAAACTACCGACCAGAGCAGCCGCTCGCTAGGATTCTCCTCAGCTGCTGAATTCGTTCTAGCTGCCTAGGTAGTGTCCAAAATCCTACCACCGTCAGAATTCAAACCGTAGGACTACCCGGTCAATTGATTCCCTGAGCCTCTCCAATCCTCCAAAATTACTCATCGACATTATCACGTTACCTCAGTCGTTCCCATACTTTCAAAATACAGAAGTGTATAAATTAAGTGGTAAACATTATCAACGTCTTTTCTTGTTGACCGATTGTAAACAAATTTTTAAAAAAAATTCTCGAATTCAGTTTGCGTGGGGCCTAGGCAATCTTGGGGGTGTCCATGTTACGTAGCACATATAAGACTGTCCCAAATCGGGCCTGCTGGCATACGAAAATAAATTCTCTGTTTAAACTAGGAACATCTCTGTACTATGTGGATTGTGAAAATCCAGCCTTTTGTTTTCCTACAGATTTATAAATCATACGCGTAAATGTTTATTTGTTTGGAATTTGTCCAATGAAAGAGGAAAGTGCAAGGATGCGCCGCAATAGACGCCGCTCCAAATTGAGGACGGAGGTAGAGACAGACGATTACGTTCTAGCACATTGTGAGAACAGGTTTTTTATTAATTTATTTTAAATGGATTTAACAAAACATGCTATACAGCTACCAAAATTGGACATTCAAATATTACATCAGTTAAATGTTCTTGATGGATTCTGCAACATTAAAAATTATATTTCATTTCCTACCCACAAGTAAAAATTATATTTCTTTGTACAACTTCAAAAATGATGTTATTGGGAATTGTCCATATTTTAATTCATTGCGAATTTTTTATATAAAAAGTGATTCGCTCATTCATGGCTTATAAGTACAGAAAATGTGTTCTAGTATATCAACCGCTTCCTCGTATTTACATGTATTACCCTAATTCGGAGGATGGTTTAGTAGGACAGGACAACAGAAGCTCGATCAATCAGAATTACGCACACCAAAATGTTTATATTAGCGTTCTCAACAGAATTACAGATCATGTACAATTGATTTAAGTCGAAATGAGGGAATATAAAAAAATTTCGATGGCGGAGGTAACCATTCCGTGCCGTCTAATGAGGTAGGCCTGGTGGCGTCAGAATACGAATGCTCATTCCAGGTGAGTTACGAACAACTTTCAAAGATGATGTAATTAAAAATGAACGCGCGAATAAAAAAGAAAGAAAATGAATTATTTTTCATTGAAGTAGCACCTTAGATTGAAGTCTCTTCATTTGAAATATTCTTATTTTTCTTCACGTTCAGAGTGGTCTTATTTGAGACGTTTCGTTATTAATTTAGAATATTGCTAAATTTTCACAAGTCACTTACTGGGAGCGCTGAATGTCTTGCTATGACGTTTCAAAATATAAACAGTCAAAAAGCATTTTGAGTTTTTCTCTTGACATTTCACGACGGACACAACGGAGATCCCAAATCGGAGAAGACAAAACCCTTTGAATAGATGATTATACAAGCATATATAATTAGTTCGCTTATCGACAAAGAACTAATTTTACAATATTATGTATAGTGTGTTACCAATTGCTATGGTTCTTGACCCGAGTCAAGGCATCCGTTCAAAACCCGAAAGCAGAGCCGGTCCGACATCTCAGTCTCCGACCCTGGTGTCTTTTGTACCTTACACCACACTAAAAGTCTCTACAGAAAACACGAGTTAACAATAACCTACATTTTGCATTAACAACCGCGTCGGTCCAAGAGTCGACTTAAGATTTCTATCCGAAACGGGGTCCGAGATGAGGCCGCGGTCGAGACCTCCGGACCCGCTCGCCATCCACAACGGCGCAATCGCAGTCGTGGACAATGGGCAAACCGGCATTTTCGGTTCGACGGGAGGTGATGGAAAACGGGATAAATCGCCCCGCGGGGCCCATAACGCGACTGCGCGCGCGCACGCCACTGTTCGCCACCGGGGCTCCCGAGCGGGAGGCGCGGGCGGGCGGCCCGGTGGGAGGGTGAGTGGGCGGGGAGGTGGGAGGCGCAGGCGGGCGGGCAGTGATCGGTGCGGGCGTTGTGGGCGACGCGCAGTGAGAGCGCGGACGAGCGAGTTATGGTCCGCGGCCGAAGCAGCCTCATTGACATCAGCGCCAGTTGTCGCATTACGTGACCAACGACCCGGCGGCGCCCGGCGCGTGTTTGATGTCCTGAGGCGGAATCAAAAACGCTATTACAGTGCCCGCCGCGTCACCGACGCTCGGCCGATCAATCCGATGCGCCCCATCGCGGGCCAAGGGAGCGCGCGGCGCCGCGTGGCGGGGAGCGCTGGGATGAGCGAGTGCTCTCGCAAACACGGTGGATTTGTCTGCTGCCGAATGCACCAGACCGCGATTCCGAGTGTCCCTCCCCATGGTTTTTACCGGCAATATTCAGGAGTGAATTATTTTTATTATTATTATTATTATTATTATTATTATTATTATTATTATTATTATTATTATTATTATTATTATTGAAGACCGTTACAATCCCGAAGAGGGCAAGGGTCTCCGGTAGCCGAGTGGGTTACACATTGGTGGAATTCTCGAACACCCAATTCGGGAACTTCCTTATACAGACGTTATTTACACACAAAGTAACTACATGTTTTACTGTTCACTTTGTCACTGTCAAATATAACACTGCTAATTTTCACTTCTCTACTTAAAGCCAGTTAGCTAGCACTTTAGCTTACTACTTTCCGCATCGGCAATTATCAAGTTGGTGAACAATTTTACGATCTATTATACGTTCATTGTGTTGGATTTAGACATGGTCTTCTGCTTCTGACGATCCTTTGTAGATCCTAGGTAGATCATTGGCTGCTAAACAGCATTTTCAGTTCGTCCGACCACCTCTTCTTGTGCCTGCCGGAACGTCGCGACGTTTCTCTTTCCAAGTCTTGAATCACAAGAAGTCATTCGGTGAGTCCAGCAAGTCTGGGGAACTCGTATCATATGACCTTCCCAACGCCACTGATTTTCGTTGGCTTTCACGCAGCTATAGGATTTTTTTTAAAATATTGAATTTTAATATCCGAAATGTTGACCATGCTGAGAAAATTCGTCTAGTTAATTATGTTTTTGTGTTATTGTGGAAAGATAATAATGGTCCCAGAATACATTCTTCCACATATTCATTTTTTTTCTCTACCAGCGTACAATGGTTGAGTAAAACAGTGGTAAACATTTGAATTGCTCTTTCTAAATCATAGATAGATCTTTAAAAATTGAAAGATAATTCGCCACAGTAATGTGTTTAGATACAATTTTTCGACACAATTTATTTTAACTTACCTCTAACCAGAAGACAAATGCTACCCTCTCCTATTCCTCAAATCATAAAACTTCCTCCAACATTTTGGACTACTCAAAGACATAAAAAATATTTTTTATTATATCAGAGCACCCCAAAATTAAAATTTCAAAACAGTCCACAAGGCCAGCAACCCCACCGGACCCTGCCCACTTTGTCACCCCAACGCCCTCATGACACCGCGCGTGCCTACCAAGTGCGTCTCTTGACCCTGCGTCGGCCGCGTACGCTCGGCAGTAACGAGTAAGGATTTGGGCCTGCACCTACAAAAAGCCCGCCCTTAATTCCCTCCAGCACTCTAACTGCTGTAAATAGGCTCACTTGAGGGCGATTAAGGAGTGCGCGCGCACGGCTGGGGTACGTCACAGCACGGTGCAGTGGCCCCGGCCCCGGCAGTCACGGACCTCCGCGTCGCGAGGTTTACGCAACAGTGCTACAGAACAAACGAAGCGGAGAAAACAAAAACGTTCCATTACCAGGAGCTTCAACTATTGAAGAGCAAGCTATGAGGTTCGAACTTCCGGACATCGAATATTTTTTTTCTAAACGTTAACAGTTGAAGTGTGACATCGACCCTTTTTATTTGCTCCACTTTTATGCACACACTAGCTTTGTTTTGAAAATTAAGGCCCCCTTATATTAATAGGTACTTGTGTTAAAAAGGTTTGAGCACATTGGCTGTATTAAATACATAGCAAGTTCTCAAATATTTTAATCATCATTATCAGGTTCTCCATTCTCACCAATCATCATTCTTAGATTCAGGGATTAAATGTCTTGGTTTATTCCGGTGACAGGTAATTTGAATGCCGGTACTTTCAATTGATAACTCTTTTATTTATTGAAGTTACCAAAGAAATTTAACATCAATATCTTCATTTACGTTTGCAATTTAAATACAGCGTTAGAACACGGCAATCCTCCAAATAACTTGAGATTTGCGAGCCAATATACTCCACATTTTTGAAAATGTGAATGTTTTGACGCACAACGATCTTTCGTTTCCACTCCTGGGCTAGAGAACTTTCAGTGCAATTTAAACATTTCACTCCTTAAATTTTAGAGGTCGATGTTAAAGCTGACAGTGGTCTTGTTCTAAATTCTAAATGAAATATAAAATACCATTCAATTGAACCGCTTACTGTATTGAATAAAGCTTCAATAAACCAATTGATCTGGCGTTATTTCATTCGTGTGTGTATGAGCTACTTATGTACATTTTTTATGAGCTATTATGAGAAATTAACCCCAAATTACACACTAAATCACACATGAATTGGTTAAAAATCAACTTCTGGATATTCAATTAATAAATGAATTGATAGCCCTGTTCTCCACATCATGACTGATTTGTTTTCCTTAATTATATGTATTATTAAGTAATATATTAGAATTTTCAATTGTAATAGAGTTAAATCTCATTTTCTTCTCACTGTTCCATAATTTCAAGACACTTTTTGCAGTGAAAGAAATTTGGAACGGTTTCTAAAATGCATTTCAGAGATGTGTTTCGGGGTCACGACGAGAAATAGCTCTCATTCTGTAATGTAACCACAAAAGCAAAGTGGTGAGCTGCTTTCTTAAGCATAAGAAAACATTGGCCGGGTGCCCGAGCTGCACTGCCACGCGCAGAGCTAGAATGCCAGCATTATCTGTCGGAAAAGTACTTAAATGATTACGGCAGCGTTAGCAACTATACAATATCGGAACATCCTCAGCTAGCTCAACTTTCTCGCGTATATAAGACTTGTTCAATTCAACATTTCTACATTAAATTTCCCTTTGAAAATAATTGAATCTTTCTTTCTTCAGTGTCCAGTTCTCTTCTCAGACTTCATTCTTGGAGTGCAACTGTTCCTCTACGGAATACATGGCAACATTTTCTTACATAAAAATGTATGAATACTATCATTCGTTTTATACTGTGATCTACATTCTCATACAAAATTTCAATTTAAAATCTTAATAACACCACGTTTTTCCCTTTTCTTTTTTAATAACTAATGGTAAACGTTATGGTAGCATATTTTATTATTAAAAGGGTTACACCCATTTAAGATTAAATAAAATGCGATTGTTTTATCCCAAAACTATTGTTGGCCACGAAAACTTACCCAAAAGTCATGGTAAGGTTTCATGGTACAAAATAAGGTGATGATCATAGTAGTAAGCATTGTAGTGGTTGTAGAATTATGAAATGTAGTTTGTGATAAATGGGGTCGGAGTAAATGGAGAACTGAGGAATGAGAACGCATAATTTGTGGCATAAGTGATCATTAAAACGACAGTACATTGTTATGGGAGTACAAATGCAAAATATTGTCATGGGCTTAGAACAACATAAGAATAGTTCTTGACACGCGAAGAATCACGAGAAACGATTTTCTGAGCATTTTTGGTTATTAAATGTTCCGCCTCCCGAGGCGGGAGGCGGGATTCGATTCCGCAATCGTTACAACAGTGCTGTCTTGTCGATCTCGGCCATCTGCATCGGCTCTATTCGTTTCTACTGTACTTAAGACGTACACTACGCGAATGAAACAACCAAGATTACAGCTTCATTGTCATTTTAAGTATAATGAAGATGAATTTAAGAGGAATATAAAGCGGCTCATCTAAATGCACACTGGCAAGAATCCTGTCTTTTCTTAAATTTCTTATCGTGCAAGAAAGTACTCGTATGGAGATATATGGAGCAGCTGGTCACAAGTGATGTGCTTGTGGCACTTGGACTCCTGATAAGTCCAGAATATCAATCTGAATATTTTTTATTCACAACGGGTCATGAGTCTCTTAAGAGCAATAATTAGTTATAGTAGGAATTCCCTCATTAAAAATCTTAAACATGACAAAGCGCATGTCTCGAACTAGTAAAGTGTTCGTGACCAAACCACTCTTCACCCTCAAGAAGATAGGTGTGGCCATAGGAGGGCAGGGAAGCCGTGGTCCCCCTGAAATATTCTTAGTAAAAAAAGGCCTCAGAGTCTTGTGTAATAACTTACTTTTTACGCTCTTTCGCTGATTTTTTCCTTTCTTAACCTGATCATTTGGAAAATTGTTGTATGACATTTGGGGAAGAGCAGACTGAAGCTGTCTGAAAGGGTGCGAAGGTATTAATTGTATCATTAAACTTACGATTTAATTCTCCTTGATTTTACTTAATTACCAGTAAAATATGTCACATGTAAACAAACAAGTTCAATGGTAAAGGGGGCTCAGAAATGTAGCGCTTTTGTTTTAGGCTGCGCACACCTATGCTCAAGAACTACTAATGAAAAGCTGATAGAGAGTTACTTTAAAAAGGACCACTTTGACCGGACGGGAAACAGACGAATGTCAAGCAGGGCGTCGGCCGTGCCAGGGAGAACGATGAAGCCAGTTACAAATTATAAAAGCGTGAACGAGTCAAAATGAGTGCATGAACATAACCTCCAGTTATGTTGCCGGCAGTGGCCAAGCAGTCGCTGTCAGAACGGTCCCTTCTTACAAAGAGTAATCTGTCTACAAACATAAGGACCATGTTTATGATTTGTATACATCTGAAAGTTAATATTTCACTTGTGGGTATTATCTATTGATGGATCTTCTATCCATTAGGAACAGTGAGTACAAATGTTAATATAATGAAATGTAATTAATATATACTTTTTAAAAATAAGGTATTATAATTTGTTTCAACGTGTGTTTCATGTATTGCATTGGAGGGTTTTCAGTGTGTCTTTATTAATACTGCATTCTTTTTCTTTTATTTATGTTTTATGTTCAGTTAAAGAAATAAGAATGAAAGGTTAGCGCATTCTTTCACTAAAAGAAGATTAGTAGAAAATATTTTTACGCACAGTAGAATAATAAATTTGATAATATGAAATAAAAGGTTAATTTCAATCTATCTCAAACTTAATTTCTTAACTAGTTGTGTGCGTTAAGTTTCGACTCATGGAACCCCTATTATGAAAATGTAAGATTACGATGGGTGAATGTAAATGTATGACTGATGAGTGTGAAAGATAATTAAAAATATTAAAAAGATCAATCTCAATTCCCAAAATATAAAATAACTATGAACAGAAAGTAAGTAATTATCGCTTGGCGCTATTTAAAATTTAAACCTAGTTTTTCATGTAAGCGTATAATATGAGATAGAATATAAGTTGCTCACGTCAAAACTAGACTGTCATAACCTGTCATATTTCCATAAAGGCGCCTCCTTTTATTCCTAATTCATGCACCTCTTAGAATTATGAACACTCAGTATGATACATTTGCTTAACGTCTCTTCCAGATGTCCTCTTCCTGCCCATAAATGTTTTTCTAACGCGTTTGCCATTCGCTGCAATGCAGTTAACTGCCCTGAAATTGGAGGAGACAGAAAACAGCTGCGCTCCCCCTTTGTTCACGCCCGCTGGAACAGACACGCGACAAGTGACGCCACAAAACAAAATGAGTAACGTGTCGCCTGAACAAATAAAACGTTTCCTTGTCAACAAACTACATACTCACTAGTTTTAAAGCTCGCAATATTATCGTGCTCTGTTGAATCAAGATATAGCCATTGTCAACTTCACCGACGACGCTATCGACTGCGGGTTATGGGTGCGAGACTATTTTTTGCAGTATCATAAAAATTATAGAAGGGCACATTTACTTACATTTTAAAACGTATTCTACAGAAGCCGACATTTCCTAGCGAATAATTTATTTCGAAAAGAAAATAACTAAAGAAGACAACAGGACCATCCCGAAGAAAAAATTGGACTAGCGAGTAAGTAGGGTAAACAATTTTATAAAACTCAATCCCACAACACTAATATTTATTATTGGACTACATGCCTTTGAATGTATATACAATGTGCGTGGTAATTAATGCCTACGATTATTTTGACAGACGGTCTTTCAGGCATTTTACTTCACAATACTCATGTAAACATACAATGGACAACTTAACAAGTAAACAATTAATTCTTGTTTCCTGACAGTACTCACATTACAAAGCATTACGAAGTCGAAATTACAGAACTCACAGTAAGCCAAAGATATTTGTGTCACATTTCTCCCCGACATGTCGTCCCCAGACTGTCAAACTCCTTTTTGTGCCATGACTGTACCGATAACCCATCTCCTGCCCTCCTGTCGCAGCGTCGCTCAATTTACCACTTGAGCGCCGCGCCGTCGCCGCCGCCGCCTGGTCGGCTTTTTCCTCCGGAGCGTCCGCTTCCAGATGCGACGCCGCCGCGACGGGACGCGTCGCGCCGCGCCGCCCCGACGCCGCACGCTGCGCCGCGCCGCCCGCTGCCGCTGCCGCTGCCGCCCGGCCGGCCGAGCAGCGCGGCGCGCGCCCGACGTGCACTGCTTTGATGATATTGACCTCCGACCCCTTAAGTGGCGGTGGCGGCAGCTACGGACGGACTCCCCCCCTCCAGACAACGGCAGTGGCGACCGCGCAGCTGCCTCTGCTGGACAAGTGGTGGCTGTTGGACAGTGTGAGGTGGAGTAAAGGGGCCGAGACACGCTCCGGGGTTGGGGACAGTTTAACACGCCTCTATATTGTACGTTCAAGCTAGAGGATAGATATTCCAGTCTTTCCTCTGATCTTAGTTTCTAGTGGTAAATCGTAGTGACGAAGTGACTGGAGATAGGTTATCGGTACAGTCGTAGCTAGTGATGCAACATCGATAACTAAACATCCATGTGTCCAAACATGGATGTTCAAAATATTGATATTAGTAATACATCGACAAAAAGCCATCAATGTTTTTAAACTTGAATGTTTTAAAGCTGATTTATTAACATCTAACTTTAAATTCGTGAGTAGCAAAATTTAATTTGAAAATAGGTCAGTTTATTAATTATGTATTAAGATTGAAGTGAAAACAAAGACAAAAACTCCTCTCTGTGTGTTAAATATGAGGAAAAATACAGAGCGTTGAATGTCATCAAGGGTGAGAGAAGAATCTGCTCGATGAAGGTAGTTCAAACAGAGTTCGTTTGAATTAAACATAAACTGACAGTGGTACCATCAATTATTAATTTACATTTTAACATTTACAAACTTCTGGTAATACGGATTTTTCATGCACAATGCAGCGAGCCCGAATCATCGATGTTAAAAAAACATCGGCTTGTATATATGGATGATTAAAACATCGACGTTTTGAAAACGTCTATATCGATGTCGCCCTAGTTGTGGCACGAAGAAGGGTCTAATGACATAAGTCGGGATACGCTGGCGAAGTACCTAAGAATACCTACGACTTACTGTAAGTGCGTAATTTCATGTGCCGAAGTCACCCACAAACGCCCAATTGTCCACCGGCCTTTAAGACGTCTCGCGTCCACAGAGGGCGGTTGAGGACTGTGCGGGCGCCACCCTCCCCTCCGAGGCCCTGTTGCACGTCTTTGTTCGGGGGGAGGGAGCGTTGCTACCTGACCTGTAGAGGGCTCTATATGGAACAGGTTTACAAGTACAGAACTAGCACACGATCAACCTCCAACGCATCCCGAAGACAACAGGAACTGAAACTTCTGGATTGTGGCATAGGGGGCCGTTTGCAGGGGAAGAACTGGTAAAACCAAACCAAACGAGTACGTGTCACGTATTCCAAGCGTGTGCTGGTCCCTTAAAAGAGACGGTATTGTAAAAGCGCTAAGAACTACAAGAGCTGCGAAAAGATCAACCACTAATGAGTTGATATCGTAGGAGCAGTAGTGGTGGCGATGACAACGAGAGAAGTAAATACATCAGAAGAAACTGTGAGTCTTGAGAAGTCAGAAATGTCAGTAGAGAAGTGCGTTCGTAAGGGCGAAGGAGGGAGAGAAAGAGCAGTTGAAGGAGCGAAGATGATATAATGTACTTAGAAGATTATATCCTAAAAGAAAAGATGCGACCAACTACCTGGCGCTTACAATGGTTGGCGAGTTAGTGGCAATGAATAGAGTGATTGGAAAGTGACAGGCATTGGCCTGACATGAGCCATTGAGCCATTGGTCAGACAATAGCAAACATATTTTAGATATAATGAAGAAACATGAATAGAAAAGCATGTAGCATACAGATAAAGATGCAGTCTAAAGATAAAGAAAATAAGACTAAACGAGAAAGACGTTACATACGTGAAGAGATGACAAAGTAGACAGACGTGTAACGAGATTCACGTTCTTTGTCATTCTGCCTCACTGGAAGCGACCTTTGAAACCTAAAATGTTTAACACTAATCATTTCCATCTGGTATTACATTCAACTAACATTATGATTATACTCTTTTGATTCAGTCCACAACGACCTGTACACTCAATCAGCTCGAGCTTCCATGTACCGCAACTCCCAAAATCCAAAAAAAGAATAAATCGATAGAACAAACCCACGAAGCTGTTTCGCACAACCGTACTTGTTTGTTGACACATAATTCAGCATTTGTACAGAGTGCTGTATTGTCACAACTTAATTATTGTCAATAAATGTTCACTGGGTGGGTGTTAGCTGGCCTCGCTTGCCGCCATGACGCGTGGCGGAGGTGGAAATGTGGGTGGGCGGAGGCGGCTGTATGTGAATTGTGGACCAAATAATCCTTTCATCTCTTCTCAGGAAACTTACTTTCTAATTGTACATGCAAACCAACCCAGGTAAGAAAAAGGACAGATTGAGAAGATCAGCGTCAGGGGGGGGGGGGGCGTTAGATGAACGTTAAGGGGTCGCCGCCACCGCCGCCACTGCACTGTTGTCTAGCTTTTCCTTGTACCTTATTGAACATTTGCCACACTCGCTCCTACATCAAAATGGAAAGCAAAGAAAGCACTACAAGAATGTACAAATTTCATGTTTAGTGTTATAGAATATTAGCAAAGAAAAGGGAAGAACTTAAAAATGGCAAGATAAGCAGAATTCTTTCAATCAACGAATGATTCACTTGCATGAAAACCAACTTAACCCAAACCATATTTCGAAAGAAATATACTACTCCTATGCCTGGAAAATTAGGAAGGAGTGTTTTAAAATGATTGACTAAGAAACTGTTCTTCGAAAATAAAGTGTCACCTTCCACTTTTACCTGGAAGGGGATGAGTAGTTGGTCCCCAATTTACATATGGGCCAAAGTCTTATTTTCCTTGTGGTCCCCAATTTGTATACGCCGGCGGAGGGCGAGAGGAAAAGCGGGAGAAGTCCTCCGTTTTCTCACCCAAACGCCTCTCTCCTCCGCGTCGCATTGGCGTTTTTCTAACTTCGAGAGAGGAAAGAGGACAACTCAGCAAAAATAATAGGGTAGGGTGTTTTTTGAGTTAAATTACTCTCTTTAGGAAATTCACGCAGTAGTTCTTGAATCGAGGTAACTTCCCTCTAAAAGTTATTCATGCAGTGGGACTCGTGGTGTTAGTATATTTTTAGGAGTAGAGGAAATATATACGGTCTTTCCTCTGAAGTTCCTTATTGTTGGTAAGCTCGAAAAATGCTGTTTGGGCGTGCGTTGTTTTTGTATTTCATTTGCTGGAATATTGAATGATATTGAAATGAGATTGTATTATCTTGGGTGATAAACACTAAAAAGAATGCTAGTATTATTGAGGCCAATAATAGCATTAATTTTGATTTGCCTGTTCGCCTTTAAATACAACACACCCATTTGCAAAAAGCTACATGACGGAGAAACTGAAATACATTTTCTGTATCAGCACTCCAAGAAACATCAGATTTAGTCAATAAATTTTATGCAGTTTTCTGGTTACAGAGTAGTGTCATTATTTGGAAGTAAATCCATTCCCATGAGAAGCACTCTTGAGATATTTCCTACTGGCAGAAACCATTTGCAGTTTTGCACTTTCATTTTTAGTGATGTGCTCGGAAGAGAACATCAGTAAATCTTTATCACATCACTCTTTATCACATCGCCCGTTACATTAATAATTAACTTGGTGGGTTCGTCAAGGAACCTCGCTGTTCCCCGCGGAGCAGCGCTGCGGACGGCGCCGCGCGCGCGCGCTCTGTGCCCCGTGCCGCGAAGCAAGGAGCGCCCTTCCCCCGGAGCGCGCTTTCATTCACGGGGCAATTGGCGATGCACGAGTTCTTTCAAAAGGCAGAGCTGGAAGCTTCTCGGAAAATCTGAATAGAAAATTAATACAAATAAATGATATAATCGATGGAGTTTTGTAAAGATGCGATATCTCGGGAATTGCGTATCCTTTAAGCGCATCCTTTAAGGCTCTTAAAAATGATCAACTGTTGTAATATTTTTTCAATATTGTTGCACAGAATATACCCTCCGCATCTCGCTTGAAATATTCAACATAAATATTTTATGTTCATAAAATGAAATTGTTGGGTAAGGGTTACAACTCGAAGAACAGTATGGTGTCAAAAGGAAAGTTATAAGTTTTTTCTTTCTTCTCATTTTTTTTTCTTTTTTATTTTTTTATTTTTATTTTTTAAATTTTTTTTTATTAAATTTCAGTATTAGCCTTCACCTTTAGCTGACTTATTTCCAATGAATGCTATGTAGCGGCGAGAAAGGCAGAGGCGAGAATGTTAGCTGCATTGCAGCAGAGGATAGCAAAGCTGAGCAAGACAATTATCCAAGATTTAGATTCAAAGTTGTCATCGAAAGAATCGACCAGAAACAAAGCAAAGAGGCTGTATGAACTGCAACAATGTAAAGATGAAAGAGTTGGTTAAAAGCACTATGGAAACCATGGTGGCAGAACAGCAACAATGCAGAGGAAGACAATTAGACTAGAGCTAGTAGCTGTGGAAATATCAAGAAAAACGATTAGGCAAGAACGGCTATCCAAGCTACAACGACTAACTACAGATATGCTCTAATGACAGTGTTGTAGATGGAAACTGCAGGCAGAGGAGCTACGCCGTGAAAGACAAGACGCGAGAGACAACGCATTGTGTGAATAGACCAGAGACAGGGTTAGATAAGCACAAGATAAGGGTTAGACAACGTTAGATAAGCACACAGTAACAAGGAGTGGACAGAGAAGAGGAATATCATCTGGACAGAATCCGCAGGTGGGGTATAACAACAACGCAGTTTAAGTCACCCACTCAAGATACTGAGAGAATCATCCAAAGACACGGCACGAATCCCTACGCCAACGGCAGCGAAGGGCCGCGGAAAGACAACCGGGAGGAGAGCCGTGTGGACGGAAACTAAACAGAAACTCGTTAGAGCCACCAAGTGGGTCTGCGGGGTCCGGCGCCGCACCGGCCAGTTCGCCTCTTCGCCCGCTGGCCGCCGCCGCCGCCTCGGCCGCTTAACTCGTGAAATTCGCGAGACCGTGCGCAATTTGCATCGTAATGGAGCGAATATTAAGGCGGGATTGGATTAAATTGCGGCGGACAATGGCGGCCGCTTAATGGTTGGCGGCGCCCGCGCGCAGGTGGCGAATGCGTGGACGGCGCCTGCGCGGGCGGAGAGGCAGACGAGACGGACCGACGACGCGAGGAGCAGTGTGTCGAGGTCTCGGAAGAACCGTAGAGACCGCTAGAATGCCCGACGCGCGCGCCACTGGTCTGGAGATGTAGGCGAATCGTGCGACCGGCAAACAATGGCTGTCAGAAAATGTTGACTGTGTGGCAGAGTAAGAGGGAATAATTTTATCCAATTAAGGTTCTGCGACACACTCATACGTGACTGTTTGGTGACAGATACGTATAAGACAACTATTATGTGCTAATAGTAACTATGTGAAATGTGTGCTCTGAACGACAGGACTTGAAAACTGGTGGATTTTCTTTGCAAGCATGCACAAAAAAGACTTTTCCTCCAGGAAATATTAGTTTACTATATTTTTCTTATAATCTCAGTAGAGCGAATTGGCATATTACACAATACTTGATAACTCTCCTTTTATAAACAGTAAGGTACCTAAATTCTCTGACCTGAATTGACAAGAGACCTTACAGTAAATTATAACTTTCTTTCCTAATCACTCATACCTTATCCTCTCTACATCTCTGTTCTACCAGGACAAGTGAGTCCATTTAGCGAGAACGTTGGCAGCCAGATATACCGCAATGCCTGATTGATTGTATCCCCAAAGCTTCCCCTTGAGCAAATCGAATTGCATGGATGAAGACATGGAAATGCAAGGGATAAGGGTAACCGGCAAGGCCCGTATCTGCCTCCTGAATCACAATTATTATGACCATATTGACTATGAATGAGAGGGTGGAGCAGGTTGGACTTTACGTACGAGAATTCTGACAGCAAGGATAATGCCTTCACTTGTCATGGACTGGAAAGGAAGCGCCTTGGAATGGAGTCTTGTTTGGAGTTTTTATAATGTTATCATTTAATTTCAAATTTAATTAGCCTGTTAATAAAAATGCTATTGTTGGAATGTTTCTTGTATATCAGATGACTACAAGAATTATTTCGCAATGTCAACCTATCAGACATTTTACAAGAATGGCACGGGATATAATTGAACGAACATCTGAAATAATATGCTGCATTAGTCTTAGACATTATCTCGTGGTAGTCCACCTTGGCTAACATTTGAAGCTATTGGATTCAAGAATTACAGTAAAAAGCATGGCCTCAGTTCTTTTACTTAATAATAAGCTACAAGAAAAAACTAAAAATATACAATTAGGAAGTCACAAGAAATGCAAAGGCAAGGTTTCACACGCGGATGTTTGCATAAAATGATGATGAAAATTAGCGGTAGCGAACAAATGTAACTCACACTCCACATGTTTTATTTGCTCTGATATTTATACCAGAAATTTCACTAATACCATTTGTATTAAAGTAAGCTCTTATTGGTTTTAGATCAATGTACCCAATGCCTCTATCTAGAAAACATTTGCATGATTCTACCCCAAACGTTCAGAGATCTAAGCTCGTATCTCTGTGTTTCAAGAGAAAACTCAGATATTGCATTTTAAAAATTATTTCGTGTGTCCGAGCGCGGCAATTTCTATAGTCATTAGTCCCATCTAGTTTAAGTGTAGTGCATATTTCTACCACGGGAGCTGGCGTTCTTTCCTCGCTCAATGGTGAGATCCGATTCCGACTTACTCATTGGCTTGTTGGGTTTTCCTCTCCGATATCTCCCATCAGCGTGGAACCACCCCTGCTGGTACAAGGTCTAAGCTCCCGGCATGTGTGCTAGTGCAGTGCATGTAAGTGTAAGTGGGTGTAAGGCGTGAGGATAGCACAAGGACGAGGAAGGAAAAATCCCGTGAGGCCATTGGTCCGCTTGTTAGGACACTGCTAAGGAATTCACTTGGCGTCGATCGAGCAAACCACGGAAGACTTCCAATTAGAGCAGCCGCTCTCCTCCAGATAGCGGCTGAATTCGACGTAGTACCTACCTAGCTAGTGTCAAAAATCCTGTCGCTGACGGGACTCGAATCCCAGGACTGACCGCTTAGAGGCACTGCCGTGACATTAGTTTATATCATCAGCTACTTCAACCGGCTCTGAGATATTGGATACTTCAAGTTTGTGGATCAAGTTGGTGAATCCCTTAACTTCAAGTGGCGCTCGGTGGCAGACTGACAACCCCTCAGTCAAGGTATAACACGTACGTATAACGTCTATGGTCTTCATGCTGGAATCAGATTGTTGGTCAGCTTTCTGCGTATGGTAGGTGAAGCATTTGGATAAGAATGTGAAGACATTGCCTTAATATTGAGGCCTGCAATCATAAGATCTGTTATGTTAAAGCTGAGGATATTTGACGCTTTCAACGTCATTGTCGCGCATGTGGCCAATTGTTTAGGAGGGTCTGTTAATGTCATAGATTAGCGGACGAGTATGTATATGTGGGTGATTTACATGTTACTATCAAACTGAACTTAATATTAGTAACGATCGTGATATTTTTCAAATTTTTAACTGAGTACATATCTCCACATTGTTCAAAATCGTTTAAATAAATGGCCAAACCCGCTTTCGTGAGGAATAAAGAAGTTGCCTTGGCGTTACCTCGTAATTTTTCACATAGGCGCTCCGCCGAGTTTTCCGCGAGAAGCATACTCGCGCAGCGAGCGGCTTCCACCTTCGCGCACGGAACGCAAGCAGCAGTTGAGGCCGCGCGCCCCTCCGTCGCCCTGAGACGTGCTTGACGGCGCGCCGCGCAGGCGATCGTAAAACTAGGTTGCACGGGCGGTGGGTCACCACGAGCTCCATGGTGTCAAGTTCACCACGAGCTCGGCCGACCGGGCGCAAGGGCGCGCGCGCGCAGTTCGCATCCAGGTTAGGAGCTCGTTCGCCACGAGATGTCGCCCTGAGCGCGCTCGGAGGCAAAGAGCTCTTTAATTACGCTCCGTAGACTCTCCTTGACCGCTTCCGAATGGCGGAGTTGTCGCACGAATGGCATGCCTATGGGTTCGAGCGGCGCATGTAAGCGGATGACTGATTGGAGGGTGCACTACCGACGTGGGCGATCCTCGCGGAAAGATCGCGCGTCTGCGGAAGGGGTGGGAGGGACCGCCCGAGGCATTGGTGGGTGGTGCGCTTAAGGGCTTGCGGCATTTCCGATACGAGAGTCCGGGGAAGGCAATCGCGCACGCGAACGCAGGCGGCAGCGGCACCGCCAGCCGTGGTCTTCGCGGCGGCGATCTCGCGCTCCTCGGCGGTCTCCATGTTTGAACTCTTGAGCTTTTTTCTCTTCGGCCTCCTCACAAAAAATGTGTATATTCGGACGCTAAAAGGAAATATAGACCTTTGACAATTCGTCGAGTCCAATGACAAGCTCCATGGTGCCGTGGCGACTTGCTGGTGGAGACGGACGTGCACAGGACAGAGCAAGTCCAAGAAGAGCCACGTTCAGGCGGAGGAAGGGTAAGGCAGCCGTCAGAGCAATGCATGGGCGATCCCTTTCAGCCACCACGATCGTGCAGATCAACGCGGGGTTAGACAAGAAAGTATTTATGAGTATTGCTGCGTTTAGTTCTCAGGATTTATGTCCAAAGGAGTCGTTTTAGTTCTTTTCGATTCGTTTTCTTTTTTCTCACTTCAAAAAGAACAATTGTAGAAGTGGTATATTAGTGAAAAAACTATTTGTGAGCTAATTGACTCTTCATTCAAAAGAAGTCGAAGGCAAGCTGCCAGAGGGCAAATGTATTATTGAGATAATTCAATTTAATAATTTTATACATTGATTTTTTTAAAATATAATTTGATTTCTAAATTTCTTTGGGAAGTCACAGTCTTCAGATTTTGATAGAACACGAATAGTTTGGGAGCATTTTCTCTTCTGATCCATCTTTCGCAATGAAACCTGATTGAATATTATACGAACAACTAGTCGTCGCATGTGAGTTTAATAACTCATTACTTTTTTATTTTCCTAATACGTAAAGATTTTCAAATATGTGTCAAATCTGATGGGAAATATCAAGACTTATTAGAACCTCTAATTTTTAGTACCTACATACAAATATAGTCATTCGATGCCGGATGTTTACGGCAAACGCTAAGTACATGTTTGTCACTTCAGTTCATAGGAAATTTCGTGAAATTTTATTTTCGTGAATTTCTACGTTTAATATAAAAATAGTAGTTTCTTTCACATAAGACCTGTTCTGTGTGGCAGAGGGAAATCCACTTCGCCCAATTTTGTCTTTCCATTGACTCGTGACTGTTAAGGAAATGAATATTTCATGATGATACACTTATATTTGTGAAGCAAGCCGAAGATTGTGGGCATACTCGGAAAAATAGAATATTTGAACGAGTGTTTCTAAAATGTGAAACTACAGACATTTATGTACTCTATTTCTCTTCCCGCGAATTATTTTGGTGATCAGCTTCAAATATAAAATATTTATTGCACTCAGTACTACAGACACTACTTTTCCTTTCTTTCCACGAGTATTATTACTGTATGGCAGGACAAAACCCGCATCAAAAGCCTTCAATACGTCTTACATTATTTCTATCGAGTAATAGCAGGAATGTCTATAATACTCGAATTCAGAGCGACGTTTTGAATAAATACACTTTTTATCTTAAAATACGAATATTTTTGTACGTCTTCTTGTGTTGGTGAATATTTTAGCATTAAACATGTGTGCGAGGATACTTGTCTTGTCAAACCACGCAGAAGATTAATTAACTTTTCATAGAAAATCATATAAAAAAACATTAAATAAATGTTTTGTAATTGCGGAAGCCGGGATACCAAACACTTTCGTCATTTTCCAGGAAAGAAATAATTAGCACTTCCCGACATTACATTTTAGGATAAAATTCAGTGACAAGATCTTACTAACTTTAGTAACTACATTTCGACCTACTTAAATTTGAAAATAAAGCGTTTTATAATTAATAGATAGTTCCATAGAAATAATAAAACTACTTATTATAATGCCCAGAAATAGTTAATTTCTTAAAATATGGACCAAGAACGGGTTGCAACTATATTTTAAATTTTTTATTATTTACATTTCTGAATCTCTTTTGGAATGAACGAATCTTCCAATGTTCGAAACACTAGCAAGGCAAGTAGCTCTGTTCCCATTGCTCTCTCCTTTGTAGTCTGTTAATCATACATGAGATATTTTTTATGTTGATTAATAAATCATTTCTTAGTTACCTCGATTTTTTAGTGTGCAACTTATGACGAACTGCTCATTATCTGAAAAAAATAACTAGGAGGAATTTTAGCACATTATTTATTTATGATAGTTGGCTTTCGTCTCCTTAGAGTAAATACAGTTTATAAGATGGACATTAAAATATTTGATAAATAATTGTAATACAACGCAAGTAAACAGAAGAGAACAAATATATATACCTCATTGTAAATGTTTATTTTCTGAGTCTCAAACATGTCAAATTGATGATTTTAAAAAAAATTGCATGTCAATTTCATATTTGCAAAAAATTGCAAAAACATGATACAATATATCACTATATATTTTGATATAATATACCAAACATGATTTGTCAATTTTTTAAAACTCTTTTTGACAGTAGTTTTGTCAGTCCGCCTTACAATCGCATTTCCTGCCTGCCGATCACCTCTTGCCACCCAGCATCGAGTCGTCTGCCTTATCGCGGTTCGCGAGGTCAGTTCGCAATGCCGTGCGTCAAAGGTTGCGCGTGTGCGCCCGCTCGAGCGTAAAAGGATGCCTCGTGGACAGTGCCACTTAAATTCACCGCTGCGCAAGTGACACGAAGATCACATGAATACCAGTTTCTTGAGGAAATAACCTAGAGAATAAATAAGACTAAATACATTTGATTTTCGTACTGAAAATTACGTTTACATTTTTTTCATCACAATTGTGTCTACCTCACTGATTATCAGGCACACTCATGAGCGTAACCAAGAGTTGTGCAGGAGGGGGAAGATATTAATTGCTTGATTAGTGTTTCCAGGTGCGTCAACTGTTAAGGTCATTAGTTCTGTAGGTACAGTACATGTTGTTTTTTATCGCGGGAGGTGGCGGTTATTTTCCGCTGGTTGGCGAGATTCGGAATCGACGGGGTTTTCCCCAGCCAGTGATCTCTCACAAGTGGAGCACCGCTCCAGTCGAGACAAGCTCTAAGCGCCCGACTGGTCTGTGGAGGGAGAGACATTTTTGGGGGGAGACTAAACAATCTCGATGAAATAAGAATTCCTATTTAGTTTAGTTCATTCGTGCACCTTCATTGACCGATAGTATGTGGCTGAGTATCATGACGATAAATACGCATCACTGATGTTGGGGACACCACAGAGGCAATTTATGGATTTAAACTAGGTGATCCGCAAAAGGCCTGATTCGAAAGTTGTCAACACGAGGCAGCAACGCAACTTCATAAAAGCATCACTTGATTGACAGTAAATTTGTAACTCACTCTTTCTCTTTCACGACCAGGCTTGATTTGACAAATAGCCATCGACAATTATCACGTAGTCACGGATTGTTCGTACTGAACCTGCTCTTGAACCACGCAAACTGCTGTTAGAAAATATCAACGAACAGACTAGAAGTAGGCACCAGTCAGATGTAGTGAATTGGCAAACATATTTCAAAGACTCCAATCAGCAAGTCACCAAGTGATCTTTTTTAATTGTTAAATTGTTCATTATGTGTAGCTTAGAAACGCCTAAGTAACCTGAATATAATTTAGCAGACGTAATTTTACCAAAATGAATTATAACCTTCACTTAGAAATATTTCCACAATAACTGAAGAAGTGTCACATTTTTCATTTCCAAATCTTCACTTTACTATATCAAACGCCATATCATTATAACATAAATCGATTCTATCCAACAAAGTAACGCGTCAAAAGCGTTTCGTTCGTACTGGCGTAATGTCAAATAACAACTAAAACTTGCGACTAAAATGTTCCTTTCTACGTGGTGTTCATGTGTTACTTATTTTAAATCGTATTATAACTTTTCGTTAGCTTTTGTTTATTGTGGTAACACTAATACTCAAATGCTATTTTAAACTACTAGACACCCGTCAACATTTGACACAATTATATACTCCCTGATCTTTGCATTTAAAAACACTTATTGATCTTTGCACTTAAAAACTCAATATCTTCACTTCGTTAACAGTAACCTCACTCTTACATGATTGTTCGTACCAGATGACGAAACGACGACTGCTTTCGAAAGATGGATTGCAACTCTTACAACGAAACAAAGTAATGAACTGACGACGGTATCTAATGATGCATTAATTCTATTAATTTTACGTAATTATGAATATTTATTATTTGTAATATAAAATTGAGGAAGTAATAGCCTATTTTTGGCTATTACATCTCACTACCTTTCACTGTAAGTAAAAAATCACGGAATTCGATTAAGCAGAAACTTCAAATGATTTTCTAACGAAAACACTTACTGTTTTCAATATATAGTAGATTGAGACTGAGCTAGTTCACAGCCATATCACATAAATTTTCCATCATCACTTATTAATAGATATTGCATTTATATTCACCGATTTCTGTAACAAATTTTTTACAACAGATATACACCTTGTAACATACCATCTGAGGTTCATTATCAGACGTGATAAAGATACTTGACTCGTTATACTCCGCTCACTAACAATTGAAATGCATTTCAATAACGGAAGCAATATCGCTCGAATTGCCTCATATTGCAATCAGAATATTTAAATTATTGTTTAATGAAAACAAAATGTTAAAAAAGGAAAACAACCGTACTGCAGATCCAGATAACACCTAATTACATTGCATTAAAACACCATGTCTCTTTCATCGTCAACCTAAATGTGGTGCGTAATAGTAACATTAATAATACTATATGTTATAGTAAAATAGTGATATTACTAGCTGCAACTGTGGGATCATTCCGTGCTTTGGAAATCATCATACGGCCCCCTGAACTGCCCTCCGCGTGATGAAGTCCTGTATTGCACATGAGAAAAATTCAAAAATTGTTAACAATTTATTAACAATATTTCGATTTCAGATGTATTTCGTCCTGTGAAGTTAAATCGTATATAAACTCAAAATTGCATCAATCATTTCATCAAACAATTTGAGATTAAACATATCTCGAACTCCAGTGCCATGGGTGTAACAAGAACAGCTATTCACACAAATCATATAATCAAAGTCCAGAAACGTCTCATTTTGTAGATTGCCTGCAAATAAACATAACTTGTGGGCTCCTTGAGGTTTCGAGAATTAAAGTTTGAGGTTCTAGGAAGGTGCGTTTCCGAGTTACGCACGTTGGTACGCACGAGAGCGGATGACGATCGAATTAGCGATCATCTTGCTGCAAAACTGTTTCCATACAATTAGAGACAATACCGAGCATCAAGAAGGGAGATAATATTAATTTTAACAATGATCTTAAATGTCTTAATTATCATTTGGACGGTATAATGAGTGCTAAACAAGGTGTAACAAGTATTGTATTTCAGCTCCTAGGCCAATGACCAGGTTTTTCGTCCAGTTTCCCTGCTCCTTTGGGTGAAAGCTGAGATGGCCACTTGGTTTGCTTCTAGACGTAAATGTAACTCCATTACCTGAGCGCATCTTCTAGAGTTCAGAGGAAAATATAGTAATTGAAATTATTAAATTAATTAAATAATAATTCATGATGACGCGATAGGAAGACAATTCATTCGACCACAAATGGCACGATGAGGCATTAGAGTCCAAATCTGTAGCAGATTTGCATTTGCAAATAGGTTTTAGTACACCGGAGCGAACATTTTCGTATCAAAAACATTCTTGCCAAACACGTTCATTTCTGTCCGTATTCAGTTCTCAATGGCTCTATATGGCTCATGGTAGGGATTTCAGAACTAAAAAAACATGCACAGAACACTCGTCTATCCGTAGCATGTCACACGCAATTTTAATTGTTTTTGACGAAAAATAAATAAAAAATATTAGGGCGTGGAGAAGAGCTGATTCTCCGCTTCAGTCTACATACCCCATGAAGTAGACGGATTCCGGCAAAAGAACGCGGCTACTGGTCAAGGCCCCAAATGGGCTGGCGAACAATTGGAAATAAGGTTATTCTCTTATTAGTGTTTTTAATGTGCCGTCCAAGAAATAAGAGGAGCTGACTTCTAGAAGCCACTCATCTTAAACTTCAGACTCATCGTCTGAAGCTTGCACAGAAAATTTATAATAATAATAATAATAATAATAATAATAATAATAATAATAATAATAATAATAGTAAAACTGGCTTTATTAATGTAGCGACGCTCGGATCTACTTAGGCCTACTTTTCCGTCTTACCACGTATTACAAAATGTGTGCCTACAAAATTGAAATAAGAATTTAAGAATTTTCTAAGGTATTTTCGCAATATAATACGTGTACTTAACACCCTCTCCTTCTCTCTTTCTCTCTCTCTCTCAAAAAAGTCGATGCTTAGCGGCCAAATGGCGGCCACTGCGATTCAATTTACGAATCTGAAAGAAATTGGTTTGCAATTACCCTTGTCAGTCCGTTGTCACTGCGTCGCAACTATTGAAGCACATACTTTCATCAGCGATACATGGACCGTAACCCAAATTTGTCATTTTCTTTTCTTTATGCACACAGGCAATCATGGCAGTTCATTTTATTTATATATTTATTTAATAATAATAATATTTATATAATTTCTGTACAACTTAACACGCTCAGTTACGACATGAGCACTTACATTAAAATATCACGCCACCGGACTATTCTGTTCGTACCAAGCCGAGTCTTGCTTGATGAGGGTGCCATTCACAAACAACCTGCAATAACACTGGTGACACAACATGTTTCTTTGGTACTCAAGTCATGCATTAGTATATCATGCCAATTTACTCCTCCAGAATGATATGAAGCAGTTGAAACCCGAAGCTAGTCATCTTGGAAATGCGAGTGATCAATGCATTTGTGCACTGCTGGAGATAATTCTGGCAAATCAAAAATTCTGGAATTGGACTGCTGCCATCTCAGACCAGAAAACACTTCACCAGACATTGAGTCTTGACCCAATTCAAACAACTGCATTATACGTCAGTGCTATCATATACTGCGCAAACCATGTGTATGGAATGGTAAATATAGCAGATGAATCTATACAATAAGCAAAAGTTTCATTATTAAGACCATGCCAATCTTTTATACTCGTAGAAAGAGGTCATACAGGTGGAGAACAACAATGATCAACACAGAAAGCGGCATTAATCTGAGATATGAGATCATGAATGTCGTGAATCGTCATCTGTGAATTAGCAAAGCACCACAAAAAAGTTCTATGCAATTATAAGAGCAACTGTCATAGATGAACTGAATTTATGAACATGAAAATTGACTTGGTCTGCAATGCTGTTGACATTTCTTTAAAAAACTAAGGAATCCTTATTAACTCGGCGACGTTTAAAAAATTAAACCATTTTGGAAAATTCCAAAATGACCGAAATTCATTCTTGTGGATACATCATTGCATCTGTAAACATGGGTAATACTGCCTTGCCGTTCAAGTTTGTACTACCGAGCTCTACATTTGGGTCGAGGACTATAAACACGACACAGCAATTTGTGAGCTCTCTCGGAGCACAGACGATAACCGAAGTGCAGCGGCTGAGTGGGGGCTCCATCAAACTCAGTTGATTACTCAAAAAAAACTGGGTTTGGTGTAGCCCCTGCCCATTCGCTGCCAACCTGCTGGATGCCCTAGCACTGGGCTCTCATATGATCACGTACAACCATCGTAGAAAACTGGTCCACTGGGATCTGACACCGCAGTGAGGTCATTTGTGACAAAAAATATACTTTTTTCTTCAAGATACCACTTTTTTGGTGAAAGTTGCCCATTCAAGAAATGTGCGAAAGAAACTGCATTCATATAATAATAATAATAATAATAATAATAATAATAATTATTATTATTATTATTATTATTATTATTATTATATGACTTAAGACAATAAAATATATTGTGACAGAAAACTTGTGCATGCCGCATTCGACTCACCCTGTGTCGCGAAATACGCTGGCATGACCAAAAGGTTGCCGGAAACTGAAAATAAATAAATAAATAAAATATTACTAGTTACCGAAAGAGAAGTTTCATTAATTTTCTTTTCATAGATAATTTTATTTTTACTTTGGTTATAGAATTCCCAGACATATCAATGAAAACTTATAAACGTTATAATAATGTTTTTAAACTAGAGAATTTATCTAGTGATTTTAAACTATATAACTTACAATATTAAGGGAATTGTTTTATTAATGATATCGAATGCATTATTATTTGAAATGTAAAACCGACATTTTCTGAAATTGCGGGAATTAACGTAAACGATTTACAGATTTTAACTAGTAAGCGCAATTGCCATTCTATTAAATATATACATTAATAGTGTTTTATACAAATTCTTTCCATTCATTAGACAATAAAATTTTCTTAGAACTAGACAGATAACGAGTCATGGCTAATTGAGCAGATCCAAACAACCCAAATTGATTCATTAAACGTCTCTCCGATGAACAAAGTTGTTTAACTGTTGGTCATTATCTTGCAAGAAAGAGCTAATGGACAAGTTTAGATTAGGGGACAAATTTCAAATAACACTGCCGGTTATGCGCTATTCAATCAAAACTGACATTTTGAGTACCGAACCACAAATTGAGTATCTTCCTACATCATGTTTAAATCAATGACACAACTATTCGTCCTCCACGATTTTAATACAATCATATTATTATAATAATAAAATGATTGATGATAACATCATACAATGAAAATGTAAGGCAAGCAAGTTTCATATACATTCTTAGCATCTCGACCGCAAAAAAAAAAAGCCTCCCCGGCGGGGAATCGAACCCCGGTCTCCCGCGTGACAGGCGGGGATACTGACCACTATACTACCGAGGACTGTGATATCTATACACGTAGTAACAGTAATAAAAAAATTATAATGTCGTTTCTATTTTTGAATAAATGTTGGTTACAAAGAAACTTTGAATTTGCTCTCTTATCATTTCCCTGTTAATAGACTCTCTCGACGCCATGAGGCGGTGAGCGAAAGCAAAGAACTGGGATCGAGGATATCCTGTTTCTTACTGTCCATAAATTACGTAAAGCAAATTTTGAATATTCCTCTCCCCCTGTAACGCATCTGTAACGCCCGCTTGAACCTCCCTAATTACGTAATGATTGCGACCCCCCCTGCCATTTACAAAAAGGAAAAAATATTACAATGAAAACAAATTGTATTATTTTATTGTGTTATATATTAAAATTAATGATTAATGTCAGAATTAATTGCCAATGCTGACTCCACCTAATAACTCGATTAGGGGACAATTATTATGTGAAGGCAAGAAGTATTGGCGAGAGCATTTCTCAGTAGTGCACATGCGGAGAACGTATTGGCCAGAATCTACTGCGTCAATTTTTTTTGTATTAAGTAATTTATTAAAATGTTTTAATGTAAGACTGAATAAAAGAAATTACATTAGCAAATGTTAAAAAAAGTCAGTGAAACAATACATCCCTACCCTCATGTAACGCAGTGTAACGTTTCCTCACAACTCCTCCCTCTGTTTAATGTTACGTAATTTGTAGGGAACACAGTTTCTCAAATGTGCTTGATAATTTTTGTGAGATGTATACACAAAGAAATTGCAAAACGATGCTTTTCGAAATAATTTAAAAGCAATTTTACGATAGATACCTCCACGATTGTGTGTTATTTTCTTAAATGTATTAGAGTAGTTTCGAAATTGTTTTCTGATTTTTTTTCCTAGTAAACTATTCAACAAAAGTCTTTTGGCATAAGTAACATTAGAAATTATGCGTGGAATATAGTACCCAAAGGTGTTTTGTGTTACAAAACAACTTGGACATGTGTAGCGAAGCGACAACTGCGCCTTAAACGCATTAAGTTTATTATTACTCGGGCAACTTTTCTTGAATGATGGATTGACGATTTCGGGTGGAGTGGGGGTATTAGTTACAAAGTCTGCCACTAGAGTATTTTAAGTAATGCCAACGTGTGTGAAATGAAAGTCAAAACTGCATCTTGTGCTTAACTTTTTCGGGAGTTTTAGGTGACTCCCTTGAAGGACCTGGACCTGACTCAGTCATTTCTTTCGATATTGACAATAAATCTGAACAGGGGTTCTACACTATGAAAGCAACTGGCTTTGACTAGCTTCTGTTTCGCGCCAACGAAGTTTTAATGCTTGGAAGGTTGTCATCAGTGCCCGCTGCGAGCTTTTGCCTTCATATGTTTATTGCACAAGGGAGGGGGATCAAGGTCATCGTTCAAGAAAAGTTGCGCGTGTAATAGACTCTATTCCGCTCGCGTGTTCGTGTTGCCGATCGGTATGTTGTGGCGAAATGTCTTTTTTTACGAGAGGTCCGATAAGGTCTAAAACCCGAAGCTGTACTTTTAAATATAAATTATTATTGTTGTGCGATATGATAGCTTTTTTAATTTTTTTTCCAAAGCTGTATGAAACAAGGTGGTTACAAGGTATCTACGCACCTAAAATTTTTACTTCTTCACATTCTTCAATAACATGCTCTGTAATTTTATATTATTATGTTGGACTAGCTGCCTATTCTTCCCGCTTCGTCAGTGCTGCTACGACCTGTGTTCCCGTGCTACCTTCGCCTCCTCGCTGTCGTATCCTAGCTCTGATTCGTCCCGTCCCAGATTAGATTCGTCCCGTCTACATCCCGCTCCGTCCGCTCGTTCTGCCCTGCTTAACCCCGTCCCGCGACACATGGCAACGCTCAGCAACGATGAAGCCCAGGTAGATTGGGATTTGCATTTAACTGCGATGCCATCTTGTGCTACAGCGCTATCTAGTGGAGAGTTACCACAAAGTGAACAGCAAAAGGAAAAAAGCTCCACAAAAACAAACAAACAAACACATAGATGTGCCAACTTTCATGAATATCGGTCAAACGGTGTCGGAGTTTATTGATCTTGGACATACCAACATCAATTTTTGTATAATAGCTTTTAAAATTCTAAATCAAAGAATTTGTCCTCCTCTTCTCCTTATTGAAATCATAATTAAAAACAGTTTCCCTTCCACCTCCTGTTGAAATTGTCCCTAAAAGGCGCGACTGGTTTTCCCTCGCCCTGAAGGGGGCGTTCTCTGTGCTCATGCGCCTGGCAACCTGCACCCAGGCGTCGGCGGCGGTGGCGCAGCAGAGGCGGCGGGCGGGCGGGCGACGGGTGCCGTGGCTTCCGCCCGGAAATAGCCACTCGCTCAAAATACCCGCGTAGCCGCCTCGTCTTACGTAACGCCAGGCGGAATTCGCGTGGAGGTGCTGCTCTTTTGTTTCGACTGCCAGACGGACGCTTCATTGAAAGTATTCAAGAACTGTAAAGTTATCTCAATTTTTTTAAAAGCTGAATCCACCAGAAACTTTCGCACGCTGTATGCGTGAAAGAACACTGAAATACTGGTATTTTTCCGGCGGAGTTACCTCTAAGTCAACATTCCCGTTTTCTCTGCAGTGACTCTGATCGGGAGACCTCAACAGTTCGAGGTGATGGATTATTAGGTAGGCAGCAATAGGTCGGACTCAGTCGCTGTTAGGAGAATTCAACGTCAGGCTGCTCTGATCGACAGTTTTCCGTGATTTTTTTGACTAATACAAGGTCAATGACGGAGCAGTACCCTAACAAAATATTTCCCTATTTCTCTAACGAAATAATTTTAATCAGGTTTGCTTGCTTTTTTCAGCATTTTACTTACAAAACAACTTTGAATTTGTACTGCATTTGTATGCCAATAAATGTGTGGTTTATCTGAAACTCAATTATTTGAAACCGCTATCAATGCATCATTTTCGCTAGTCTGGACCATGAATGGTAGATGGATTTATTTAACGTCAAAAACTGTTAAAAGCGATGCGTGACGTATTATGGAGAAAACTGCAATCTGTATACGTTCTTTTGAGCTCTGAGATAATCTTGAGTCTATTCTATTAATCCTACTCTATTAAGCTGGTAACAATGAGCGTTTTGGGCAAAATTTGATAAGAAAATATTCGTTCCCGTGTAATGTCATTAACTTTTACTAGCATATAGTTATGTATCTTTCGTCGACCATTGGTTTTAGATACATAACTAAGATTTCGTCGCGTGTTAATTAAGTTTAAACGTTAATGGCTAAATAGTAAAAATATGGGTGATGCATAACACAATTTCAGAGAAATTCCTCCATAGTCTGTACAAATGTACTAAAAACGACACTATATTTTCCTAAAACTACTCAGTACTTCGTCTGCAAAAGGAAACCAAAACAGGCCACTTTGAAAAAGAGGTAAACAATTTTCTTTCACGATCTTTGAAGATGGGGTATAGTACGTAAGTTCGATGGCGTCAAATAAATATTATCAACTCCACCGCAATACGCTCAAGTGTGGTGAAATTTTTGAAAAAAAAAAATTCTTTTAAATGTTTCTTATTCTTGAACATGTAGTACATTGTTCCTTATTCTTGAACTGACCATGTGAGAAGTTTTAATTTAACGCATGAAAATCACAAAGTCGAGTTGAAAATAAATTGATTTCGTAAATATGTGATTGAGTGCTCGCTTTCCATTGCGCAACCCCGGGTTTGATTCGCGGTCGAGACAAGACTATAGTGTGCGTTTTCCTTGCAATGTCTCAGTACATGTTGCTGAGTGATGATAAGAAAATTCACTTCTCAGGTTGAGAAGACCGGAATGCGGCTTGGGGATGAGTACGTGCTAACCACATGTACCCCTTTTACCCTTGGTCGCGAGGCAGGGACGTCGCCAGTAGGCCTGAGCCCGATCAAAGGCTGTCGCGCCAAGTACATACATACAAATATGTGATAGAACACAATTTGCAGACATCGCTCTTCATGTTGGAGTACTGACAAAAGCTTAAGAAAGTATTGTAGTTCTCTAAAGTCTGCTTGTTGTAAAATATCAAAGTACCAGAAATTAAAATGATTAACTAAATAAAAAGTTAGCTATGTGACTTACTCCTTTATTCAGTAGAACATCTATGTGACACATCACACAGTGTGACGTGTCTCAAGCGGGATTCCAATGTAGTTTTCTTCTTGCTCAAACCCACTGCCTTCACATAACGAGGACAGAGTTGGTATGGATACTGCAACAAAAAGAGATTGATTAAGAAATACCTTATTGAAAGAAGATTAAGCAAATTGCAACAGAATTAAATTTCTGGAAACTTTTTCATCAATCTCAGGGCACTTTGTAAATATTGAGAATTGAAAGGTCTAGCGACTATCTAAAACAATTCCAATAAGTTTTTTAATTTGATTTAATCACAGAACCTGCGCTTTAAGCATTATTTCCACAATTATCTTGCTATGTTTAGAATTCTTCCATTACTAAAACAAAACGGCTCAGTGAAGATCATTTTAATGCAATTAATTAGTAAAACTTTATTGAAAGTATAATTGTAATCATTCTTATATTTAGTCATATTATTTGTGAACAGAAACAACAATAACTCATTTTTATTAGTACACAAACTCACGCAATACAATCTCGGAAGACGATCTCTGTCTTATTTTAATGTTGTCGTGTTAGCGCAACACGGGAACAATTTGCAGGTCACCCGCAAACCGCGTTGCATTGAATACATTCTAATCTCGTGAGATTACACCGCCATTTACCCACGCAGCGCTCACCCCATCCTTCAGCAACTGTCGATATCACAGCTTAGCGCTGACAAGGCTGATGACGCGCCAGAGCATTCCGCAGGGCGCCCTGCTGCCGAGCGAGGAGGTGCGCGGGCAACAGGGCGACACGGGGCGATTGAGCGATTGGGCGACGGGGGGATTGGGCAGGGGGGGGCGAATCCCTACTCGAGCGATTGGGGGAATAGGCGATGCGGCGGGGCGGTTGGGTGATGATTGGGTTTCGTGAGGCGACCGCACGTCGAGCTATTTGGGTGGAAGGGCGATTGGGATACGGGCGACAGGAGCAAGGGCGACGGATCGAGAAAGCGACAGTCACCAAACGACTTGAAAGATGGGAGAACAGGATGACGCATCGGGAGAGTGGGACAGCAATAAGACCAGGACTCTACATATGGTGGAAAGAAATATATTATTTGCATGAACAGAAACCTGTTGACACTTCCGTGATCCGAGAAATGACTGATCTTGCATTTAATTGTATATAATTTTTAATATCGTTCTTACATTCCACGATTTTACTAAATACTGTGCGTTTTATCTCGTGTAAACAATTTCTGCGTACAACCACACTTCTAGGATAAAACCCAATATGCTAAAATGTCCGCATATATAGAGTATTATATATTGAATATCGGTATTGGCTAACTAAAATGTTGCAACAACACCATCATTATATTTTCAATTAATAATGAAATATCTATTTAATAATTGTTCATGCCAATCGTAGTTATGAGTGGGTGGCGATATGTTCCGAGAGTAAATACTGTAGATTTCATATATTCTAGCGTTTGAGAATGTGAAATGATAAATGAGACACGATGGTGAGCAGTACTGCAGGGTAATACATCCAGGCGAAGCGAACAGCAACACGAGGTGAGAAAGAGTTAACAGGAGAGAAAACCGAGGAAGCTGCTCTTTGGGGAGAAAGCAATAGAAGAGGATCGCTGGTGACGCCGATGCAAATGAGAGATAGATAGATAGATAGATAGATAGAGAGATAGAGAGAGAGAGAGAGAGAGAGAGCGAGAGACAACGAGAGCGAGAGAGAGCGAGAGAGAGAGAGAACAATTCCGAAATCAGCCCAATTATCACCCTTTTCTCCCAATTGTAAATTTTATAAGGAGGGTTTCCCCTTGAAATCGTCCCTCAAAAGCCTAGCGAGGCTTGCGGCGGGGCGGGGTGGCGGAGCGAGCGGCAATCAAGCGGGTTGGGGAGGCGGCGCGGCCCGGCCCGGCGCGGCGCGGCGCGCGGAGCGGGGTTAACCGCAGGGGCGTCTCGCTGAGCGCTAACGCCGTCCGACACGTGTCACGGCGCACGTGTCATCGCGCGAGGGGGAGCCGCTCATCCATCACCGCGCGCCGCCCTCGGCGCCGGCGACCGCGGGTCGATGCTCGCTCGCAGCACCCGCCGCCGCGCCGCTCGGGGCGCGGGCAGGGAATGGCGCGGACGCAGCGCGGCGCATTAGCGTCGGCGGCGTGAGGGGCGGCTGCGAATGCAATCGGGCGGTTATGGCGGAAGGAGTCGCTCTTTTTGCGGGTTGGAACTTCCATGGCAAACGACGTACGATTACCATCATAAACTATTAGAATATTAGGGGTTTTAGTGGGTGTTTAGTGGGTTTCTATACTTAGTTTGAGAAGACTATTGAATCTCGCTAATATTTAAATTATGATATCAGTGGATCAGAGAATTTATGTACATCTAAACTAACTTTTTATGTAATCTAAAACTATTATTTTTAATTTGGTTGGAACCATTTAACATGTACAGAATAATCTATTCTAAGCAGTCACTCATGCTTTCGGACGGAAATGTCCCTTTTTCAGGTGGCCACTTAATGAACACGAAATTATAAAATAAACGGGAAGCAGTCATCTAGCCTTGTTATGCTTGTTATTTGTAATAAAGTTAGTATGGATTGTTTGTTAACAGAATTTTAATTTATGAAATATCGGGACATTTTTTCCACTTGCGCTCATATACTATTTTCACACCATCATTCAATTTCAGATGTTCACTCTTTTCTTTCTCACGCCGCTAGATGTTTCTATCTATTTGTGGACTTCACTTCTAAATTATACAATCAATTTATATCCCGAGGAAATTTCGGAGCATGCATGATAATAATTTACAAGAATCTGAAATGCAAATTAAATACCCCGCAAGCAAAATCTACATTCGTCCGTTTTACGTAAACTGACATTAGGTTCCAACGCAAAATGAAAGTAAGTAAAAACTAATATCCATCTAACAAATCAGACAGGAAGTTGTGACCATGTAACATATGTTCGTGTGCGAAATGTGGCTGGTCGCTGACCGCAGTGCCTTGTGGCCGCAGAAAAGACGCAAAATTTGCAGATTCCTTATAAGAAAATCAATCGGTTCCATGGAAAAATAGCCCTTAACAGAGGTGACCGGTAAATCGAAATAGCCGTTTCTGCATATACATAACTGTGAATTAAATGGTAGCACGAGTAGACACTTACTAAATATTAAAGAAGAATAAAGTTATACTTCTCGAACTGTAGTAATATTGGAAATAATGCATTCTCGAAAGTTTTTGGCTCACTGTGTTAGAGCCGCCGCCTCTGTCGCTACCGGAGACCATTGCTCGTTATGCTAGGCGCTGACAGAGGGTGTTGCGAACGCATCCGCAAAGCGGCTCAGCATAAACGTTCGCGTGACGGAGCGACAGTAGAAGCCCTTGTGCATTTAGGACCGATAAGTTTAGAACTTTTCTGACACGTTTTGAAGTCTGTTTCGCTAACATTAATTTCTTCAACATTTCAGTGAGAAACATTCTCCTTAAAGTTATAATTATAGTTATCGAATTTTAGCTAAAATCAGTGGCGAAATGTAATTTTGTTTGATAAGTTGAGTCACCAATACTTTGTAAATAAACACGCTCACGCCCATACACAAATCAGGAGAGTATAACTTTCCAATGATCACCAATTGCAACGTTATACACATTACAGAAACAAAGACTATTAATGATAATGTAAAAATTCACTCACACCAAGGTGTTTGTGATGTTTGTAGTGACGTGATAAAACATCCACAATACTAACGGGACAAATGAATATAGAAGTTAACAAGACCGTAAAAAATAAGTAAAGTCAATCATTCTCATCTTCAAAATCCTTTAGGATAGGTGATCTCGTGATGATGCTGGCCGCAGGCAACTGGGAGGGCGTAGCCGCGCCTGCGGCGGCGTTGGGGACACCGCGCTAGGCGGAAGATACAGCGGCGCATTGTAGGCGCTAGACAGCCTCCCCACCTCCACAGCCATCTCTATCACCCCCCCCCCCCTTCGCCGCTTCTCCTCGCCGCCTCCCCGCCGTCACCGTCACCATCACCATCAACCCCATCTTCGCCACCACCACCGTCGCCTCTCTCAACACCGCCACCGCCACATCCACCACCACCCACCCCTCACACCCCACAGCAACACCGCTTCCCTTACCGAGCCCGTCACCCCTACCGCTACTGCCGCCACCACCGGCACAACGAACTCTGACATCCTCCCACCCCCTCCGCCAACGCCACCACCAGCGCCACTGCAAGAGCCACTGCAAGAGCCACTGCCAGCGCCACCGCCACCGCCAGCGCCACCCCTACCGCCACCGCGGCAACCACCACCACCACGCTGCCGCGTCCACCGCCAATACAACCGCCGGCGCCGGAGACCGAAATAGTGGCGGCAGCGCCCGCCGTTTTATGCGCTGTTTACTGCTGATTGCTCACATGTAGGCCACGCGCGCGGCCGCGGAAGTCGCACCGCTGCCGCCGCCCCTCGCCGCCTGCGTCGCCCGATATAGGAAGCGCCGCCGCGCCGCGCCGCGCCGTCCGCGAGTGGGACCCAATAAAGCGGCTAAATTTAACTGCGCACAACGAACGCACCCCGAAGGCGCTCGGTTCGGCCCGCCTCGCGCGCGCCGCCTCGCGGCGCCGCCTTCACCTGCGACGCGCACAATCCCGGGCTCTCCACACCACTTGGCTCTCGGGAACGGTCCGCGAAATTTTTGCTTCACTTCACAGGAGGTTATAAGACGAGACGTTATCGGAGAACATAATTCTACAAGTTCAAGTGGCGTTCACAATTCCGAGCGTTTGATTTCGTTCTCGGGAAATAATTGGCCTTTACAATAGAATATGAAAAGAAACATTATCAAACAATAAGAATAATACAGCTAAAGCGGAGCTCACTCCTCCCATGGGACAAAACCGTGCTCTCGAGAAACGAGAGGCATTTTAATAATATAATATAGTAGGAGTAACCTATCAAAAAACCAGGCGAAATCAGACTCCCATATTAAAAAATTACTATAGTGAATAGTAGAACTAAATTTAATTGCTTTATTGAAAATTTAATTTGGCCAAGAGAGCCGCCAAACGAAAGCAATTTAGGGAACCTTTCCTGGCGTCGAAAGTTCGTCAAACCCCACATATACTTAACCTACCAAATTGAGAGCAGCGAAAACTACCGATTTGTTTCCGCAGATGTTGTTCCAATAGCATTAAATACTATGGTGATTTTAAATCGACCTCGCCTGTTTTTCCTTTATTTGTTTTTTTTTTTTTTTTTTGAAACTCCCTATCTGCAAATTCCTTTTTTGGTAGCATAACTTTAAAACATAAGCCACCGCCAAAAAATCCCGAGATTCGATTTTGCTCCAGTTGCTCAGACTTAATGTTGGAATAGCGGTGATGCACGAAAGTATGTTATAGACAAGCTTAAGCGGCACTCCCATCACCTGCGACAGACACAATCCTAGACTTCGTTCTCGGGAACGACCCAGGAAATGATTGGGCTGCACAAATGGGTCATAAAACGATTCGATACCCCTTTATAATACTTTAGCTAACGTAGCATGGCGTTGCCCGGGTATTTATTTTATGCTCTTCCCTGCTCAGCCATGACCGGTCCCGACCCGCGTCCCTACGCATGCTTACCAACAACCCTCCGACCACTAACTCACATTGCGGGTTGCTGGTGGATCAAATAACATTTGGAGCCGCAAATCCCCTATAGATTCTCTGGGCTGCTAAAAGTGTCCGTGCAAAATTTGGTAGTAAACGCATCAGTGCTTCAAAGGTTATTCTAGAACAAACACCTATAGATACTGAATGCATACATACACAACCACACACACACACATATATATATATATATATATATATATATATATATATATATATACATACATACATACATACATACATACATACATACATACATACATACACAATTCACACAATTCAACACTTGTACATCATTTAAACACGAATTTACACATTTTTGCGAGTCTGTACAATTACTAAAAATATCGCAAATTATTTTTCAATACCATCCGTATGTTTTCTTATAAAAAATTACCTTGAATCTCTTCGGTTGTTTTTTATTTTCTTCATTTACGTCAAAAACCGTTTAAAACTGTGTAACGTGCTATGGGAATAAGTTAATTTGAAGATACTTTTATGTCCACCAGCAAAACAAGCGGCCATCTCAGCATTTGCTCAAGGATCAGGGAAACTGGACGAAAATCTGATCCAGATGAGGGTCATTGACCCAGAAGCTGAAGAACAATATTTGTTACAAGTTCTTTAGAATTATACAATCCAATTGGTAAATAATACATTAATTGTCGTTACTAAATTTAATATGACTTTCCTTTTGGATGATCGGTGTAGTCTCTAACCCTACAGAAACGGTTGTGCATCAGAAAAAAAAAGTACTTGGGACTTTAACGTTTGTATGGAATTTAATCGTTTAATTTCATCTGGCAAGGTGTTGTAAAATACTGTACATATATTGTATGTGAATTGTTTGTAGTGAGCTGTTGATACTGTCACCTGATTGACAGATTCAATAGCTATGATTAGTACGTCGATTGTTGTAGTTATAGACATCAGCGTTTGCTGAAAATATATTCCCGTCCTTAAGTAAGTCATTTTGAACAAAAACCACTGATTCATATACCAAAAGACAAGGTAATGTAATACCTTGAAATGTAATACCTGGATTAATAGAGAAGCTTACAAGAATCCGCGGGGGGGGGGATTTTCTTATCATTCGTACAATTCTTTTTTGTGATCTAAGTCTGAGAGCTATAAGATGTATTTCCCCAGAATATTATGGCATAACTCAGGAAGGAATGAACATTCACGAAATATACACAACGAGCAGTGTGGAGATTAAATGAATTTGAAATAATTCTGAAAGCGTAGAATAAAGAACTTAATTTAGTGTTCAAATCGTTTAAATGGACGTTCCATTTAAGGTTTTACTGAATTGAAAGACCTAAAAATTTTGTTACCTTAACATCAATGGCACATTTTCGGTGAAGTGGATTTGAAGTTTATTTGAAATGGAAAACTGCATTGACACCGTTTTTTTTATTTACTATTACTTTGTTATTACGGATTTTACGGATTTACTATTACTTTATTATTACTTCAAAGAAGCAATTTAAAATTTCTGATATTGTACTATTTACGGTTTATTAATTGCAAAGAATATTCGTATCATATACAAAGAGAACTGTTCTTCCGTTTCTAATCGTCGAGTGCCTATCGTTTACGTATAGTAGGAAGTGATGAAAAATTAAATGGAGTAATATCAGCTGCTGGAGCCTTGTTAAGGAAAGAAATAAGCTCTCTTTGGATATTTTTTATTTCGCACGTTGTGCAGCTCATCACCAATAATTGAAAAAAACTTTACCTAAACAATTGTCAAAATCTTTCGTATATAAAGTAGATTAAGGGTTACAGCCGCGGAGTGCAAACCTTGGGATCCAGGTTCGAGTCCTAGTAGGGACAACAACTTGTATGAACGAATTTAATTATACAAAAGCATGTAGTTCAGTCACTACATTTCGAAATCGTATATCTAAAAAAAGATTGAATGTCGGTCTGACTGAAGATATTATACTAGTATTATCAATGTAAGTGATTTTTTTATTTTGTTTGATAAACTGTAAAATTACGCAATCCTGAAGGTGAAATAAACCACCCAATCATCAGCTTGTAAAAGCCTCATTTCACGATCTTCTCTCGAGAATCATTTCCTGAAGCAAAAGAAAATTTTTAGGTACATTTTCTTCTTTTCATCTAATATTCCTTGATACAGAGACATCGGGCTCAAGTAGCTTTTGTTTTCGGTCTCAATTCCGAAGGTATATTTTTCAATAAGTTAGACTTAACCAGAATAGATTTCAACAATTAGTCTATGGATGATGATAACGCTTTACAGAGAATTTCGAATGTCACACGACGATGATTTATTATTGTTCATTGAATGCTCGCTATACTCGCTTTGTAGAGAATTGATTGAATTACAAAGTAACAATTCATGTTGTAATTATTAGCCATCATTATCATGATAGTCTTCACGGTCTAGCCCTAACGGCATGTTCCGGTTCGATGATCCACCGTTCTCTTGGACTTCCGGGTTCTTTCGGCTTTACGTAATTATTAGTGATTCTTTAAATATACGCAAATGTGAATGTGCTTAGAACAGAATTGCAACGTAACGCGGAAACGTCGAAATACGTTTCTATTTCTATTCACCGTAGTAAATATAAATTCTGCTAGGATATTGAAATTACAACTCTGTAAAATTTCCACTGTATTCGATTCCTTAAAAACATGTGCACTAGGTTTCCCGGAACTTCAAAGAACAATTTGAGATTACGAGGCGAAAGCAAACCAAAAGTGAACTTAACGAAGTAAATATTTACTTTCTCTTTCAGCGTAGCAGCATTCTACAGTCGAAATCTGTCATTCTAAAATTTACCAGGTCCCACCGAGATTTGAACTCGGATCGCTGGATTCAAAGTCCAGAGTGCTAACCATTACACCATGGGACCTTCATGCCTCTGAAGCTAATCAGCTACATATTTCAATATCTAACATTTCTGAGAAATTGAGAAATACATACGTTGTAGACAAGCCCCGCTACAGAGGTTCCATGGTGTAATGGTTAGCACTCTGGACTCTGAATCCAGCGATCCGAGTTCAAATCTCGGTGGGACCTAGAATTTTAGAACCCTCTTTCCGTTCTAAAATTAAACTATGACTTCTAGCTTACTATAGCATTCCATATTTCTACTGTTGCAACAGAGCCATGCGAAGAAGTTGAAAAGGAAATCGAAGATTAATCGAAAAGTCATCTCTACCTGAAAATTGAAGAATTGGGTTGGGAACTACATTTTATATGTTAAAACGTTTTCGAAAATGGCAATAGAAATACGAATACATGTTACGGAATAGCGAAAATTTGTTTTATCTACACAATTGTTGATCAAATGCGTCAAAAAATTCTTTGGTTATAATTAATTATTGTCAACATAATTATTAATTATATTAGAATGTTTTCAGCAATTTCTCTTCTCAGAATAAGAAATGTTATAATTATCATATTTTCTCAAGCTTTCGGTTCTTTGTTCCATGAATTGCTGTATTTCCGTGACTTTGTAAAACGTTCCCCAGGTGAGGCTCGAACGCACAACCCCGGCATCTCTCAGATACTGTTCTATAAGTGCTAACCAATTGCGTCACTGGGGAGAACAACGTGTTGTGATTTTCTAATTCAGTGATGACAGGCATTAAATAACGTAACCATTGCTTTATTTTCTCACACAGTAGATTCATTCGAAGAAGAAAGTATATAACCACATTTTTCGTATTCATTACTAGTCCAATTGTTATTTCCATCGAAATGAAGGACAGCAGACAAAGAAACCAGGCTACATGATCAAAAATGAAGAGTTATTTCCACTGTCCGCATGATCATTGATTGTCGTGTAAATATTGTAGAATTCTTGTAACTTGCTAGGGGACTAGCGACTACAGGTTGTTGAGAGGCTGTAACTTCATTGTCAGTTCAGTATTCAATTACTTTCTTCTTCGGACTGTTTACGCCGGGCTATGCTGAGAAAATGTAAACGGAGTTAAATGAGAAAAATTCTCGCCCGAACAGGGACTTGAACCCTGGACCCTTAGGTTAAAAGCCTAATGCTCTACCGACTGAGCTATCCGGGCTCGTGCTTGACTTCACGTCACGTATATGTATATTAATCAGGTTATGTATAAATATAATTGTTTTGATTTGTGAAAAGAGTGGAGATTATTCAACATATCACCGAATATTATTTGATAATATCTACATATGTCTGATTTTGTCTATTAGTCCATCATTTTTTCAAAAATTGCATAAACTTACATTCTTCATATAAAGTTTAGGCCAAATCATTATTTGGAAACGATTCATACTTGTAATTCTATAGATCAAATAGGTTTCCAAAAACCAGTTTGTTTATGCCATGACGACTATTAAAGAATCGAAATTAAAATTGCCTAAGATTCTAAAATTTCCACTCGACCCTGCCAGGATTCGAACCTGGAATCTTCTGATCCGTAGTCAGACGCGTTATCCGTTGCGCCACAGGGCCCTGCATTTCGCTTTATAATTTTAGTTATAGGTAGTCGGATAAGTCTAATAAGTCGTAAGTATAAGCAAAGCTAGGTTGATTCATTTTTCAAACTCTTATAGATTTTTCGGAGTCTACTCTAGGAACTAATACAAAAGAAATGACTTGGTCAATTAGTTACGCATACACCTATTTGGGTATATGCTAATCTAAGATCTAAAATAACATATTTTCTTCTTAGGACATCTTCAAAAGTTTGGCAACAAGCTTTCTCCATTCCGTTGCATAACATAGACCTTCACAAAGTCAAGAATCTTACTATTTAACGAAATTGCCATGCAATTATTTCGGAAATAATACTATTAATAATGTAGATTATCATTGGTTTCATCTATCTCATATACAATACAAATTATTCAATGTATGTTGGTATGTTCGAGATCGATGAACTCCGACACCGTTTGACCGATCTTCATGAAATTTAGCACATCCATGAGTTTTGGCACGGAGAAGGTTTTCATGCATGGCGCTTCTGTTAAATGCAATTCTCAATCTACCTGGGCGTTGCCGTTTGACGCAGGGCGTGGCCGAGGAGGGTGGGTGCCGTACGCGTGCGCGTGAGAGAGAGGGAGGGAGAGGGAGAGAGAGAAGGGGGAAATAGAGAGAGGGAGATGGAGAGAGGGAGAGGGAGAGAGGGAGAGGGGGTGAGGGGAAAGAGAATAATGACCGAAATCGTAGCCTAAGTCGAAGACGAAGACGACCATTAATTATTATGTCGTGAAATATTGGTCTAATAACACTAAGAGAAAATACAGTGTATTCAATATACCTACAATTGATCAAAATACATCCGCCGGTCCGGATGGCCGAAATCGCTAAGGCAGAAGTGGCGTACCTATCTCGGACCGAAGATTCGAGGGTTTAAGTCCTGCCTCGAGCATGGTTGTATTGTGTTCGTCCTTTCACCCCTATCATCATCATATCGTGTTATGCTTATAGTTACCATACCGTTACACGCAATAGTGGTCGCTAATGACCTAGACGTTGATGCGATCTTAAATAACAAAAAACAAAAAAATCGCGGAATCGGGTTATAGTGAACTTCTGTGGGCTAGCATTTTTTTCTTTTTTTTCTTCTTCTTTTTTTTCCCACTATATCAGAGGCTCACTTCATCCCATGATGTCAAAATTAAGTAGAATTTTCCCCTAACGATTGTTTTCATTAATGTAGAGGTACAGCAAATACATTTGCAGTACGAAGTGAAAATTTTAATATATTTATTTGTTCTCAAAAAATCAATTATTTCCAATTGTTCTATTCGTACTTTTTTATTAGTAATTTCTCTAGAACGTCTCCAGTTCGTTCTCTCTACGTACTCGAATCTGCGTTGTCGCCTGTGTGTAAATATCGTAATTCAGCCTTGTCACCCTTCAATGTCTCTGGCGCTGTAGGAATAACGTCCCAGTCCCCGAAGACTCTTTTACTGGACTAGTAACATGGGAGATGCTTTCAGTCGTGAGATAGCGAAAGGGGCCAATGAGACTGATCGCTTTTCTGCGCGGCAGGGCGGATATCGCCAGGCTGTGGCAATCGCATGCTTCCTGCTTTCGTAGAAGTCAACGCGCTTTGCGCCGCAGAATATCAAATAACACTAAGATTGAACTGAAGCATGCAATCGTACGTCGCCGCTGCCAATTGAAGCCAACGCAGGCGGCCTTCCGTTTCGCAGTGAAACTGAATGGCATGAGTCATGAATCGGTGAAGTCCCGGGTCCGTAAAATTCCGGGTGCGCTATCTTCACCTTGCGGGAGACTTCATGACCTTCGGCCGACGATGGGTTTTTTCAAGCTTCCAAGTGCTGGAGTTTGTGACACTCAGGCAAGGCATCCATTAATTCCAGGGGAATTAATTTCCAAGAAGTTGTACTTCCTATGTTCACTATAGCCGATGTTCAGATTCACTCTAACCGAATCTTCTTATGTTTATTTGTAATGTAAGTGAAACGGGTCCAGTGACTTAAGTTCACGATAACCGGGGGTTCACTATATCCGAGTTCGCTAAAACGGATTTCGACTGTATGTTCTTTTTTTATTATTAATGTTCAATTGAAAGTTACGTCGAAAAAATATTGTGCAATTGTCCAAATTGGAAGGCGAGTAACTTTGGAATTAAAATGAAAATAATAATACACTACTAAGAGTAAATATGAATTCGTACTACAAACGTATTTACGTACAGAATACAATATGGAGCGAATTAATAAGAAATGAGAAAAAAGATTCTCTTTGACCTTCTCCAACATTCACATATTCATACATGACATTCCCATCCTACCTGAAGGAATGCGCGGAAACCATAGATAAAGGAGCAATCTTCTTCTTGCTCCGCTCCTGTAATTTCATTTTGTCACTGAAGAAATACATCCACTAGTTTTGCAAGAAAACCTTACTCTGATTGTCTTCCACGGGTCGAACTACCTGAACATCGGACGCTAATAGCTTGAGACGTCGCATACGGCGACGTACTCGTAGAGCAGAATGACGCGCGAGGGGACCCGGGGGGCCACGGCAGCAGAGCGCCGAGCGCCACCGTTAGTTGCTGCGGGAGGCGGAGGGGAGGGCGATGGAAGCGATGAGGTGGGGAAACGGCTGCTGGCTACGGCGACCGGCGCGGCGCCGCGCGGCGGCCTGCCGGGAACCCCTTCGCCCGGGGGCAGCGAAAACCTTTGCGACAGGGTGACGAAGACGGCGTCCGAGCGGTACGGTCGGGAAGAGCGGAAAACAAGTCGCAAAGAGAGTGCAAGAGGTACAATTGAGCCAGCAGGTCATGTCTCCACTACAAAACATTTAACATCAACACGTTAAATATATAAATAAAACGTATACAAGTTACACCATTAACAATGCGCCATGTTCGCATATCAACATGGACTTTGATATCAAGGAGCATGGATTCAGACAAACAAGAATTTTGAATTATGATTACTTCCTATTATTTTTATATTCTCTGTAATAACCGTCAAAGTTGCGCTCGCATTGGTCGGCTTTCTGTTCTGCTGCGCTTCAGAAGCAGCTGAACATTATTATTACCTCCCAATTTATACCGCACTTTTTCCCTTTACAGCTTTTCTAATTTCACATAATGTTCCATTAATATAGACGCACCAAAATAGACTCCGAAAGGTTAATAGTTTCTATTCTTTCTTTGACCATTTCATTTTACTAGAACACCAGAAGCACAAACTCAAGCACAAACTCACAAGTTTGTCTGAAATTTAGCCAACACTTATTCTAAAGGTTGTCTGACATGATTTCCATTCCTGCTATAAAACATCAAACATGTTAAATGTTGAGTTCAACTGTTAACAATTTAAGTAGTAGAAGCGCGACAAATATACTTTTAACATGTTGATGTTAAACAGTAAGTAGGGGACACGCGGCTTAACAGACGACGCCAGATGCATCCTTCACTTGAATGGATCACACTAATCACGAATCACTCTACATTCAAATAAGGCTCTCGATGTAATAATAATTAACAAAACTACTATTCGATATGAAATTGAAACAAAAGATTTAGGATACAGTGATCACGATGCACAAATTCTTACCATTATAAGAAATGCGACCACTGGTACATTAAAGTAGATCGTTTACTAAAAGTAAAATAAAATTATTCATCAATTACTTGCTGCAAGAGTCATGGGACGCGGTTTACAATGCTGCTGATACAAACGATAAATATAATTTTTTTAAATTTTTTTTTTATTTTTTTTTCTTTTTTTATTTTTTTTTTTATTTATTTATTTATTTATTTTTTCAACGCTTTCATTTCATTTCAACACTTGCTTCCTCTTCAAAAAAGAAAATTGAATATTTCACGGAAAAGTAATTTTTGGATAACACAAGGGATTAAGACATGATGTAAAAACAAACGAATTCTTTCTTTCGTTTCTAAACATCATATCGTACACTATTTCAAGATTTCCTCCTCTACTTTAAAAAATACAAATCATTGTTAAGAAAAGTCATAAGGCAGGCTAAAATAATAAAACATGATCAGGATAATTTGAACTCAAATAACAAAACAAAAGCAATGTGAAATATACTGAAATATTCGACCAAATCAACTAGAAGCCGTGTAGAAAATGTTTTTTAAAAGATAACGATAGAAATGTGTACAATCCGGCAACAGTGGTTAGTCTCTTTAGCCAATACTTTACAAGAATTGTTGTCGAACTCACTAAGGGTCTTCAGCCACAAAATTCAACATCAGACGACCCAAACATTTTAGAGGCGATGTTCGTTCCCGAAATTTTTCCAATGAAATTCTCAAAATATTCGGTAGACTAAAAAGTAAATATTCGGCCAGTTTAGATGAATTTCCGGATTGTTTATTAAAGACTTGTGCGCCCGCCATTATACATCCGTTAACTCACATATTTAATGTATCCTTATGCAAAAGAATTTTTCCATATATTTTTAAAGTAGCTAAAACTAAGCCGCTTTTCAAAAAAGGCAACAAACATATCATTCCTAATTATCGCCAAATATCTCTTTGGTTGTTTTTTTTTTTTTTTTAAATTCTTATGTACCTTATGAGACTTTCTCATGTACGAATGGAAACCTTTCTTACTAAACACGACGCGTTTTCAGAGTGCCAACTTGGGTTTCCAAAATCAAAATATACAGAAACAGCCATATTTTCTTTTCTTAAAGATGTCTCATCCATGGATCAAAACGAAGCCCCTATTGAAATATTTTTAGATCATTCAAAATCATTTGACGTCATTGATCGTAATATTTTACCTTCAAAATTACCTTCGTATGAAATTCGTGGTATTGCTCTAGATTAGCTATGTTCGTACCTTAAACAACGACTTCAGAGAGTAGAAATACCTTTCTGGAATAATGGAAAATTATGTACACACCTTCCTGATTCTTTGCCAATTGCTTATGAAGTCCCGCAGGGGTCGTTTAAGGCTCTCTTCTCTTCCTGCTATACGTAAACGATATGCACTCGACAATTAGAAACGGAAGAACAGTTCTCTTTGTAGATGATACGAATATGCTTTGCAACAAAAAAAACCGTAAATAGTACAATATCAGAAATTTTATTGCTTCCGTAATAACAAATTAATAGTAAATGAAGGGAAAATGGTGTCGTTGGAGTTTTCCATTTCAAATAAACATCTCTCCACTTCACTGATAATGAACGGTGTGCGTTTCATGTTAAGGTAACAAAATTTTCAGGTCTTTCAATTCAGTCAAACCTTAAATGGAACGTTCATTTAAATAAACTGAACACTAAATTAAGTTCTTTAAGCTACGCTTTCAGAATTATTTCAAATTCACTTAGTCTCCATACTGCTCGTTGTGTATATTTCGTGAATGTTCATTCCTCCCTGAGATATGGCATAATATTCTGGGTAAATACATCTTATAGTTTCCAGACTTTTAGATTACAAAAAAGGATTGTACGAATAATAAGCAAATACCATCCGCGGACTCTCTTTATTAATCCAGGTTTAATACCATTACCTTGTCTCTTGCCTTATGAATCAGTGGTTTTTGTTAAAAATGACTTACTTAAGGAGGGGAATATATTTTCAGAAAAAGCTGATGTCTATAACTACAACAATAGACATAGTAATCATATTCATCAGGTGACAGTGTCAACAGGTCACTACAAACTATTCACATACTATACATGTACATTATTTTACAACACCTTCCCAAATGGCATTAAAGGATTAAATTCGATGTAAAAGTTCAAGTCCCAAGTAATATTTTTTTCTGCTGTACAACTGTTTGTATACAATTAGAGACAATACCGAGCCTACAAAAGGAAGTAATATTATTTTTAAGCACGATTTTTTGGTGTATTATTTACCATTTGGATTGTATAATTCTAAAGAACCGGTAACTAGTATTGTACTTGGGCTTCTGAGTCAATGACCCCATCTGGATCAGGTTTTCGTCCAGTTTCCCCGACCCTTGAGCAAATGCTGAGATGGCCGCTTGTTTTGCTTGTGGACATAAATGTAACTACTATCCCTTAGCACGTCACACAGTGTTTAACTGTTTTTGACGTAAATAAATAAATGAAGTGGTTTTTATACCAGAATCATTACACTTGTTGATGATCAACATTATCTTATGTTATTGGTATGTAAAAGGTTTAATTCCATGATATTGTTAACAATATTATTATTGAAATGCAACCTTCGAAATTATATTCTCATGTCACATCAAACTGTAATTGCGGCTTCTCGCGTTTGCAGTTCATTTTTTAGAAAAAAAAAAACAAAGTAAAGGACCATCCTAACATTTGTTCATAGAATCTATGGAAACTACACAAAAACTCTCATATAAATAGAGTCAGAGATCCAGAAAACCTACACAATAATTTTTAAACCCATAACCACTCACTTACATCATCAAAACAAAAATCCACTAATTAATCAGGTGGACAGATGATGAAGTATGTCCATTTCAAATTTCATTTCATTTGAGCTGGATAGAGCTATGTCTACCTCAGAAGCACAAATGGTTAGGGCAATTGGGCATGTTCCGGGAGATAAGGGTTTGATTTCCCGCTAAGGCAGTCAATTCCTTGAACAGTTGAACCATAACTATTATACATAACACACACTTACAGCTAAAAAATTGACTCCAGGGAATATTAAACGTCTCTAAAGATCTCAAAAAACCGTATATAAACATCAATATTATACCTTCTGGGCAGAAATATCACAGGTTTCTCAACTCAAAATGAGTGCTAAACTACCTGTTGAGCTCGAAATAGTTTAACCTGCTTCAAGTTCCCAATTCCACTTGATATCAAGATAACTTTTCAACATAGAACCACTAGTCGGTGGTTTAGGTAAAAGAATTTACAAATTTTGTAAACCTTCATATGTACCATAGAGGTTCGAACAAAAAATTAAATCGGAACACTAGTTTCGATGTCCAGAGTGCAAAACAAAAACAAACAGAAATCACAATTGAAAAGTTTCTGGATAGGATATGAATTGTTTTCTCATCTCATATACACTTCCCAATAGACATTTCAAAACAAATTGTTAGAATCCGAGTCAATCGTTGTAATACACCCCAAGACCACCGAGATCACGCTTCTCCTAGCTAGTTGTGAAATTGTCTGCGTTCTTCCACCCGCAATCTGCAGTTCCCTTCGAGATTTGAAATCTAGCCGATGGATTCCAAATCCAGAGAGATAATTACTACACAATTCAACATCGGTTTTGCTACTTGGCTCAATTGGTTAAATATTTTAGGGCAGGATTCATCGGCTATTCAAGGTTGATCAAGTTATAACGCAGATCATTGGATTCAAACACAGAGAACGAACCATTACACCACGAGACCTCCCGACGTTTATCTCCAATTACAAATTAAAGGAGTTTGCATTTTCGCCGTTTCAATAAAAAGGTCCCAAAGATATTGAACTCGGATCGCTGAATTCAAAGGCAAGAGTGCTAACCATTACACCATGGAACCGGGCAGTTCATGGCATTGCCCCATTTTCACATTTTCGTTTGTGACAGTTTCGCTTTTAAAATAAACAGGTCCCACCGAGATTTCAACTCGGATCGCTGAATTCAATTCCAGGGTGCTAACGAATACACCATGGAACCGGACTTGTCATGCAACTGCCCCATTTTCAAATTTTCGTTTGTGACAGTTTCTCTTTTATAATAAATAGGTCACACCGACATTTCAACTCGGATCGCTGGATTCAGAGTCCAGAGTTCTAACTATGACACCATGGAAGCGGGCTATTCATGGCATTGTCCCATTTTCACATTTTCGTTTGTAAAAGTTTCGCTTTTATAATAAAAAGGTCCCACCGAGATTTGAACTCAGGTCGCTGGATTCAGAGTCCAGAGCGCTAACCATTACACCATGGAACCGGACTGGTCTTGGCATTGCCCCATTTTCAAAGTTTTGTTTGTGACAGTTTCGCTTTTATAATAAATAGGTCCCACTTAGATTTGAACTCGGATCTCCGGATTGAGAGTCCAGATTCCTAACGATTACACCATGGAACCACGTGCGTTTTTTTTCTCTAAAACAGATAGGGTGAGGGATTAGTAACAGGAAATCGCCTCCCCACAGGAAGAGGAGAGGAGAGGAGAGGAGAGGGAGAGGGAGGGAGAGGGAGGGAGGGAGAGGGAGGGGAGGGGGAGTGGGAGGGGGAGTGGGAGGGGGAGAGAGAGGGGGAGTGGGAGAGGGAGAGGCGAGAGAGAGAGAGATGTAGGAGTGGCGAGTGCCACAATTGAAACCGATCATCAGTTGGGGTGGGATCGCTCCTGCGTACAGGGGATAACAGGTCCATCAGATCTATGGTGTAAAGTGTAAATTCATTGTAAATATTGGTTGTGTTTTCTTTGTAAATAATTATTTGTTATATGAAAGTTCTGTGTCTGTGTTCGCTGTTAGCATCCGTCACAATGTGGTGTAATATAATGGGAACCTTTTGTACGTAACAATGTGAAAAATCGAATTCGAGATATACCTTTTGGTGTCCCTTGATTCCGATTTTTTTAAACGTCCGTCGCTCCGTCATTCCCTCTGTGCGTCCGTCTGTTCGTCTCTCTGTTAGTAGTCTGTCCGCTTGGCTGTGTGGTCGTCTGTCCGTCCGTTCTTCCGTTTTGTCTTGTGTCTGTGAACACCATCTAAACTATACCTAAGTTTTTTTCAAATTGAATAATCCTATGTCGATCTGGTTTGATACCGAAAAGAGTTTTAAAAAAAACTTAAATTTTGCGGTACTTTTCATGAATCTCTCAACTTCAATTTTTTTCAAAAACGGTACAAATTTTCTCTTGATAGTTTTTGTAATAATAGAGTAAATTTTACTTTTAAAGGTGGGCATAAGTTAGATTTTCTGGTTTAACTCTACATTTTCAAAAATGTCAAAATTTTTCGGTCGTCTTCTAACATCCACAAAATTGGTGATAGAAATTTTTCCTTAAAATAAAATACATTTTTCATAGTGTGTTCTTTGATTAGGGTCATGTACATTTTATTAAAAGAAACTTTGTAGTTTCCGCGCAATATTGCGAGCAATAAGTGCAATTTAAAAAACGTCAAAAACAAGATTTGAAAAACGGTTGCATATTTTTTCTTTAAACTTTTGGTAAGGATTGTTTTAATTGCACTCTATAAGATGACATAATAGCCAGCTTTCTCTATTCTTTTGTTTTTTCAAAAATTACAAAAATGTAATGTTTTTCATCGTCTCTTATATTGTAAATGTTTTCATTAACGTCAATTTCTTTTCAATAATGTTTTTATGAATGAATGTGCTGTAAATAATGTGAGTTTTCTGTGAAAGTGAGCTCAAAATTCTGTTTTTTTTTTCAGAAACGAGCAAAAACCTTTTTTTTCCAAAAAAGTCTCCAACTTTTTTCTTGAAACTTTTTTTATAGATAGTGCTAATTGCACTGTTTAAGATGACATAAAATTAATTTTACTGTATTCATTTGTTTAAAAAAATTAAACAAATGTAATTTTTTTAAAGATTTCTCAATCCTTGAATATGCACAATTCCAGCAATTTGCAAACACTTGCATTCGGGATTCAAAGATCTCAAAATGACGTCATATGATGTTTTTCGAAAACTCAATAGTTTTCTGTGAAAAGTAGTTCAAATTTCGAATTTAGAGTAGCTTTTCTTTTAATCGCGTCCAATTTTTTCCATGAAAATTGTGATTTGAGACGTTTTATTTATTGTTCTTTAATATTTCTAAAGTAATGATTCGATTCTACTATTAGGAAACCGAAAAAGTAAGAATTCTTTTTTAAAAAAATGTACTTAGGGCGGCGATAGATGGCAGCTGGCCAGAGTATATGCAAATCCGAATAGCTAGCCGAGACCAATGGAAATATAAAACTATACGCGAAATTCTGTGACAATCTAAAGCAATAGTAGTTTCTAATTATAAATTAAAAGTGGTGTTGCGTTTCCGCCTTTTCAAAAAAACCGGTCCCACTGAGATTTGAGCTCGGATCGCTGGATTTAGAACCCAGAGCGCAGAGACCTAAACATTACATCATGGGACTACGCAAAGCTTTTGTCTAATTACAGATTGAATGTGCTTGCATTTCGCCTTTCTTGCGAATTTTCGATATCTCGTGAAACGATTTTGCTAATATCCGATTATGAGTATTTTTAAAACGTTTTTTTATAATGTACTGCTTACCAGAAATTGTTTGGCTCTTTTTGTGAAATTTATTTTCTAACATTTTTATCACTTATACAATAGTTGGAAATGCACAGGTTGTGCTTTAAAAATGTCTGTGAGAATATATATTCACGACTAATTTTCTGTTTATAGCAATAAGCCCTTCCCAATTTCTGCCCAATGTAGCCTTTGGATATTGATATTAATATATAATAATATATAAATTTAGGTTAAAATTATTTTCTTTTTGAATGCTTAGGCATTTAATTGAGCGGTGTAAGCCATTGAGGGATATTCCTAATATTCCTTCAATCAAAAGCGAGTCTCCACAAATTAATTCGGCGAATGGAAACAAAGCGCACCTTGGGGACAACGGAAGACCAATCTGACGCGACATTAAAATCTTTTTTAAAAGATGGGGAGCGCTTTTCCAGCAGCTTTCACCGACCAACCGTCCTTTGATGGGCCAAATTCCTACCAATAAAGGAGAAGACAGTTAATCGACGTCCGGCGTGTAATGGATCACTGTGAGATTGCAGGCAAGCCCTTCTGCGCCGGGGTTTCTTTCAATGGCGACAAAACGCACATAATATTGGGAAGATTGGCATCCTTCTCCGCCGGGGCTATCAGACGGTGGTCGGGGGCGGCGAGTGATTGGGCGATCGAGCCGTTGGGCGGGCGAGAGATTGGGTAGGAGAGAGGTCGGACGCGTGAGAGGTTGGGCGGGCGACAGATTGGGTAGATAGGCGGGCGAGGATTCGGCGGGGGAACAATTTGCGGAACTTGCGGTTTTGCGAGGAATGGGTAGTAGGGCTGTTGGGTGCGCAGGATGGTTGTTCAGGGGAGCAATAGCATGAGAATAGATTGTCCGGACGAAATTGTTGCTATGATGAATGGACGAGTGGTTGGTGCGGCGAGTTACTGTTATGCGGCCGAATGTTGTGCGGGTGAATGGACGAGTGGTTGGACAGGCGAGCGGTAAAGCGGAAGAAGCGTTGGGACGGCGAGTGATTGTAAATGCGAATTGCAAGGCGGCCGAATGGTGGTTCGAGCGAGTGGTTGGCCGGGGGTTATCGTTCGAGTGGATGGCGGCTGCCAGCGCGTTGCAAGTCAAACCGTTCGGTGAAAGAGTGGCGTCTGCCTACCGAGCTACAGGGTAGTCGCTTGCCGCCAGGTTGGAATACGATGATTTGCAATTTGAAAGATAGAGATGTTATAGGATTTACAATTATTTCTTGGGTATCATGGCTGATTAATATTTTCTGAAAAATTTCTATAAACAAATTTTAATATAATATCTAGGATTTGTCTGAAAGTCATGATAAAATATTTTGAGATGTTTCTTGTTTAATGGAATTAATTAATGAGAATAATTAATATTATCAATTTCAAAATTCTTTACTCGATACACTTTTAGGTTATATTTTGGGAAGATGGTTCAATTAAAATATTGAGATCAATTTAATCATAATATGTGAAGATGAAGACATATCAACACGCAAGTTAAAATGATGAATTCAAGTTTTTCAAACTAATTTCTGTACAGTGAATAGGATTTATGAATTCAGGTGATAGTATTTATAAATGTTTTGTTATAGTAAATGCTATACATTTTCTATAGCCGTCTTTCGAGTTATCGAAAAAGCTATTGGAATAAGGAACAAACGAGATTTCCTCGACACGTTGGCAGCAGCTGGGCAGTAACACGCTTGGAAGCGCCGCCGACCCGGCGGGGAGTGGCGCCTTCTTTTGGGCCTCCAAAAACATCCGCGGGAGAGCGGCGCAACGCGTCGCGGAGGCTGCGCGCCGCGAGGGCAGCACTGCCACAGGAGGGGACATGATCTGCGGCGGGGGCCATGGCGGCAGCAGTGCTGGAGGCCATGGCGGAAACTGTGGCGGGACCAAAGCGGTATCTGTGGCTGCCATGACGGTATCCGTGGCGGACCTTGGCAGTATCTGCGGGGGGGGGGGGGGGGGGAGGGCACGGCGATATCAGTGGTGGAGGCCATGTTGGTTTCCGTAGTGGGGGCCATGGCGGGGCTATGGCGGTATCCGTGGCGGGGATCATGGAGGTATCTGCGGGAGGGGGGCATGGCGGTATGTGGCGGGGGACATAAAGGAATCCAAGATGGCCATAGCGGAACTGCGAGAACACACAGGGCTGACCTCTGCGAATGCGGGGCATTGGCAAGGATGGTAGTAACGTTGGGGAAGGGAGGAGGAGAGTTTGGAAAGGCTATACATTCTCTCTATCTATTTCTATGGCCAGCGAATAAGGCGCGTCAGGGGCTCTGGGCGGAGGCGCGGGGAAAGGACGCTGCTGGGACTAAAGAGGCGGTGAACACTGAAGCGGAGGCGTAGGCCCGTTTTTGCACCGTCCCCGATGGCCGGCGAACCGGCAAACGTGCGCTAAGAAGCCACCCGCCCCTGCCCGATCGGCCGTTCTATCAAAAGAGATGGACACAAACCTGGCACATAACGAATAGTTTTATTCACAATTTTCAATACTTTTACAACTTTTTGAATAAGCACGGAATGTACGAGTACATGGAATTCAATGCCTTTGTCATAGTTTTTATTTTCACTCTTGCCCTATATTATTTGACTGTTTCTTAAGAGTTTAATCCTCACGATGTCATTACCAAACTTAATATTGTAGTCTTTCTCGCCGTTCTACCGTACTTACATAGCAAAGAAAAATTATTGTAATACTACTGCATAAATCGGTGGTTAGGGAATAGAACACTTGTATGGCCCTGGCATCAAAACGTGGATAAATCTTGTTTTTAGAACATTACTTATCCTAATACATTGTGTTGACAGAATCCATGTTTTGTGGGTTCTTGATACCGAAAAATCGATTGACGACAAAACGTCTGCCTGTCTATAGTAAACGCTAGCACCTAAATTCTTCAAAATTTGTATTTCGCAATCGATCTGAACGAACAGATGGCCCCGCGAGTTTGAAAGGGATATTTTAATTTTTGCGGGCACTTACGGCTCCAAGTTTTAATTCTACCCTCAAAGAGAGCAAATGGCGCCTCAACAATGGTGCATGTCACGTTTTCGGCGAACTCATTGAATGTTTGAGAATTGCAAACCAAACATTAACGTCGCAGAAACTCAATATTGATGATAGAGATATTTTTCCTTAAGGAATTCTGATTTTTAAAGTTATATCTTGAAATGATGTAATTGAAAATCTATGAATTTTTAAATTTGTTAAATGAAAATGTTCAACTTCTTTGCAAGCGTCGGAAACGATGAGTTTAATCGTGCGGCTGAAAGTATAGGGGTAACATGATTGTCCTGACAGCTACGAGGGCGTGAGTGCCGAACTCGGAGTGGAGAAAGAAATTCTGCTGTTTTGGAAACACTTTTTTAGGTTCTTGTAGTATTGCAATATTGCGTAGCCGTTGCAAATAAAGCGGGATAGTATATGCTAAAAAGTATCATTATCTTTACAAATGTATAAATCTAACAATATTTTTAATATTTTGAACTGAGAAGCACTGGTTCAATCAGTCGTAAAATAAATACCACTCTTTGTTAAACAAAAATTAAAACACCCGAAAACTTGCTGGCGTCAAAATTGAATCGACTGGATGAGCAATTAAAACGTTAGACGTGAAATATTGACAGTACATTCGTAAAAAAATAAATATTTTCTAGCGAGCTTGGTCCAGATATTTCGGCGAGGTGGCCATTGAGATTGCTGGGCAATGGAGAGCCACCGCACCAACTTTCCGTGTCACCTCGCCGTCACCGGAAGCGAGATGCGGCCGTGGAGAAGCCAGCCGACCGTTGCCAGATTCGATCAACCATCCTGCCTCCTCGGCTGCCTTCGCCTCCTCGCGCCATCGGCGTCTCCCCGTCCGCTCTCTTCCAATTTTTGTTTTTCGATCAAGGACACATTTCCTCCTACTCTCGTGAAGAACATCATCTCGATTTCAATAACCTCAAGAAAACGAACTAAGCAGAAAGGATTCATAAACATTCGATCAATATCGGCGAATGCCGGAGCAGTACCCTACCAAAAGAGCCACGGACCGCGCTCGATCTTGCCTCTCTCTTCCTTGTCCTATCCTTACTTACACACACATACACTGCATGCACTACACATGCCGAGAGACCGACCGGTAGCTCAGTTTGCCCCGGCTGAAGCGGTGCTCTGTTGGTGGGAGATACCTGGTTGAGAGAAACCTCGTTATCCGACGGTATGTCGGCGCCGTGCCTCACCACCCTGCGACGCAAGATCACCGCCACTTCCCGCGGTAAGAACGTGCACCAAGTATAGTGCATGTTTACGGAACCAATGACGTTAGTAGTTGGCGCGCCCGGAATCACTAATTAATGAAATCAATCAATCACCATCGCTGTGCGTCCAAATGCCTTCCTGCGTTGGGAGCCCACTGTCTTCCGTCATCCCGCTCGCTTGGAAGGGTGGTGGCGCGACGCGACGGGACGTGAGCTGTGTCACCGGCTGTCCCCTCTCCCCGCTTTTTTCGCCATCCCTTCCGACCCACCGCGCCGCCGTTGGTGCACCGCCCTGGATCTGCGCTGTTCGGGGCAGGATGTTCCCTTTTCCAGCCAACTCTATTCACAACGACTGGCACCGGATAGCAAGTTGTTGGTCGTCCCCCAAGAGGCAAAAATTACACAGAAAGTGACTTCTGCTGGTGCAATATCCCTGACGAGATCTTGGCGATCAAGTTTGAGTCCGCTGAACAGTAAGAGGCATTAAGGGACCGATTAGCGATTTTAAATTCTTCTTCATATTCGTCACTGAATACAATTCATTTACACCAGACATGAGTTTTTAATAGATTCCGAAAGTCTGGGAATTTATTTTATCTAAAATAGGCACGCAAAAAAGACATTTTTTAGCCAAAATAGATACTCTTACTAGATTATGGGTGAAAAAATGAATGTAAAAATTAAAAATCACATTAAAAGGATTACTGTAAAAAATCATTAAATGGTTCCCATTATTATTCTCACTGTAAAAATTACTTTAGCGTTTACGATGAGTAAAGAATTAATATCTTCTATGTAATTTTGTTTCCTCATGACTATCCGACATGATGACTTCGAATTTGATTTACTCGCGACTCTGTCTCTTTAAATTGTTGTTATGGATTTCCTTATGAACCTTGAAATGGCATCTGTGTAAACCGAATCATATTTTTCGTTTTTCACTCTTGTATATTCTCCAGCACTACCAAGGGTATATCGTGTAGAGAGATCTCTGTCCTGAAAAGTGATCGAAGGCCATGGAATTTGTCGCAGGTAAACAAAACCTGTCGGCCTCAAGAAAAAAATCAAAAATCTTGACTAGAATAATCTTCCTTTTTTCATTTAAATTATTAACACTAGCTGGTTTTGCGTTCTCGCTTACACAGAAACACAAAACACGATACTGCCTTAATGTTGTCAGGCTGCATCAGGTATATTTCCAGTTATATCGAAATAGGTGTCGGGAAGAAAAAAGCAAAATAATGACGAAAAGGTTAGAGCAGACAGTATGAAAGCAAAATACCAAAAATAGACAACACAGCAAAATGCAAATCTTCTAAAACAACTAAGAAAGTACAATTAAATGATTTCTATTGTTAAGTCACAAAATAGTAGCAACAATAAAAATGCATTTTGCCGAACTTCCGGACTCTGTTATTTCTTACCTCTCTCCATTTCCCAGCTGTGGAGATTGGAAACTAGTAAGGATAATAGTTTTCCAGATTATTTTGCCAAATTCGTCTCGTGTCTCACCATTTTTAGATTAACTGCTTCACAACGCACTTACAATATTGTACTCGGAAGTTCACCATGATTCTTTGGTACAACGCTCACTGCGAAAAATCCATAACGTTAAAACACGTTAGCGAAAAAGAAATCCGTAGCGTTAATAACACAGTTTGCTTTCAAAACAGATTTGAAAACACTGGAATGTTTTTGTCTCGGAGAAGGTGAAGTAAGAAATCCGGCGCATCAGGTGCAATCCGCCAACAACATTTTTACAGGAACTTTCACGGCATTGTGTCCAGTTCCGAAAAGAGCCTCTTTCCCCGCCACAGGCGCATGCCGGTAGCTCCCTCGAGCAAGAGAGCGATTCTCTACGCCCGACTCGCCCCGCGGGCGGGGGCCGGTGCGGGGGGCGGCCGGTGCGGAGGGCGGGGCGGGGGGCGGGGCCACGCGGCGCGGCCCCCCGCCGCGCATCAGTTCCGGCGCGCGCGCGACGCGATCGGCAGGCGTTTTTTGCGGCCGCGCGCGCGCCCGGACGCGAGAAGGGGGGCGATAAAAAGGCGCGAAAGGCAGTCGAGAGGCAGTCGCCCGCTCCATTCGGCGCGGGACTTCTCTGGGACGCCGCGCCGCCCCGCTCGCCCCCTGCAGCGAGTGCCCGTCGCGCGGGCGACACCTCCCGAATGGGGCGCATTGGCCACGGCGGACGTCGCCGTTGGACGCGGGGGTTCCCCGGATGCGCTAACAGCTTACTCGCGGTTATCTGACGCGCAGAAACGAGCCGGAAGTTTTGGAGAAATATTGGTCGTTGGGCTGGCGTTGCAGGTCGTTTCATAAGTGATTCTCCGGCAGATTCTCCATATGATTTTTTATAATAATTACAACAAAGCTCTTATCAAACACTTCGAGTTCTGAACAGTTATAGAAATGAGATGAGAAATGAGAAATTACCTGCATGATAAATGCATTACCACAGCTACGAGTAGTGCCTGTGAGACTCACAATAAGCGATTGAAGATCTAGGAAATTAAAAAAATGAGAGTAGATGGACGTTCCTCGATGGCATTCTACTCGCGACTATCTGAAGCGATTCCGATTTTTCGGAAAAAGTGCAAGTGTCTCTTATGTTCGAGCAAATTCCATGATCGGCTTAATTCCTCTGATTTTAAAACAATAAACCCAAAATATTTATTCGAAACTTATGACCCAGAACAATTTTTATATGAGAAATTACCTATAGTGCGTGTTAAATAAACGACCATTATGTCATTTACATTTTATATAAGAAGCAAATGGATAAGACCAACTGACTAAAGAACAAAGAACAATAGCAAAGTGGGACTTGATGTGGTTACCCGGTGAACGAATAGTTTCGTTAACACCTTACTAGCGATTACTTGGCACACAGAAAGGGCAGAGATTTTTCAGGAAATAATGGAGGGATCCTAAACATTGAAAGTATTTCAAAAACGTCATCAGCAACTCCGAGAACTGAAAGTGTTCGGGAATAAATAATTATGATAAATGTATTCTTCATATTATTTGTATTTATTGGCGTGTGAGGTAATAAATAAGCAACGAAAAATTAGAAACAATCTGTTAAAAATTAATGCAAATAACAAAATAATGATGCCCAGTTTAGTAATAAAAGCAAGGAAATACTTTAGAATAAATTGTTTGGTTTCCTATACAAATGTCATAAATTACATTTTTACGTGATGCTTGTCTATTCATACAGACGGAACAATGCTTCAAATATATCATTATTATTATTATTATTATTATTATTATTATTATTATTACATATCCATAGAAATGCTATCTATAAAGTAATTTAAGTTCAAAGAGGGATCGGATGTTGAGGCTATTTTATCTTTTTGTTTCATTTCAATTTTTTCGAACTATGTCACTTCCGGCAGGTAGATGCCCGCACGAGCAGGACATGCGCGACTTTTGTTTTCCACTTTCTTTCTCGAAAGCAGGAACAGGTCGGCCGGCCTCGGCAGCCACAGCCCGCGCACTTGTTCTGCACGCGGAGGTGGAGGGGAGAATAAGTAACAATTGAATTCCACGAGAACTCAGTTCAGAAAAGGCCTTCACGGTTGTTCGCTGCTTTTGAAGAATTTTTTTTCCAAACAATGAAGAACCACGTGTGAAACCAGTACTGAAGTTTTGCTGAAAGCAAGAGAAGATTACCAAGTTCACGTTTCTTAGAATTTACTTATCCTGGTTCTATTGACTTTTGTTGAAACTTTATTATTTGAGTCAAGTATGACAAAAAACAGATAAATGACATTCCGAACATTCAGTTCAATATCGGAAGTTTGATTGTTCACCAGGATATGGCAGATACAATGGTATACTCTATAACTGCAGTCACCTGAGGCTTTGTTTCTATAACATTCATAACATCTTAATTTTTCTAACATTCTACCCGAATTTAACTTATTCTTTTTGTTCTTAGCGCGCTTGCGTGTCTCAGGGCATCAACTAATGTTTCTGATGTGCATCTGACCGGAAGGTGTTAGGATTCGAGTATCGACGACGGCAGGATTTTCGACACTGGCGGGAGGGCTGGGGCGAAATCAGCCGCTGCCTGGAGAATTCTAGCGGCCAGCTGCTCTAATCGGTAGTTTTCTGTGATGTCTCTAATCAACACCAGGCAAATGCCGGAGCAGTAACCTAACAAACGAGACACGCACCGTCTGCGATCTGTGATCTTTCCTTTCCGGATCTTGCGGGGGAAGATCACCGTCACCTCCCGTAATAAAAACATGCACTACACTTATTTTACCATAGTTATTGACGATAGCAGTTGACGCTCCCGGAATCATTTATCAATCAATCAATCTCAGAACACTTGAAAGAAGTATCTTTTTTTCTAAAATGACTGATGAATTTGCATTTCATATAACATTTCCGTCTCTTGAAATTTTCGTTTATAAATAATTAGAAGTGGTGTTGCAAATACACTGCGATTTGCATGTGTAATATCAAAAGAACAAATTCTTATGGTTATGGCTGTTCCACTAATATTCGATTTGTGATGAATTTATTGTAACTACGAGGATGCCTGATCGAATAATTTTTGCGTCATATGTTCCCATTATTCATTCCCATATTCACCCGAAGGCAAAATTCAGTAACAACTATCCACATGTCTTATCCAGCTCTAGGTGCAGACGTAAGTGTGAATTGTTTAACCTCTGCCCAATAAAAATGGTGTCAATGTAAAAAAATGAACCCTAACATACTCATTCTGAAATGTCTTTGGGACGAAATTGTCTTTGAGACAACATTTTACACCTATTCACTACGACTGGGACAATCATGAGGTAAGAGATATTCCAGAACTGTTTTATTCTTACTTTCAAAAAGTGTCTAGAACATTTTGTAGTTTCAGCCGAGATCTTGTGGTTTATACTCATTTATAGTGTACAAATTCTGTAAAATAAAAAACAACCACACAGCATTCCTCAGGACTGAAGCTCAAGATAATTTATCACACAAGTGTGCCATTCTAACAGGCAGTAGGCATCTATCATGTTATGATACATAATATTCTAAAGATGATAACAGCGAAGTAGAAAATGTCTGCCTAGGCTGTCCCGCAGGTGCTTGTTAATGTTAGAAGAAAGTACCATCGGAACAGCCTAAGTAGCTATTTTCTTTTGGCAAAAGAGTTTTGTTCTTAGAAGTGCAACGAAGTTGAAATTTCAACTCTTCACGAATCACATGATAATTACAATATTTCAGGTAGAGTGTTGTTAATATTGCATATTAATTAGATGCCATGTTGATTACTAGTTAATTATTACATATTAACTTATTTACAAATAATTATTTACAAATTATATTGTAGTATGCTACTATAATATAAAAGTATATTAAATATAGACACATTTATATTATAATAATTAAAATCGTTACATCGTGGTCAAGATTATTTCCCTTAATCACCTTAAATGTGTCTAGAGTATGTTTGTGGAAATGATTAACATAATGCTCATCATGGACTTCTGTAAATGCCGGAGCTTGAAATGTCGAGACTGTCTCTTAGGTTGCTCCATAGGCTATTCTGAGCATCTAGGAGAAAAGCCGATGGATCAATTTAAGGGGCTGCTTCTACAATCGGCGCAAGCAAGAAGAGCAAAGAAGAGCCTTTTCCTCGCCACTTGACGTCAAGCAAACGAAACGCAAACACTGTACCAGTGAATTCCGTTTTAAGGTGCCCATAAAATTAGATATAATTTTTTGTACCTTTCGTAAGTTTTATATGAACGAACTTACTAATTCAATTTTTAACACTATTTTTTAGACATCTTCATGACTGAGGATATAAAAGAACTTGTCTTCTTCACCTCTCTTATGGCTACTAACGTGTAGTTCCAACAACAAAACATTCCTCAGGATTGGAGCTCAAGATAATGTCTTATACATGTAACCCATTCTAACAGGCAATAATCATATAGCCTGTTGTGACACAAAATATTCTAGACGATGACAGCGAAGTAGAAAATGTCTGCATAGGCTGTCCCGCAGGCGCTTGTGTATGTTAGAGGAAAGTACCATCGGAACAGCCTAAGTAGCTATTTTCTTTTGACAAAAGAGCTTTTTATATGGATTGTAGCCCTGGTACGAAATTGAAATTTTGTACTGGACTCACATGGTGATAACTAAAGTATTTCGTGTAAAGTTTATATATTTGAATTATGTCATATAACTAATTTATTTACAATATGTATTTGCTGGTTTGATACTATATGAAACAACATTTGTGAATTTGATATATCAAGAAAAAAATTGAAAAAATTGCGTGCTAAGAACAAGCTACACACGCTTATTAGAATTAGATTGTAATTTCATTAATTGTAGTACTACATTGTTTAAGACTATACGGTTAGCAAAAAGAGCACTTCGGCGGTTATGGAATTCATATTTATCTTAAATTGTATTGCTATCATTATTAATATTTAAAACTATTACAAAATATGAAATTTACTTTTATAACCACCATTCTTACTGTTACCCTAAGATACGAAAGGTCAAGATCATCAAAATATAGAAACTTGTCACTTAAGTTGCTCCGTATGCTCTTCTTATACAATGACATAAAGTAGAGATACTGGAGCAACTAAAGTGGTTTCGGTTTGTCCACAACCTAGTATTTAATGCCTTTTGAAGAATAAGCTCTAATCATCTAAGCTCATCGCCTGAGCCTACGTATCCCTCATTCAACACTGAGACTTCGCCAAGCCAGCATATTTGCATAAACACTCAGATAAGTATCACCACTTGGCAGCTGTTACTGTGGTCATCTTACATACAGGTAATGGGTTAAATCAAGAAAGGTTAAAGAGAGAGAAAATTGTTGGGCGATATGCCATATCTCATTCGTACTCAAAAATGAACAAATACAGGCGGGAGAAAGTCACGGAAGTTATAAAACTCCTTCCCTAACATACCCTAAAACAATATCGAAAAAAGGTAGTATTTTGGAAGAAAAAAAGAGAAACAGGCGCATACCAGAGTTTTAGATGAATGCACAATTAGTAATTCAGAATAGTATTAATGATTCTTTAAAGTATCATCAAAGTATCATAAAGTACCAGTATTCATGATTCTTTAAAGTATCATTAATTAACAATGGAGTAATTAACATTATCAAAAACTCAAACTGTATTATCTTCTATCACTTTACAATTAAATAAAATACATTGAAATACAACAAATTATTATTTAAAGTATTCATTTACATTTCTACAAATAACCATTAACATTATCGTGAATTAAAAAATCGGAATGTATGTAAATTGACCGCACAATGGTAAATATTTGAGGGAAATTTCAGACCAAAGCTCAAAAACCTTCCCGCAAACATTAAATAAACTTGTTAAATCGAAATTTGCTCGTTAAACTGACGAAATTACCTTCACATACGGAAAAAAGGATCCAATATTATTACATTGAACGATATTTACATTGAAATGAATGTCTAGGACCCCAGTGACAATGTTTCTATTAAGAACAGGTAGACTTATAACGTTTGCATCATTTTACATATGCGAAACTAAACGAGATGATGAATGCATTAACAATATGTGTTAACATGCCCACACACGCTCAGAATACGTGATCAGGATTTACCTGCTCCCTTTTACATGCCCCCCCCCTCACTTGCCGGAAAAACACCGGCGTCTATGAATGCAGCATAGAAGGGAAGTCGCCAGCTTCGCCTTCGGAAAATGTGTTCGTGGCTGTACGTCCCCTGAAATCTGTTGGATACAGTCCTTTGTAGGGCAGGTAGCTCCGTGCCATCATCCAGAAAAAGAGAGCAACCTCGCCCGCACAAAGGTATGCAAGGGAAAGGGGGAAGGACAGTACTATCACCCGGCAGCCGAGCTGAGGACACGAGGCGCGGGGACCCAGTCGGCCGAAATTAGAAGCGTGCGGGTACCGTCGACAAACGGCGTGCAAGCACGGATAGGCGAACGTGTCCGTTTCCCAAGCGGGTAGGGGATTCATAAATGGCCCGTGTATGAACAAACGCAGCACGTGAGTCTGCATAGTAAATGTGTCGCCGTGACTACTCGCACTATTCTTGGAAAACCAAGACAGATTTGCAATGTGATGAACTCTAGAAATTAGACTCTCAAGCCGCGCTCGCTCTTTTATAGCCATTTTCAAGTAATCACTAGATTTTGATAAATTTTTAGGCAAAAGCCTCGTTTACTCTTCTGCTGAAGACACTTGCAATTATTTATGAATACTTTTCAAGACTTCGCGATATCAAGGAACAAGATTTGCAGTGCCTACAATGCTTGGTTCCATTCGGGCCTAAAAATATCAGTTCATCAAGTAAATGTCTACGAATATCAGTTTGCAGTATTGAAAATCGCAAAACCTGCCCCGAAAGACCCCGTCAAAAACCCTGGCAAGATGAAATGTGCATTAAATAAACATTCCGAATTATTCTGGCTGTGCTCAGTATCAGAAGACGACGAGAGAAATCATGTACTGTCTGTCATTCCTATATCAGAATATTTAACCAATTATAAGGATCGAAATAAAAATAACATTTTCTTCTAAAAATGATTAAAGAAAGCAGTTAATGTTTTGTCCTTTACATTTCTACTTCTATTGTTTTAATATTTCGTGCTAACGTTCTTAAGAAAACTGATTCGTGTTGACGTTTTTACGCAAACTAATTTTGTCGTTAATTTATTCTGCCTATCTAAGAACTTAACCAGTCTTCAATTTTCGCTTTTTAAGGTAATTTTATGCGTCCGAAAACACGCTCCCTGGCCGCCCCGCCGGTCGCACGTTGACCTCGCGCGGTGCACGAGCACGCAGCCGCAAGGTGGCCTTTGGCTGCCGCAACGCCGCCACTGGGTGCGCCCGGGGGCGGTAAATAAAATCAAATCGGCTGCAGAGCTCCGTTGCTGCACCGACGTCACGTGCGAACAGCTAACGGCGCCCCGCGCCCGCCCTCCCTCCTCGCTCGCCCGCTGCTCTGCTCTTCGTCCGCACCTCGTACGTTAAGGCATAGGCTCTTAGGGAAAACGGTCAAGAAATCTCAGAAGGTCTTAACGGCGTTTCCAGAAGAAATATCCGAAAAAAAAATCAATATTTATTTTTTCGTGTGTCTTTTTTCTCGGGCGAAGCTAGTTACTCCACTACTTCCGTCTAAGTAGACAGGAAATCACTTGCGGGAACCTCGAGTGAGCAAGCACGCGGAACACACGTGAATGATAGGTTTGACTGTTTGATTAGTGATTCTGGGCGCGCCCACTGGTAAGTTTATTAGTTCCGTAAGGCTAGTGCATGCTCTTGTAGCGGGGTGTTGGCGGTGATCTTCCCCAGCTGGTGTGAGACATCCGGTGCCTACCTACACATCGGATAGTGGTATTTTCACCAACTAGGTATCTACTATCAGCGAAGTACCGCCCCAGCAGGGACAAGCTCTAAGCTAACAGCATCTGTGGTTGTGTGTAGTGCATGTAAGTGTGCTTAAGTAAGGGCGAGAATAGGACAAGGAAGAGCGATTCGTTGCCTGTTGCCTATTTGTTAGGGATCTGTTCAGGCATTCGCCTGGTATTGATCGGAGAAACCACGGAAAACTACCGATCAGAGTAGACGGTCACTAGAATTCTTCTCTAGACAGCGGATGAATTCGACCTGTGTAGAGAACCTACCATCGTCGACACTTGAACTCTAGAACCTCCCGGTTAGAGACACTGTAGAACACAAATGAAGGTCTGAGCCATCTAAGCACGTTGAGAACGATAGGTATTAACATCGATGGCCGAGGTTCAATAAAACCTGCGATTCTTCGTACTGAGATGAGTCTAACTACCCCAGCCATCCAAGAAGATTATACATTTTATTTCTTAATTAAAAACTGTTGATCCAGGAGAGTTCTATTGAACTTTGTATGCTGCTGGTGGGGAAAAATATAAAATTGTAGACGCGAGAGTGGTAGTAAAACTGCTCCTTGGAGCCTTCTGATTCCAAGTCTGTTTGGATTACGATAATTCGAAACCAGAATTATACTCGCGAATTCTAATTAAAAATAATTTCCTATTTTATATGACAATACGAGGAATACCTGTGAAACCAGATTAAACTATTCGTAAGAAAATAAACCAACTGTTAAACATTGTGCTAAATTACAACAAATCTAAAAATAGTGATATATCTTCCAATATATATATATATATATATATATATATATATATATATATATATATACTGGTTAATTCAAATATAAAAGGAATTGTAGAATGACTGACTCGACTTTGAAATTTAGAATCATCCCCTCCAATGTAAACTGTAAGCTTGCAAAGCGATTGGAGCACATGTACTCCAATAGCACGAGGAAGGAGCGGCCCAATGGCGTTTCCTCCTTCGATTGCCGGGGGCGTCCGACGCCCTCGACCCGGCCGTGCGTCCACGCGGCGCGAAGGTCCCGGCGTCGCTTCCCGTTGGCCGCGCGGCGCGGCGCGGGACGCAGCTTGGGGCTCCTCCTCCTCTTTTTTGCCTCAGGCGGCCGGCGCGGCCCGGCGCGGCGCGGCGCGGCGAACTTCAACCGGTCGGGGGTTCGAGTTCCTTGTCCCGTTACGGCGCGTCGAAGCCGCCGCGGTTTTCCGGGGGGGGGGGGGGGGGGTGGCGCTTGCGCCCGCCAGCGCTTCCTCTGCCACATGCGCTCGCTCGCCCGTCCGCCCGCCCGCCCGATCGACGCACTGAGGAAATGGCGAACAAAAACGTATTCCAAAAACGAAAGTAGGGACTGCAGATTTGTAAAGTAGAGTTTTTAGATGGGTAAAATGAGGAAGGCGTGCTAATTGGCCCGTTGTATTACCTGGAATTGATCAGAAGTCGGAGCACAGCTATCAGATTGTAGGGTTCGTATTCAGCCAATCGGTCTTATCCCGCTTGCCGCCCCCCCCCCCCCACCCGCCCGCACCAGCTGTCCTGGAGACGCAGCAACTTAGGCTCAATTGCAGTTACGTACAACTGTGCGCAGATCGCGGCGCGGCGGGATCCGGCCAGCTATCTATTGAACTCCGGTCGCAGAAACCTACGCTGTCAATAAATTATATATTTTTCATTGTCGTGTGTCTGGATTGTGTAGGAATGGATACGCATATTTTCATGTATGTTCCTGATAATGGAATACTATTTATTTGTGTATGTATAAATATATACTTATATCAACTGTTAAATGAATGCATTCTTGCACCGAGCGACACAACAATTGTGAAATGAAGTTAATATTTATTTAACTATTGGCCACCAGGGGCCAGACCGACTGGCTGGATAAGAATCCTACAATCTGGAAGCTGTGCTCCGACATCCGATCAATTCCAGCTAGTATGACGGGTCAGTTAGCTCGCCTTCCTTATTTTCCCCATCTACAAACTACTTTACTAGTTATTTTGAAGATATTTAGTTCGCGGGAACGAAAATTTCTGAACGGGCCTTGCCGAAGCGGGTAAGGTAGTGAATCAAGGAAAAATGCACTAGTGGACAAAAAATATGAAAATATAGTGTGGAACATTAAAAGACTGGGTTTTTTCTCTTCTAGCTAAGACCTTATCATGTCTGGGGCGGTGTGCTGCAGATGGCGATACTTGACATTTGAAGTATACTCTCTTTTAAACATAACTTCAGTAATCTAAAGGCACTTTACACTATGGGTCACATTTTCTGTTCTCCATACTGCCAAAATTATAACCGTGATTAACTGTGCTATATCAACCGAGTCGTGTAAATTTTAAACCACCATCATATAATCACCATTTTAAGAGATGCACACACACACACACACACACACACACACACACACACACACACATTGGAACACCTGTTCACAACGGGAAAAGATACATTACTGTTCATTTTATAACGCACTATAATGATTTTTTCTGATGTTTTTGTTTTTCTTTTTGTAACCACACATCAAAGTTCACTTGAAAGAAGTAACAGTTTTGGAGACCACACTTGCGGGGAACTTAATTAATTTAAAAACAATTAGCACTTTGAAATATTATACATGAAAAGGTACACTAAACAATATTGCATATAATTTATAGAATTTGACAGTTGTATTAAAGGAAACGTAATAATCAATCGAACGTTGTCTATTAGAGGGGAAGAAAATGTCTTCAGTCGAAACAGTTCAAAGGCGTCTCACATCTGAAATATATATATATATATATATATATATATATATATATATATATATATATATATATATATATATATATTTGAAATTCTAATAATTTGAAGTATATAGTATTGATAAGGTGCAGTATCTATCAGAAAATAAGGTTTTTTGTTTGTTAAAAAAAATTGCTTGTGCGCGCGAATCTGCCTGGTACCGCCCACCTGTACCGCGGCCTCCGGGGTCAGCGACACCCACTGCGGCCACGCCCGACGCCCGCACTCCGGCCCTCAGCCGCGCCGCGCCGCGCCGCGCCGCGCCAAGGACACTCTCGCTCCGCCCCCCGCACCACCCGTCGCCAGGGGTTCTATTCACCATTGATTAGTGATTCCGGCGCTTTAGCTGATAAGGTTGTAAGTCCCGTAGGTGTAGGGCATGTTTTCTCCTCGTGAGGTGGATATGATCTTTCCCCGTTGGATGGGGAAATTCAGCGCCGACCTACCTATCAGCTAGCAGTGTTTTCCTCAAACAGGTATCTCCCACCAGTTGGGCATTGCTCCAGCCGGGACAGACTCTAAGCTCCCGACCGGTGTCCCGCTTGTATGGTAGTGTAGTGTAAATGCATCCAAGGGGGGGGGGGATAGGGCAAGGAAGAGAAATCAGAGCAGCCTTCCGCTAGAATTCTCCTTCAGACAGCTATTAAATTCGACCTAGCTGACAAGCTAGTGTCGAAAATCCTGCCACTGCCACGACTCGAACCTACGATCCGGTCAGAAGCACTGCAGTGATATCAGTTGATGCCCTGAGCCACCTCTCCCCGTCGATTCGACGTGGGCCTTATGAAATCGCAGCTTCACCAGTTGACCGCATCTGATCAATTCCCTTTCGCGTTTGTAGGGAAAAAAATTAAACATTACGTTATTTTGATTTTTTTCTTTCTTACTAGGTTGTGGAAGTTAAGATATCATATTAGAGTTTACTTCTACAATTTATGAAACTCTTTGGATGAATCAAGAATGAAATTTGTGGTTATGGAGAAAGTTCTGAGCTACATAATATTATCATCAATATTACATCAATTCTTTCGAGCGATCCCTATTCCTCTAAACAAATATTTCATTAAACATTAATTTAGAATCGTCACAAATGAAGTGAATCTACTCAGATAATTAGGCATTGTTTCAAACGTTTGTTTTGCCTAAGAAAATAAGAACCTATTAAAACACTTCAGTTTAAATAAACCTTGCGAAGGTATCCGCACGAGTGAGCTAACAAAATCTGATACACTAGTGTCGTAGAAAAATGCCTTTCAGAGTAGGATTGTTTGTTGATGAAGAAAGTGCGATTGTGTTGTTGCAGAATCCCTGACCACCAAAAAATATCTCCTGCGAAAATATACCATAACAATATTTAACCGAAAGAATAAACCGAATGAACTTTCCGCTGAAATGCAATTTTCATAAGACAATGTGTACTGAAAAAGTGAATCTGATGTAGCAGAATGAATAATTTCAACATTCACTTAGACTAAGAAGGTGCAATTTATTTGTCAAACTAAAATTCACGAATAACAAAATTACAAATATAAAGCATCAGTTTTTAGATACTAATGAACTGGGAGGGAAACATGAAACGTGAAGACATGATTTAAAATAACCCGCATTGTCGACTTGTACATAGGTACCTGGTGCTAATACATTGTATCAAAGAATACTTATTATTTTGATTTACTGGAATGGCAGAAAATATTGTTACTCTTAAAGAGGTGCCCAAAACTGTGTCTGGGAAGACTTTTCATATGAGATGAGAATACAGGGTCATTTACTTAAATAAATCAATGAAACAGACAACTAAGGAAGAAGAAATTTTATTGCACACGCTTCGAAAGGCAAAGTGCTATTCAGAATCGTGTGCGGGAGATCTTTAATTAATAATTAGTTTAGGCAGTTTTAATAAATTTACTTCTGATTAGATTGTTCTCCCCTGGAAGTTTTCTCTTCGATAGTGTCTTTTTTCCAAGTCTCGGTGCTTTGCCAAATATTGACTTCACTAGTAACATTAACCATGATGTGGTGGTTGTTCCGTAGGTTTCTGTCGTGACCTAGTATTACTCTTCCCTCGTAATTCGACCTGCGCACTCTAGCGAAAATGTTTGTGCAGTGGGAGTAGCGTTTGTGTGTGTGTGTGTGTGTGTGTGTGAACACCGTAGCAGAGTGTGGCGCTGCGCCAGCCTTCGCTTCGGTCGCCGGCGCGGCTAAGTCGTAAAGCGCGTGGAAACGAGAGGGCGGCGCCAGTCGGCGTTTGAGAGCGGGGCGTCTCAAGTTAGCATTGGCGGAGTATACGGACGACAACGGGATACCTCTGGCAACAGCCAAGAAGACGAGCTAGACCCGATTTACACTCTTCCTTTTACACGAAAGATCCCGGAGTTACGCCGCACGCCCGCTTGCGCAGTGGCACTTCGGGCAACCTAGATGCGACACTGCCTAGCTCTGGAATCGCGAGTAAATCGGTGAGCAGCGTTTGTGATGATTCGACACCAGAATTTCTTTTCAGCTCTTGTGGTGTAGCACGAGAAACACAAACACTGGTAATGTGAGGTAATTCGTTTGCTGTTGATGAGTCAATTATTAACAACTGGACATCCTTCAAATGTTTAATAATAAGGTAAAAATATCAATTAGATGAGAAGAAAAACTTCGTTTCGCAAAATTCTGCGTTTTGATTGAGGACATTCATAGAAAAATAGATCCGTTGTGCTTTCATAACATTTTTCAAAATGCCGCAAGTACAAAAGAGTCGTATCAAAGAGAAGATGTGCCCCTTTGTCAATAATTATTTTTATTGAAAATAATATGAAGAGTTTTTCCTCAAGGAATTTTAAAATGTACTAAATTTTCAGCTGAAATCGAAAATATGTTTGTAATTGCTTCGTTATTATTGAAAAGTATTTAATGTACTGACAATCCAGATATTGAAACGTCAATTTCAGCTCATTTAATTCGTACAGATTTTATGAAGTTCTGTTTCTTTAATAACTCATATACCCTCAGACTATATTTGCACTTCATTGTGTATTGTAGTATGAATCATTCTTTTCCACATTTTTCAACTTTCAGCCATTCTTGAAATAAATGCCGCTGCTTCACCTCTGCGTGTACGTTGCATTCCTCTTTTCCGCACCAGTTTCCTTTCCGCCTTCGCCAGAGCTGCATTTCGTGAACGAGGCGGGGCGGACTTGGGGCAGTCCCTTCCACGAAGCGAGGGGTCGCTCAGACAGTAGCAGATACAGTTCTTTCGCGGAACGATCGCTATGGGTCCGCTGTGAAGCAGGGCGCCCGCGCTGCGCTCGCCCAGGCACTTGGAAGTCATTCAGGTTTCTGATTGCCATCGCGCCGTAATGGTTGCAGCTCATGTGGCCGTGCCGTTAGCGCAGCCTCTCCACTCCAGGAAATAATATTTATCCGGCGTGCAGTTTGTAAGGTCGTAAAAGATTGCGGAATGTCGATTTTGCGAAAACGGAAATTTCACACGGGGTTACATTCACAACAACATCGACATGGCTGGTTAACTATATCCGCATCTCGCTTTAACAAGTTTACATAACACAAAAAATGAAATAAACACAAAAATAACAATGTAACATAATTCAATATTTAACCATTCAAGCGTAGTAAATAAATGTATCCTCGTCTCGTGCATGACTTATCTTTAAAATTTTTGAAAATATCCAACTTTTAAACTTGTAATAATATAAAACTTGTTCTTCCTACATTTCGTATTTCTAATTACTTTCTTGTGTCATCTAAACATGAACGATATTCGAAATTACTCGTTCAACTCATTTATAAATCTATTCTTAATAGTTATTGACTAATTTGTCCACATTATCAAACTATAAATATTTCTTCCCACACGATACTCAGTATTCAAATGACTACCCTCTTTGTCTCACGAACCCCATTCCGTCACAACTGTTGTATCCTTTCCAATCCCATCGGTTGAATCGTAGTTCGCAGTGGTTACTTAAACTTGAGAAAACACCAGCAAAATACTCAGCCTTGACTGGAATATCTTCATGTCCAATCCTTGGGAAAGAGGAAAACGATCAAATTTATAGAGTACGGAGTTTAATATTATTATATTTAATGTAATTTTGTTCAAATTTTCATAAAATGCTATAATTTTCTCTCATTTTATCTTAAAGTACATAGCCATTAGATTAAAAATGTTTATCTTACGCACTGCAACTGGCCTCTAGCGAATCTATTATGTACCAGTTTGGCCGCTCTGCTACTGGCCTTTGGTGGAATATAATTAGGAATGAATCTGCTCTTACCCACAGGAGAAAAATAATGATCGTGGTGCAGCTATAAAGTTATTATTTAAAAAAAATATTTTCCTCATTTGTGTTGTATTAGCCTTTACCAACCTTTGCAAGTGCACTGCGACAATCCTGAAGAAGAGCCTGTAAAAATTTCGTATGTATCCACACTACTTTTTTGTGTTATCGACGTCGGTTACCTGTGGTAGAAGTCACTTTTATAGACGAATGAGCGTGAGACTGATCTATCAGCATTTCTCCTGCTCTCCTCGCGCCCGTTCACCTGCTTATTTTTCAAACAGCCTTCTAAGGTAAATTGAGATTGGTTAGAGATTATAGTTAACTCTACTTTTTTCTTTATTGTCTTTATTTTATTTATTATATAACTATTTTTCTCGCCTAATGCATATCTCTTCTATAGTCTATCACCCAGGTAATTTCATGTCGGGGCAGGATTCAGTTACTCGGCAGTCTATATTCGTAAAATGATGTCTCCTTTAATTCTATGGAGTACGCATGACCTCAATATTTTATGAAACAGGTGCTGTAACATCAGTTATCATGTTTACAAGTGTGTAATTTAACGATCAGTAATGTATGATTACAATTAAGGCCCTCACTTGGAATAAAATGTAAAGTTTACAAAGCGTGAAAGGAATGTAACTTAATCATTTGTTTACATCTTTTGTACACGCTCTCACTCCCTCCACACGGTCTCTGCAGCACGAACAAGACGATTCACGAAGTATTCTAATGTGGTTGCACTCCACGTTGCAGCCAATTCCTGCCGCCTTTGGAGTACTTGATTGGTGATTTACACACTGAGATATCTTTCTCTCTAAAATTAATGAACTAGTTTTCACAAGGACAATCCAATAAACCTCAAACTTTCCTTCGATATATAATTGTAGTGAAAAACGAGGTTAGGTTTTGAACTTCAAGTAATTAGGTGCAGGTAGAAGCATTTTAGGGGCGAAGCACTATGGATCAAAGACGTTGGAATAGTATGAAACGAGACTCACTGAGAGCGCTGCTGTTGCGGAATAATTTGACGGCCGCCGTTGTAGTGGAAACGTTTTGTGCCTCATAGACATCGATGCGACTGTGGTAGGAGCAATTTAATTGGTTAGAATAACGATACGTTCTTTTCGGCTTGTGTATTATTTAGCTGCGTGAAAGTACACGTCATATAATGTGGGTAAGAGTCGTCCGGAATGAATTAAGTGCCCGAACAAATTATTTTTTTTTAAATTTAAATTCAGTGGACAAGTTTGCACAGTTTTATTCATCAGAACGAAATATTACAAGGGCAACATCTGTGTTGTTTCTTAATCAGTAATTAATTGTAATGTTGAAGACTTTACGTGCGGAAACTTGTACATTTATGTTAAAGAAAAATTGCAGCTGGAATAGCAAATATATCTAATCATTATCTATAAACAGCTAATAATTCTGTTTCTCCTTTTTATATGGTTATTTCTGTTACATTCACCCCAAAACAAGGTAACAAGGTTATAAGCGCAATTGCAGGGCCAGATTTAAAACCCGCGGCCACGGCCCCTTTCAATTTATCTTGGCCCTGAACTGTCCGTCTTCGGTATTGTAGGGGCTCGCAATGAACGTTGCCCAAAAGGACACCCCTGTGAGTGACACGCGGCACTGGCAAAGAAATTACTCGTATATAAGTAAATACTTGTAAAAAGGGCGGGTGTACGTAACGTAATAATTAGAAAACAAATAAATGTCAAGAAAACAGATATTACCTTAAGAAGCTATTCAGCTTCGACTCCAGAAACTGTCTGGGTGGAATGAAATTCATTTCAATGGAAATGCTTCTTTTGCGCATATTCTAAGTTATTCTCGAAATATTAAAATATTTCGTAGTATAATTTTATATAACGAATTAATGAAATACACGTGTTAAACCTTTACGTAACAAGGCCGCGAAACAAGTGATTCACGCACGAGTGGAGTTTATCGTCCCAGCGGAGCGAGGGCACAAAGTAACGAGTGCGGGGATCACCTCGCGCCCGTCTTGTGTATACTATTTTTTCACACGCGGTGAGGGAAATGCAATGCTCAAGTAAAGGAATATAAATTAAATAACTAGAAATACCTTACTCGTACAAAAGTAAATGGTTTCCAGTCAGCTTTGTAACACTATTGTTTGTAAATAATAAACCAACACGTTGTCAAGACGACAGACAATTGCGAATCGAGTTTCGCAGCACACTAAAAACATTAGCTGTTTCGCACCCGGAAAACAAGCACGAGAAACCGCGTTTCACGTACGGCATGTTAAAAACTCATTATAAATACTTAAATGCAAAGGATCTGGCCCTGAATACTTGGTTTACTTTAAGCTTCGTTCCATGACGGAGGTGTTCCATGACTAGTTCTGTCACCCAATACGGAGACCACTTGGAGAGCCTGGCGTGGAAATGGCGATAGTTGCAGAGGCCGTGTCGGGGCGGCGGTTATGAACGTGGAGGCGACGGTGGCAGAGGCGGCGGCGTTGATATAGCTGTGGCGTTGGGAGCGGATTGGCACTGGCGAGGAGATGGGGCTGAAGGTGGTCGGAGGAGTAGCGGTAGCGGTGGCGGTGGCGGCGGCAGTTGGAGCAGGAGGCGGCAGTGACAACAGGGTGACAGCGGCGGCACGACGGCCGGCAGCCGGTCGAGATTTCCCGCTCCACGCCGCTCCAATCTCGTTACCGGCCGGGGCGCGGCGCGGCGCGGCGCAAATTGGCAGTCAACTTGAGCGATGGCGAAGCATCGCTTGCGCGTGCGGCGACGCGCCCGGCTCTTTCTGGAAACGCGCGCCCGCGCCCGCGCCGCCCGCCCGGCCCGTTCCGCCGGTCTCCGCGCCCACTCCGCCGTATAAGGGCCGTTTGAGGGAACTCAATTGACGGGAAGGCGATCGCCACAAAGAACATTTCTATTTCATTGGATTGTGAGTGTGAAGATGATGGGGCGACGTCGTGCATAATGCATGAATTGCCTATGACACGGTCTGGATGGGGCTTCGTTTCCGTAAAACTACACGTGTACACGTATACGTGAATTTTAAAATCTAAATGTGTTATTTGATGCTGAATATTTCCAATGAGAAAAAGAAACGTAATCCATCATTACAAACAGTTCTAGTAACACGCACGAACTAGAAACGTAATTCTTCTTTACACTAACAATACTCTTGGGTATGCTTGGATTTAGTAGCTAATGAAAAATAAATTTCTTTAATTTGTTCTTGTCCAATGTTCGATGGCACATTATTTCCTCTTTTCTATTTATTTACGGTACTACTAAAATTCCAACAATTACCGTACCTAATTATATTGTTAAATGGTACCTTTTAAATTCAATTGGATGTAATTTTTGTGTAGTTTAATATCATAATTTATCATTTAATTTACTTTGAAAATTATGTTTAGATAAGAAAAATACGAACAAGTTTTTCCAAACAGCAAACAAACAATAATAAACTAGGGCTTTCATTTTTACTTTAGTTGTGCAAATGTTCTAAACCGTATATTCATGAGACATAAAGCAGTAAGGGTCTTACACGAGATAACGTTTATTTCCCATTAGAATGAATAAGAAGGAAGAAAAACTGCAGGTCAATATTGGTTCACTTAATGATACCTGTGCGACCACACGTGGTCGAGACCCTACTTGCTTGCTTGCTTCATATAATACTTCAGGATGAATACATCTGTTGGTGTTGGTCTTAAAGGTGCTTCAGTTCGTAACAATGAAGCAATTCACAAACAATTGATTGTGAGCAAACGACACAGGGCATCACCAATCTGTCCATCCTTGCGTGCGTGCCCAGTCGCAACGCGGTTCACTCGTCTATTATTAGACGGGTTCAAAAAGGCACATTTCAATTAGAGACAATCAGTTTTACGACTGTAGTTCTCTGCAAAAGCCTCGGAAGAAACGAGACTTTCAAGACGTTTTGCCACTCTTTGAAAGGATTTGTTGCATTCTTGGCGATTTCTTCGATTAATATTGTTTTACATCTCTCATAGTAACCAAGAAGTAAGGAAGGGTATAAAGATTTAGGTCACTCTAACTGGAATTGAAAACCGCAAAAACATTTACAACTCAATATTTTCATCCATGAATTGCGCATCTATCGAACACTTTCATGCTTCTATATTTTAAAACTACATATTCATATGATCTAAGAAAGTCTTACCATTTCAGAGAAATATCTACATCACAGGACAAGACAGAGTTGAATGTTTTTGCTTCCTGGATGATTAACGCTATTATCCAATTCTTAGAAACATTAAAGGAATGAATAGGACTATTTTTTTTGTTTCTTCTGATGTTCCAGAAAAGAAATCAGTGCTATTTTATTCATAATCTACATTTTAAAGACTTTACAAAAAAGGAGATACTGTAATTTTATATTTATTTCCAAAAGAATTTCACACATTCCTTCATAAAATTCTATGCGACGTTGTTTGAATATTTAAAAATAATATTTACGGATTTTACAACAGTTTGTTGCTATTAAGGTACTACACTTACTTTTTATTTCTATATTTTGCATAAATCTAGAGAAAAAGCCTAATTATGAAGAAGGAAGTGTCTGCTATCAATTACTTGCGGTCTGAAGCCACAAGCGACCGTTCAAAATCAATTTCAAATCTCGTTAATTGATTTACGAGCCAATCTGCAGAGAGTCGTTTAAGAACATTACTTTCTCTTGCAATGTTTCATTTATGGTTGTAGGTTCGCTGTCATCTAGTGATAAAAAAGACACTGCCATCTAGTGATACTGGCTAGATATGTAAAAACTACCCCCCATCCATCCTGAAAACTCACCAAAACATTCATCATTTCTTAACGTTTACCTAGGAATGGCACGTATCTGTAGTTCTCTATACGAGTTTGACTACGACTCATTAGAGATGCGACAAAAAGAGGAAGAAGGGAAGTGAGAAAAATATTAAGAAAGAAAAGAAGAAGAAAAAAGGACAAGAAGAAAAAGCTTATGACTAAGAAAATGAGGAAAAAAAATAGTAGAAAAAAAGGAGACGAAGATTGAAGAAGAAGAAACAGACATTTCGTAACGTTCGCCTAGGAATGACATGTATCTATAATTCTTTGTATTTGATTATTAACCAACCATACGGAAAAAGAAGATGTAGAAGAAGAGAAAGATAAATAAGAAGAAGATTACGAAAGAAAAGAAGAAGAAAAAAGGACAAAGACAAGCTGAAGAATAAGAAAAAGAAGAAAGAAAAACAAGTAGAATGAAGAAGAAGAAGAAGAAGAAGAAGAAGAAGAAGAAGAAGAAGAAGAAGAAGGCACAAGGAAGAAGCATTCGGATCCGGCCTCCCCAAGCGCGAAGTGTTTTGCTGGCCTGGCGCTTCGAGTCGGAAGGGCGGGCGCTGCGCCGGCACTTCTTTCCCGCAGCGGAAGCGACCGCTCGGCGCCGGCGCGGACTGGGACCGCGAGACGGCGGGCGCGGGTTCGACTCCGAGCCAGGGCGCCGCGCCGCTTGGCTCGGGCCCAGCCGACCACAACAACGCCTGCCCGCCGAGCGGGGCGGCGGCGGTGGCGGCGGCGGCGGTGACACGCGGAAAAAGCGGTAATTGGCCGACGCCCCTTAACGAGCAAAACGCGCTCGTCTGAGCCGCAGAGGCACGCGGTCGGGCCCCCTCCGCGCCGCTCGCCAGGCGCCCGCGATAAGAAGAGGATGATGGATCCATGGGATGGAGAGATCGCGGACACGTCAACTATAACCTCGTGTGACAATATGTGCGCCCAATCCGGAAGACGTGGCTCAGGGCATCAACTGATGTCAGTGCAGTGCCTCTGACCGGGAGGCCCTAAGTTCTAGTGGCGGACTTTTAGACACTAGCTTCAGAGCTAGGTCGAGTTCAGTCACTGTTTCGAGGAGGACTCTAGCAGCAGGCTGCTATAATTGGTAGTTTTCCGTGGTTTCTTCGATCAACGTCTGGCGAATGTTGGAGCAGTACGCTGACAAACGGGTCACGGACCGCGCGGTATTTCCTTCCTCTTTCTATTTATGTACTCACTCCTTACTTACTCACATTTACACTTACATGCACTACACTTCCACACATGCCGGGAGACCCGTCAGGAGTTCAAAGCTTGTCCTCCGGGTGTAGCGATGCGCCGTTGGTGGGAGATACCTGGTAGAGGGAAACCCCGCTAGCCGATGACACGTCGGAGCCGAATCTCAACACCCAGTGGGGGAAGATCTTCCGAGGACAACACACGCAACTCACGGGACATTTACTTCAACTGTTGACGCCCCCGGAATCACTAATCAATGAATCAATCAAAAAATCAATCGAGTACACCAAATTCTATTAACTGAGTTCCTCTTCATTGAATTTTTAGTTCCCTACATTTTTAATATGCTACTATTTCATACCTTTTGTTCAGTAATGTAAACTCTCGTTACTGTCGAAACTGTCCAAATAATAGATAATTCGAGTATTTGTTCCGCTTTAGATACGTCTATTAATGTATGAGCTTAATGGTTCCTATAGATTTTGTTCTGTAACCTTACCCTCAATCTATTTGTTGAAATTTGGTCGGGGATGAAAACAATTGAACTCATAAAATTTTGAAAGAAGGTAGTGCCTCTAGAATTGATATATGTTTCATAGTTTGTGAGATATGGGCGGTTTTTGAAGAATACTTGATGATGATATGATGATGATGGTGAAATAATGGAATGAGAAGCGGTGAAAATGGGAAAACATCGAGAAAAAAAGTGCTGCAAACCCATTTTGTCTACCACAAATCCTTTCCCTGTTAAATAACTTTCCAGTCCAAATATTACAGAACTGCGTAGAAGCCGAGGTCGGCAGTGAAACTATCGTTAGGGCTGGTTTCACCAACATGCACCTAACAAGATATTAGTAAACGAGTCGTTAAAATTAACGTCTCTGTTATGTCCTGTTTCACCCACGTTTCCCCGGCCTCGGTTAGTTAATCGGGGGGTTACAAACTACTTAAACACACGTACATAGAAGTCAATCAACGGAAGGATTTAAGGTGAACATATGTTTTCTCTCTGAGGAAACATGCGAAATAGAAGGCAAACATTTTATTAGTGGTGTTCATTGAGGTTGAGTGGCGCTATTTTATCGTAAAAACGTTCTAAAAAATGCCTTAAGTGCTGAAATTTCTTGAAAAAAAGTAAAACACAAAAATTAATAGGTACTTTTAACAATCGCTCAATACTAACTAGCGGTACCACAACAAAACGTATCAGTAACGGTTACGTAAAATTTTAAATCCGCAATTTCTGTCCTTATAAACACAGACCAGCCATTGTTTGTAAAATGTATCGTAGCCCATTAGGCCAAAACATTTAATTCATTTAAAGCTACTACAATAACACAAATTTGACAATCCAAAACTCTGCTTCATTCACTCAGAAAAATCGACCGATTTTTTTCTGAGAATTTCAAAGTACCGTGTCAGAGTACAGCGTTTTCATTTTTGTATTGCAACCTTAATAGAAGTGTGCTATTAAAATCAGTAATTTTGCCAAAATTACGCGAAACTGCTCCTAGGTTGAAAATAAGGGACATGAGTTCATTTAAAGATCCAGTTTTGAAGAACTCATTTCATTAAGTAAACTAGTGGTGCTGCAACATCATGTACTTTCTCGCACTATTATTTACGGCTGCGCAAATTATACAACTACACGAACTTGCAAAATGTTCCTGTTTTTATGTTTGTCTGTACGTGGGAGTTGTCCTCTCAACCCTCATGTCATCATTTCATCTTCTATACCCCCAGGTGTAACAACCCTGGGGGATAAAAATCGGTTCGAGCTAAATGATAATATATTTATTACTGGGGAGGCTTAGGCCACTAGATCTGCTCTTCCGCCTAACCACAAAGTGGAAATCTCGGCCCCCTGGAAGAGCGCGCGCGGGGTGGAAGCGACGAGGGGGCCGAGTAAGAAGTCGAGGAAGTGGGGCTGGAGGCGGTTGGGCGTTGTTTTGCCCAGCTCCGTATGCACCGCCGGGAACGATGACCGGCGGGAGGCGGAAAGGGGCGGGTGGCGTCCGCCCCGCCCCTCCACCGCCCCCACCGGCAGGAGGCAGAATCAGCGACAACGCTCAGCAGCGCGCTCGACTGGAAACCACTGTGTAGAGGAAGCGTGACTTTCTCCTATTGGTGAAGAAATATATTGAGTCTCTAAGGTTCACGAAAGTGTTAGTCCGATTGGTTGCAATGATTGAGTGCAACGAATACTTTTTTACATTAAGCTCAAATTGCCAATAACAATTTGTTTATTTTTATCAGATAGTTTTGTTCTATAATTGTTATATTTTGTGTAGGCATATTTTCTGAGCAATTGATAAGAGAGGTTGATTAAGTAGGAAACGCTTTAATCAATAAGAACAGGAAACTTCTAGTTTGTCTAACCTGATTATATTAGATAAATTGTTTTTACTTCAATTAAACGTTTTGTTAATTTGCATGACATTTTTTTATTCCAAACATGAGAAATAAAGTTACTTTTCGATACTAAGCTAAAATATCCCGAAAATTCAATTTATTTAATATAAAAAATGTTTCTGAAATGCAACACTACAGATTGAATTGATTGAATGATAAAATGTGTAGCATTATGAAGCAATTGACTAAGACTTTTTGAGGGCTTTCGTTCTCCATTTGTTCTTTCGTTTCTCTTTTGCAGAAACCACCACATTGCTGATCAGTTTGAGAAAGGTGATATTTGTCTGACAGACTTAGTAGTGCTGAATTTTGCAACGTAGTAATTCATCACTGCGAGGTTGATCAGATGATTGTTCCATGTAATCAATAATTTCGTATGTCACCAACATACCAATAGTAATAACATAAAAAATTACATATATTTCAATTATTGTTGTCTGGAAAACGTTTCGTGTTTCTTCTGTAATAAAAATGTTGAGGTCTTTTAACAGAATGCAATGCACATTTCAAATGAAATATGAGTAGGTCATAGAATGTTGTATCGAATTCCAAAGAAATGTAACACTACAAATGCTCGGTATCTCGAATCTCGATGAATTCAACGCCATTTAAATTTTCCTCCTTAGTTTTCTAGAAAAAAGAAATATGACACAAATAAGTTAACGAGTTAAAAAATGTTAATTTGCTTCGTGTTTCTACACGTGCCTTGTTTTTAGTAGTGCACTTTAAGATGATCCGCGTGGCTGCTATTATTTTTAAAGGAAACTTGAGGTATCGGAAGAACAAACGTCTTATTCAAAATAAGAAAATGTCCCACAATACAAGGATATTAAAAATCATTAATATTTCAAGTTTATTCGAGTTTGGTCCGCATTCTGTGAGAGTTAACTGTAATTTAATTAGAATCAATGACTGCCAGACTTGAATATCTATTAAGATTCCGCAAGTCAGTAATTTTTATGGATCTCCGAGTCGGGAAATTCCGTTTAGACAATGAATTTAACTGAGGAGACGTGCGTGCCTACTCAAGCAGTAAGCATATCTAACAATTAGAGTTTCTTTTCACGCTCTGGAACAATTTGCCTCGGAACAATCATGTCTGCTTCGTCTTGGAGAAGGAGACGGTCCTCGCGACCCCACCAACTGACTAGGTGGTCCTTTGCAAACACACTTGGTCTCTTAGTGGGAGCCACGATGGCCGAACCGCTCAGCAGGGTGAATGAAGAAGATGGATGCTAATTGGATTTGGCCAAGAAAAATCATTGATACTAACTTATTTTTTTAGAAGTCATCATTTTCATCATTCACTGATTTACAAGTATATTGTATGTGTGATTTATTTTACACAGAAAAAATCAGAAAGAATCAACCGAATTGTAATAGATGCTGTTCTTGAAAGGAGCTTTGTTTTACATTATATAAATTTGGGTATTTTACAAGCATTTTTATACTCCCAACCAGCAAAATTTGCACCGAAGATGGCCACAATTCGGCGGAAAAACCTTTACGCTCTATGCATATTGAAACAGTATGAAATAAAAACTCTGAATACCCTGAAAACAGTATGATGAGAATACCTCTGAGATATCGACTATTTACTTCTCATTGGAAAATATATATGGAAATCCAGTCAAACTTGGATAAGAGGTTAATCAGTCATGAAAATAACTAAATTATTTAAGAAATTATTTTGATAAAATCTATTCAAATAGCCCCAAAACGAAAAGTGAATTAATTAATAAGATGTGTATTAAATTTCAGCCTTCAAAAACATTTTTCTCTAATGTTTCTTCACACTTATAACCCTTCCGGTGTTTGCTTATTTTAATAATTGTAATCTCCGCCTGTAATTAAAACACCGAGCTTCTATAGCGTGATTGAACCGAAATCTAGTTGCACTAGACGTTCTCGGGCGTCTCTTTCGAACTCGGCCAGCCGGAAGCCGGAGCAACGTCGTCGGATGAAGCAAGAAATGTGTGATTAGCTCTGTGCTCACACTCCTGTCGAGCGTTTAACGAGGCTCTCCAAAGAACAAGAGGCCATTTGTGTTGTCACGCGAGCGGCTCGTTCCACAGTTGGCGGCGGCCTCTCCGTCCCCACCCTCCCGCCCTCCTCTCAGCCTCCCGCCGCCCGCCCCGGGGCTCTGCTCCCTTCACTGCCTACTCGCTGCCACACAGGTGCAATCCTTGGATTTAATATTTTGCGAAAGATTTGAAGTATTGATTTGAGATTTCGAGTGCGTCAGATGCTAAAGTCATTAGTCCTGTAAGTGTAGTACATGGTTAACCGCGGAATGTAGAAGTGATCTTCCCCCGCTGGATGGTGAGATCCGATGCCGACTTACTCGTCAGTCTGCGCGTTGTTTTCCCAATCTCCCACCAGCGGTACACCGCTCCAGCCGGGACGAGATCTAAACTCCCCACTGGCTTCCCGGCATCTGTGGTAGTGTAATGCCTGAAAGAGTGTGAGTAAGTAAGGGGTGGGGATAGGACAAGGAAAAGAAAGAAAATATCTCGCGTGTCCCGTGGCCTGTGTGATAGGGTACAGCACCGGCATTCGCCTGGTGTTAATAAAAACTCCATAGAAAACTACTAATCAGAGCAGTCGGCCTCTAGGTTTCTCCTCCTGACAGCGACTGAATTCAACATGTATTGATGCCTTGAGCCAACTGAGCCAGTGGTTTGAATTAACTATTTAAGAATGAAATGGATTATTTAAACAATGAATTTAAATCGATTCAATAAAATCGATTTGGTGATGTTAATAATCACGATCGGGATTTTGTAACAGTAATTACTATTTTTATAGTTGTTTGTTTTGAATAAATCACGATATAGGGCTTTATTATATTAACGATGCACTGTTTATAATAGTTGAAACGGCGCGTTCCAGTATTTTAATTTGCAATATTTACTCTCATCTTTTCAACAAACGTATACACAATCTTTTCAGAGTCAAAATTTGAGACATGATTGAAACAAATATTCATGTAAGTCAACTCATTCACGAAACCAATTCACTTTCCGAAATTATTCACTAACCACTCAAGAAATTAACAGAATCTTACCAATTCCATTCGTTCTTCCCCTATTTTTGGCCACAATGAACTTCCCCGCACTCCCACACATGCTGTCCTCTATCCCTCCCTCCTCATCCACGAACACCCGCTGCAACTCCTTTCGCTATCCATCGCGTTCGCATCGCGCACATCTCCCCCACCATTTCCGTCCTCGATCACGCCTCTCGATCGCAAAGCGCCAGGAAGCCCGTGCACTACCCGTGAAATCCGCGCTTTCACCAACGAAACTCCTTAAATTCACGGGCACGATCTCTTCGACTTTTTTGTGTGGCGGCTATTTCTGCACGTCGGAACGGGCTTAGATAATCCGCCAACCATTGCTTCCATTGTAGAAGGACTCGCTAAACGTACTTTATTCTTAGAGCGGAAAGAGATTTTAATTGCATGACTAGTTAGGTGATACTGTCATAAATTAAATTTCATCTTAGAGCCAGAACCGTATGTAAATAAACATTTGGTATATTTCTAGAATTGCAAAGGTTATTCACATAAATTGCAAAACATTAGATTTACATAAAACCTTTGGAATCAGCATACTTCAAAACTATTTTGCAACTTGATTCTTGTTATTAAAGCTATTATGAAAGTTGGCTTTTATTACCTTTCCACAGTAGTTACGAGAAGTTTATCTGGCATAATTTCCATTCTTAATTTTATATTTTTTATTGTATGTAATTGAACGCAATAAATCATAATTAATAGCATCGCTTTTCACACCAAGAACTGCACGAATTGAAAATTGTACCACTCGTTAAAAAAGAAAAAAACACGAGATTAAGTTTCAATTTCCATGAAGCAATGAGCGTACTAATGAGAACGGCTAGTGTCTCTACTGTGTATTTTCCACAAAATACGGGCTGTTCCCAAGTAAGAGATGTCTTGCACTTAGTTTTGAATGTTTTTTCCTGTTGAAAGGCAAGTTGGTGAAGAAGGAAAAAAAATAACATAAAAACACAGAACATTTGGACAGTAACTTTCAAAATTGAAGGTGAAAGAGCAATAATAATAATAATAATAATAATAATAATAATAATAATAATAATAATAATAATAATGTTAATAATAAACATAATAATAGTAATAGTAATAATAATAATAATAATAATAACAACAACACCTTAACTTGGAGGCACTATACAGACAGTAAGAAGAAATGCTACGTCGGTACTTTCTGACCATTAACACTATTCGCAAAGCTATCTGTGATCAAGATAAAGAGATGACCCCATTATGTATGCCTCAATGAAGTAAAGATTTTGTTTACCTGAAGCATCAAGACCGCCTGAATATCTGGCAAAGAAAGAAACTTCGTGGTAGACTTTTTCCCTCTTTAACTTCGGGGAACATTGATAAGAAAAGCTCGGTGGAGTGGCTTCGAACCGACGGCTTCTGAGACTGAAGGATTTCTTTTCCCCATTCAAGACTAAATTATCAAAACCAGATATTTAAAAAAATGTGCTTATGGGTCAGCAAATTGATAGCCGATGTCGCCTGGGTAATTCCACCAACGAGTCAATCCAGCATATTTGCTGTGGATGCCCAATATTATCTCAAACAGAATACCTTAAGAGACACAACTGCATCGTCAAAGTAATTCACCAAGCCCGTGCCAAGAGATACGACCTAGTAGAGAGTAAGCAACCTTATTATAAGAGCAAACCAGAGCAAATAATGAGGTGTGATTGAACTGGAATCTTGTGGGATAGTATAATCATCACTAATCGACCAGTGGAAGCAAAGAGATCAGATATTGTTCTGTTTGATAAAATATCTAAGACATCATGCATCATTGATGTTGCGGTCCCTACAGACATGCTTGTAACAACTGTTGCTGAGAAAAAGAGGAAATCTCAGCCCCTGGCTCTTGAATTGAAGGACATGTGTGGATTGCGCACAGTAGTAAATACGAAAGTCCGTAAATTCTTAAGCTTGAACTGACGGATATCAAAAACCCATTATATTTCTTGTTCTACTTTACGTGCAAACCATTGTTGTCTTGGGTGAACAAAAACCCTGAATCAGTGTATATTCACAGGAAATAATAATAATAATAATAATAATAATAATAATAATAATAATAATAATAATAATAATAATAATAATAATAATAATAAAACAGCTACTACATGTGCATAGCTAACACAAGTAGTGAGACTTCCTAGAAGGCCTGGAATACCTACTCAACGTCAGAGCTTGACGAGTTGAGTAAGTTGAAGTTGAAGTTTGTGCTAATCAGTCGTAAGTAGAATGTTTCACGATTTCTTTTTATTTCCTTTTATTTATGTCCAACCCTAACAATGAGCTGCCCCTCCCACGGCCCCGCCTGCGCGCTTTGAGCTCGCGTCGCACCTGCTCCCGCGAGTGAGCCAACACGTGTCGGCCGGCACAATCCCTCGCCCTCCCCCCCTTCCCGCGCCATGCGCTTAACGCATTACACAACGCTAAATCACCATAAAATGAGCTAAAAGAAAGATCACGCGCTTTCCGTACTTATTCATGCAGACAGTAAATTACGGCCACTTGCAGGAACGCCGCGACGCCCGTGAGTGCGCCGCGCGGCGACCGCGCCAAGAAGGAGGCTGCGAGCGGAGGCGGGATGAGCCGCGAACGAGCGCGGAGGCAGCCGGCTGCCTCCGGATGGGAGTCCCAGACGCGGGGAACCAGCACGGATATCACGGGGGCTGGTGTGGAGACGAGGGCAGGGGTTTGTAGTGGGATAAATAGTCGGTGGTGATGGAACACATGAATAAGCGATACGACGTTAATGAAGTGGTCGAAGCAGTAAGAAGCAGTAAGAAGTAGGTAAGAATGGAGATGTAATGGAACGGGGAAACCACAGCGAGAATGGTAATTCCTGTCTCTGAAGAGAAAAAGAGAAACGACGTGATGTAAATGGTGACGGCGGGTGCAACTACTCTAAAGTTCAAACAAGTGTGAATAGTATCGGTTCAAGTTCAAGATGACGATTATTTTGAAAGGTTCTAAAACAATTTGACATAGCCAAAGACCACATCGCTCCACGAAATGCATTTTCCCGCCAGCTGGTGACGACTTGGAAGCGTCAGTTCGAGATAGTGGACAGCTTTTTGGTATGTTTGGATATCGTCTGTTCAATCATATTGTAGTAATGATTGAACATGTCATGGCGTAAGACTGTAAGAATATTAAAAATGAATTTCCTAATAGACATTAAAAGTGAAGACATGCACGTCGAAGGTGGTAGCCACAATCAAAGAGTTTCAGTTTTACCATTCGTTCGATTGAACTCGCCAAATTGATAGTTTTTAATCAAGTAATAATTCACATATATATTAATCCTTAAAATAGATGTTTTTGTAGAATTTTTCTTAAATCCGTGTTTCATAAATAAATTACTTTCAAAGGAACATTCTTCAAACGTAATGAAGTAATAAGAGAGTATAATGCGAGCCCTAGCAAATGTTGGGGTATTGAGTGCGAATCATTTCCTAATGCTACCCACCTGCCACATCCCCAATTTGCCAGAAATGGGGTGAATTTGTTTGAAAAGAGGGTGAAAAGAATCTCTCGCGTGATTGAACATAACATAACAGAGGAAAATGATAGTGTGTGTAGAGAACGAAGTAAGCGAGAAAAATACATGAAAGAACCAGAGGTTACGCAATAGAATATCCTTCTGGACCAACGATGATGCTGCCGGGATGAAGCAAAATGTTGAATTCAGTATTTCTTCCACGAGTGGCAGATGAAGAGCGAAAGGGAAAATGTCAACAGTGAAGAACTGTGAGACGTGCACAAGCGGTGCAAAAGATGTGCCAATGATTCGTGGAAAACATACTAACAAAAGCAGAGCCTCCCTGGATAGCGCGAGATTCGTCAAGAGAATGGCAAAGTCAGAGACGAGTCAAGAGAAGAGGCAGAAGGAGAAATAGTGAGAATTGAATCAAACGTGAGCATCTTCGATGTAAGCGTAATTGGCACAAAAGATGGAACAATTTGGCGAAGATGAGAAGGAAACGAGAGCGTGGGTTGATCCGGCTAGCACAGAAGACCCATGGTATTGTACAGGGTACCGTGATGTGCTGAATGTGTGTGTGTGTGTGTGTGTGTGTGTGTGTGTGTGAGAGAGAGAGAGAGAGAGAGAGAGAGAGAGAGAGAGAGAAGGACTAAAAATGAAAAGGACTGAAAATGGAAACAAGGACAAGGTGTTTCGAATCGATCAGAAGTGACGCAAAAGTAGAGAATGTTCTGTGCGTAAATGCAGACATTTTGTAATGAGTTGAAAAGTGGTGTGATAGCTACGGTTTGCTTCAGCTTGCCAAGGGGAAAGGGAGACTGCAACAGAGTGAATGTGGTTGGGAGGGAGAAGGAGGGGAAGAAAATATTATAGAGCGGTGAGCCAAGAGACGAACATCTACAGCCCAAAAATACGAGAAAATTACAATTTTGTTCTGGATAGAGGACAGTAGTAACAAGTACAGTCAGGAGGCGACTTTTGTCAGTGTAGTGGACGAGCGTTAAGGTGGCAACACAATGGGCGAAGTGGGTAAGTAAACGAAACGAAAGGAAAAAACGGCATCACGAACAAAAGTGTGGCAAACATAGACTTTTCGGCGGAGCGTTAGTGGACGTAACAAGAGCACGTTTCCGCCGGGTTGGCCGCGGGGCGCGACGGCGGAGACGGCGACCAAGTGCGTGCGGCGGGGGCGGGGGCGACCGCGGGCCGCTCGCACGTGAGTAAACAACGCAGCATTTTTGCACGCCCGCAATTACCATATCCGTTCGTCCCCGGCCATTGTCGCGCTCTCCCCCGCCCGCCTCGCCGCTCGTCCGCTCGGCGGCGGCGGAGGGTTTAACGGCGTCGGTATGCGCGGCGCGGCGCCGGAGCAAGGACCAGCGGCGCCCGACGTCGCGCAGCGACGCCCGGCCCTGCTCGCGTGTTGCTGTGGGTGGAGTCGCCGGATTCAGAGAGTAACGCCACTCTTACGACCGCCACTATTCAATGTCCCTCTCACCCAACAGTCCCACTAGACGGCATTTAGAAGTTGATAAGAAATTATAACAACTAAAGGTAAATATTTTCGACTAAATTTCTTTTTATTTTCGGTAGATAAGTGGTTTCCCAAACGCACAAATCGACAATTGGTTATAAAATGGCGGACTCAGCAGAGCAAAGCAATGCTTCCTGTATCTAATCTCTACTTATGAGAAACTATCAAACAAGTCAATGGTTCGAATATTAGCTTCTTCCGACAAAGGGAACTAGAGGCGAGGGTAAAAGAAAATTATGCGGATAAGTGATGTTCTATCGCTACTTCGGAGATCGATTTTTTGTGCGGTCATCAGTCAGATGAACAAAACAGCAACATTATTTACACGAAGTAATTTCGATAAGTGATTCGGTGTGTAAAACTGTCTATATATGACAGATGATGATTAATATAAAAAATAATAAATGCTCTTAGGAAGCAGCAACATTTACAATAATGCTCAAAAATGTTTTCTTCAAAGTTAAAATTAGCACATACGTGACTGACTTCGTTCATTCTTTTAAAGTTTCCTCTCATTCAGATCGTATGAATCATTAAGGAAACCATGGGCGTTGGTTCCATTGCTAGTAATGCAGATGTAAACTCTTTTGGTATAAGTGACTCAAAGCCATTGCGAAAAATAACCCTAAAAGGAAATGTCGATCTCTGCGTCGTTTTTTATCTTCATACCATTTTACCTTTCCTTTCATTTCCTTCATCCCTACCCCTCCAACCTCATCCTCTCATCCACTATACAAACCGAACAGTATGATGAAAAAAGAGGGTGGATTCGCAGAAGATAGGCGTTTGAATCCTTCGAAGAACAATATCAAACCGTTCAATGACCCAATTGCCAAGATGTGCACTACTGATGTACAATATTGACCCATGCTACATTCTCCTCTGTTAGGTGCTAATTCGTGTTTCTAGTAAGCAGCAACAAGAAATTCATAAAACGAGTTGGTAATCTTCGCAATTTTTTTTATTTACCCTTATTTCTTTTCGTCCAATTGAAGTGCTGATTGCCCAGTGCAACTGCGAACTACAATACCGAGCAACTGCAAAGAAATAATTCACGATACCATTAATACAATATGCAAATAAACATCCTTTGTATTCAGCGCCGCGATTGTGAAGAAGCCGAATTAATTTTTTCGTGACATGATCTGGCAAACTGTTAACAATACCAAAGAAATGTTCTTACCTGACCCCAATCTTCCTGCACAATTAAAATTTTAAATCATTTTGTTTTTCTTCATTTGCCAGGATGCCTGCGGTGGAGATGTACAAAATGGACTTTCGTCATATAACCAAGTAATGTTTGGTGATGGAATGGTGTATTTTATAATAGGCGATGGCGATGGAGTGATGTGTTTTATAAGTAAGCTCTTAAGAAATAATTAAAATATTCCGAAACGCTGTCAAACTGAAATATTCAATGTTTTGAATTGAACAGTGACCAAATTCCATGATCGGGAACATCCAAAAATGTTATTACTTGGTAGTGAATCTATAATGGCTAAAATCATTAAGTTCAAATTCAACATTTTAAATAGATTTTCGTTGGTGTAAGAGACAAAAAATAAAAATTCCTTCAAAAATTTGTTAATATTACAAACCATGGCTCTCTATTCATGTTTATAAAACATCTGTTCGGATAATTTGGAAATGATAACATCGTTATTAATTCGACAATTAAAGCAGTAATTTTAAAACAGTTTGTTCTTGATGTTATAATAATGTTGAGTTGATTATGATAGAGAAGCAACATTTAAATTTTTATGAGACATTGAATAAAACATTCGCTTATGCATTCAGAGAATATTTGTCACAAATATGAGAGCATTAACTCACCTAACGTTCGCACCATTAAAAGGGAAGGAAAAGAACGGAACATCCAAGTCAACACAGTTACAAGGCAGTTACCGCTCTCCAAAGAAACGTTAGTTGAAGGCAACCTCCAAAACAGTCGAGTCGTGATGAGTACTACGACGCAAATATCCTCCTCGTGTTTTGATGCTCATCCCATTCCCTACTTGAAGAAATGAACTGCTTTAAGATCCAAACATGGAATATTATAAATAAATTAAATTAAAAATAGGTGAAGGTTTTCTTGGAATATTGAATCGGCATTTAAAAAACTAATAATTAACACTACGATGATCGTACAATACTTTATATCTAACATTTTCTGAGGTATTTTTCTAGAGTATTCGTAAAACTCCCAGATCAATCTTACAATAATTTACCAGAGGAAAAAATAACTATTTTAGTTCCACTTTTATTACAAACAAGTGGCCTATAGCAGCAAAAATGTTTCTGAACAAAACCACAGAAAATTATATTCCATATTTACATATTTAAACGAATCATATATACTATGTACAACAAGTCCAAGTTTTTACATACCAAAAATATAAAAAAAATAATGTTCCCTAAAGAAGCACGTGAAAAGAAATATTTAATGGAGGGCAGCCTCTATCTTTGTGGCATCCTGTCGTATGGAGTCAGCTGTATCGGAAGCAGTAGCTCCGAGTACGTGGATTTGATTTCATTTTTTGTCAATAAACAGTAATAGAAGTATATGACCAATAGGGCAAAAGAACAACCTGCGCACGTTTTCTTGAGCTCTGAAATCCCTTCGCCTTAGGCGTTTGGCCTTAAATAGTTGAATGATGAATAAAAGTTCCCACAAAGCAAGGTAACATTTGAAACAGGAAATTGTCACTCCCGAGTTATAGAAAATTGTTTGCATTTAAAAACAAATTACAGAATTGAATTGTTAGTACTTACAAGAAAATTGCAACCAATAATTCCGGCTCTACTCCTAATACAACTAGCCAAAGTAGAGCTGAACAAAAATTGCGCATAGTGAAGCGACATTTATGTTTAAAGATGCCAAATTCCAACAGCCCTGATGAAGGCCAATTATTATTGTATTGACCTAAACTCAAGAACTACCAGAACAAATTATTTTTCTTTTTGATGATCAATATTGTCTCTAATTGTATGATAACAATTATGCAGCAGGACATATTTTACTTTGAACTTAAATTTGTGAATCGATTGTCATAGTTTAATGTCACCTGACACTGAGTAATAAACAAACGTGCGTATTGTATGTGGATTTCTTGCAGAGAGCAATTGATACTGACTCACGATGAATGTGATTTTTACGTCGTATGTTGTAATTATAAATGTCAGTATTGCATGAAAATATGTCCCCACAGTTAAATGAGACAGTTTTGACTAAAATTCAGATTCGTAAATGTAAAGACAAGTCAACGGTAAGATTCCAATGGAGGTATGCTAACAGGAAACGTGGATGGCATTTCCTTATTATTCGAATTTTTTCTGCTATCTAAAAAAAAATAAAAAAACTGGAATTTAGTTTATGCGCAGTATGAGAATTCGCCGAATATCACAATCATTTATTTTCTTTCTTTTTTTTCATTTTTATATTAAAATTGATTAATTGTTTTTTGGATTTTGCTACATCCCTGGGTATCTAAAGAAATCATAGTCACATCTCACACAGCCGAACACTGTAGAGTTTTCTTACAATTTCTGGGCTCATTAGGAAAGTAGTAATCAAAAGTGGCCTTCTTTTCTTGTAATAATTATATTATATGCTACTCATCAGCCTTCTTTTCTTATAACAAAATTCTCAAGAATTTGGTATTCTTTGAAACCAAAAGAGTCGAAGAAGATATTACGAACTAGTGGTGTAAGAGAATAGAAATGATTTTACCATACTTGCTTGTTTTCTAATATTTTTTTTGTCTGGGATTGCTTTTCGGTTTAGCCCCACCCTCTTACCGACTACTACCTATCGGTCTAAAAGACATTTCGACTAAATGTCGTAAGCGTTTCTGAAAATGCGCAATTTTGAACTCATATGCAGAAAAAACGTTTGAGAATTCGAAAAACATCTTGAGAAATCGTTGAAGTATTATATTCATTATTTACGAAAAACATAAAATGTTGAACGCCTTCGGTAAGACGCGGCAGACGTCGGCATTATACTCTGAAAATAATTTACTTCTTTTACCAAAAATGTGTTTTCTTCCTCCTTTTTCATTGAAAGAAAATTATCATCATCAAAACTGCCCCTGCAGCTACAAGCATGTTCTTGACTCATGTAAGTCATTGACAAATTTGCGTTTCCCTTCTGTGTATCAGTGTGGCATTATTGACTGGAAGCAAAATGAATCAGCAAAATATCGGAACGTGTTAAAACTTAAACGGTGTTGAATGCTGGAACTTAATTCAACAACAGTTTCTTGATAATTTTTAAAAGTTAAAAAAAAAAGAGAAAAAAAAAAAAAAGAGTCAACGATATCTTGTTCGCTAAAACCAAGAAGCATCACATCATCGTATCTACACAAAACTCGCAACTCAAGAGGCAGCGAATTCCTCTGTCGCCAGAACCCACACGCGCAACGTGCACGTCCCCACGCACCTTACGCACACGCTTCTGTGCGCACAGGCGCGCACTCACGTCCCCACGTTACACACGACCCTGCCCTCCCATCCGCCCAGTCCCCTCCGCCCCGCCCGCGCTCTCTGCTCGCTTCGCCGAACCGCAGAGGTCACTCGGCGCCGCGTCGCGTCGGGGGCGGCGCGGGCGCGCGCACGCGTGCGGACGTGACGTCAAGGGTGGCTGCGGTCACCGCGCCGCCGCCATTTCCGCCCCGCGGCGCGGCGCGGCGCGGCGCAGCGCTCGCCTGTCACTCGCGGCTTGTGCAAGCGTTCTGACGCCTCTCGCGCGGCGCGCCGCGGGCCATATGCGCCGCTGCCCCTTCGGCTCCTGACATGCGAGCAGCGGGGAGCGCAGCGCGCTGGGCGGCGGCGGCGGCGCCTCGAAAGGGAATGCGGCGGGCGGGCGGGCGAGAGCGGTTCCTCGAAGAGTCGCGCTGGAAGCTGCGGCGAGACCCGGGGAGGCGTGGGTGGCGGGGTGCAGCGGGGTGCGGCGTGACGGGTTGCGGAGCGTTGTGGGGCGTGTGAAGCGGGGCGTGGTGGAGAGTGGCGGGGCAAAGCGTGGTGGGATGTCGCGTGGCGGAGCGGGGTGTGGCCAGGCGAAACATGGCGGATTGGGTGGGCGTAGTGTGTCGTGATGGGGCGTGGCGGGCTGTGGCGTAGCAGAGCGTGGTGTCGAGGCGTGAGGCATGGCTGGGAGTGGCCTGACGAAGAGTACCGGGGCCGAACGTGCTGGGATGTGGGGGGGGGGACGGAGCGTGCTGGGGTGAGGGGAGGCGGGGCGGGCAAAGTGTGGTGCGATGGGGCGCGGTGGGGCATGGCCGGGTGGGGCGTGACGGTGCAAGGCGGTGCGTGGCGGGGCATGGCGGGGAGAGGCGTGGCGTATCGTGTGGCGAAGTACGGGGAGGCGTGGTGGGATGGGGCGGGACGAGGCGGCGGGAAAGGTCGCGGAAATACTGGTGATAAGAGTGGTGTAAATAAACGTGCTTGAAGCTCGAGTTCAAAAACGACGTTCGTTATTTTGTAAGTGGACTGCGGGCAGACCACACCATCTGCATCCCACTCTGCACGACAGATTCGCGGGTTACGTCGTTGCCGGAGTTTCCGTGAATTCAGTGCTTGCCGTCGTTTCACTGGTAGGAAATTCTCAGTTGGTTTGCAGTTCTTCATATTTTTATCCTGAAGTCATATGTGATACATGTTACATGCTTACCATGTAGGTATTTTGCCTCAAATATTATTCATACAAACGTTTAATAGCAAAAAAATGCAAACACAAAAAATTTATATTTTATTTCTTTTTGTTCAATTGACATGAAAATTTAATTTCTTTGAAACACTGCTTCATATATATATATATATATATATATATATATATATATATAATATATATATATTATATATATTATATATATATATACTCTTTCGTTATTGTGAAATATACTTTTATATGTCCAGTTGACTTCCCGCCAACCGCTCTTGAGAAATAATAATTTTCCTTAACAAATAGCATATTTATTATGACAATTTTCTCGACCTACATTTCACACATTATTCCAAATTTACTGCAATATCCCACTGTCCATGAAAACTTTAACATGCAATATCCAATCCACTACTCACGGATCTGAGAACCTTTTCGCTGCATACTACTCAAGTTCTCAAAGATTGTGGTTGTTTTGTCGAGACTTTTACCAAATATCTCACAATGCTACGCATGGGACAGACTTCGTTACACTACCCTCCCCTTCACAAAATCCAACTTGAAAATCATCATAAATAAACGCAGACATTATAATACAATTCATTTTGAGTTATAGCCCTCAAAGTCAAATATTCCATTTCCTGGATAGGGAAAAGTTCTATCCTCATCATCATTTACAATCTAATGCGACGGTTAATCCTCGATGTTATTGCTGCAATAACCAGTTACTACAGAAACATGTCGTAAATAAGCGTACTTCTCTTGAAGATCCTCCTTTTCTCATGTTTTCGTTTTTATTGCATGTTCGAGCTACTACATATTTCGCTTCTACGTGAGATGTGAAAATGACAGAGGGTGAAATAAAGTTAGATACACGAAGACGGCAATGAGCGATGCCAGTGAGTTGTGTGAACGACGTTCAAACGAAGGGAGGGATTTGTGCATCGTGCACTGAAAGATAGGAGCGCGATCTCGGCCAGGAAACGGCAAGAGCGGACCGCACGTCTTCCTGACACCTGACGAGTGGAGAGAGGGTGGCGTTTGTGAACACTTGCGAACTCTTCGGGCGCAAACAAACTCTTGTGAACATGACACAAAGAATTCGAAATCGGGTTATTGAATTTTCAGAACACGCATCGATCCTGACATCGCTTAACTAGTTTGTGACCAAAAATCAAACTTGGGAACTTTACCGCTGTCTTCTCTTATCCACAAACTTTGTAGTAAAGGCAACTTGGATCCTCTTCGACAAGCATTTAATTGCAATTGAATTCTATTGTATGAAAAATCGACACGACACCAGCATTTTAAAATATAATTCCTATTCAAGACACCAACAAAGATGAAAGGGATCTTTAAAATACTGCAAGAATAATAAGGTCAGGTGTGGGAAGAGAAATCTGAAGGTAAATTCCTAAGATTAACTTCAGGCTCCTCTTCACCATGTTCGATCTTATTTATTTCATCGGGCCAAATGAAGATAATTCACAGGCTTCGAATAAATAAGATAATATGGTCTTATATAATTTCTAATCTTCTCTTACTTAAGCTAAAAAAATGCCGGTAAACAGACGTCTGACGTCTTCTTTCGTTTGTTTATTCAAGACAGAGAAGCATCATACGATTAATAGTACAAGATAAAGGAACGGATGAACAGAAAGAATAAGAAAGAAATAAACCAAGCCATCATGTTATTAATAACAATAATCATTGAGAGCTTTTTCCTCAGAATCAATTTATAGCCTTATATTAACATGGATAAAGTACACATTACTCAACGGTAATCCATAAAATCAGAAGATATTTATTAATTACTCCCAAATCAAAGAAGAGTACATGAATAATGTAACCTCAAGGAAAAATAATAACGCAAAATCAAATTCTGTGTTTTTTCATATTTATTGTTGTAATTAAACTCAACGTTTCTGTGAGCGGAATATTTGCATTTGTGCAAAATAAGGTGTACCAGGACGTTTTCCCTCACAACCTTCTTCTCACCTTACTGAACATTGGAAATAGTTTCTACACATCTCGACACTAATCAAAACTCTATATATTTAATATAAAATCAGAAAAGGCAAATAATTAGCACAAATTGAGGAAAAACAATACAAAGTGTAACTGGTCTGAATTTACTTCTGTAGTTTCTGTAGTTTTATGTAATGTAAATCACACTGATTTTAAATTATAGTTGTTAAAATTATAAAAATATATTTTTAAATAGTATTGATTAAAAATAATTAAAAATGTATAACAGTGTACTAGGAAAAAGTCAGAGAAAAAATGCTGCCTTCCAAAAATATTTCTTTTAAGCCTATGTACCACAGTTGGTCATCTTGACACTAGCGGCCCGTCTTCCTGTCGTTTCCTCATTCTCCACCAGCAAAAAAAGCAAACAGGTGCGATATTTCGCGTGTGGTCGCAAGAGGCCGCACACGTCATAGGTAGATTGCCACCGTCGCCGACGCCCCTCCCGGCACTCAGCATCCCCCACTCCGTCGACCTCCCCTCCTGTTCGCCCGCTTCCTCGACCGCCCCTCGCGCGTCGCTATCTCCACGGCCGCTGCCGCTCGGGCGCTGTGTGCGGCGCGGGCGTGTCGCCCCGGGCGCCTGCACATCCACACGCGCGCGCGCATGCGTTCAGGTACACACACACACACACATTGTCAGAGGGGCACCGAGCAGCGCCGTGGGCCGCTCAGTACATTGTCCTCGTCGGGCGGGAGGAGGTGGGGCAGCCCCCCTGCATTCCACCGCCTCGCGGGCGGGCGAAGCCACTCGCAGCCAACAACAAGAAAGGCAAGAAGCACACCTCTCCTGTGCCGCTCTCTTCTCTTCTCTTGCTTCTCCTCCTCCTTCTTCCTCGCCCTCGCTGCGTCCCCTTCCCGGCCGTGGCGCGCGACTGTGCGTCGCAGCCCCGCGTGCTTTTTGTGCCCCCCTTCCCGATTGCCCCCCCCCCGGGGGGGCCACGCGTTTTAGCATAAGGCAACGCCCCAAAATGATGGCGCCCTTCTGGAGGTCGGGTTCGCCACCGCGGGAGAGGCGCGGCGCGGCGCGGCGCGGCGTGTGGGCTTGTATTGTCAACCAGCGCGTCAAGGACCCTTTCACTGGGATCCACTTTCGATAGCGCGAGCGGGTTGAATGTCCCATGAAACTTTCGTGTAAATCTGCGGTTTAAAAAATTCAATCTTTACATTTATTATACATAAAGGTGCTTTGGCGTTTTAAAGAGCAAATAAAGTTTATTTACACAAATTTTATATGTTTTCGATAGAAATATTCCAAATACGTTCACAGATACATTTCAACTTCAGCATTTCAATTCCTCAAAATAGGTTTAAAATTATATTTCCCTTACAGCATTCTCCCATTTATTACGTTACCACCTTTGATTCATTAGTTTTCAATTTTCGCAGCATGTACAGGTCCTCCGCAACTGTGTACAATATTTCTGTCATTACGTAATCAAGTCAATTTCATGTGGCATGATATAATTCTCTTTGCAAGAGTCACCGTCACGGGAAAAACTTAAACAACAACCTACGAGTACAAGGGTATAAAGGTTTTCTAGATCAGGATTAATCCGTCATGACGCCACAAAATCAAACTCTCATATTAATAACAATTCATTTTAACGAAAAGCAGAACCCAATTAAATTTCTTTAACACTAAATTTACCTCTTATTTCAATTACTAACTTTCCTTTAATATCAATAACAGGCTCTGACCGCCGTCTTCTAGGAGTCGCGAAGAGAGTTTAGACACCTTGAAATATCCCTAGCACGCATCCTAGCTCCCAAAAACTATCGAACTGTACTGTCAAATGCCATCTCACTTTACAGAAGGCTCGTCGGTTTTTAATTTTTATTGCTCATCGATACTTTCAAACAGAAAACTCTTTTAGCAGCTTATCTTTAAACTATAAGTAATAATACACACACGCGCGCGCGCGCGCACACACAGACACACACACACAAAGGTTTCTATCTTGCTTCAGTTGCTCAAGCTGAACGATTATACTTGGGGGCCGCAGAAGATCAGTGACAGATATTAACTTGGTTGGTAATAAAAGCGGCAATCGGGTGTATAATGGTATCTGATATTTCATGTCAGGTAGAACCACAGTTTTCAGGAAACGAGCCATTGTCATTTGATCTTCTCAAATGCAGAGCTTCTCCTTTTACTTCGCACAAGCTAATACTATATATTTTGCGTGCAGGCCCGATCCCATTATTTATACTCAAATGCCGAAAACTGTTCACGTTTCGTAATGCCAACTTACCTAAAAGTTCAACTCGGAACTATTCCCTATTACCACTTTATGGCACGCCATGGCTCAAAACTAGTAGCCTACAGTGAATGCTGTATGCATTTAGCCATTATCGACATCTGCGAAACAATCTCCATCTAATTACAAACCTCTCTTATTTAAAGGAAAAGTTGCAAGAAAATTGATATTTTCATAAAAATATTAAAGAGATATTATGAGAATTCAATGTTCCATAACGTATGTTTCCTTTTCATAATCTAAAAGATAGAGATACTTTTTTTTTGTTCCTTTTTTTAAAACGTTTATTTATAATCTCTTCATACACGAGAACAATAAGTAAATTTGTTGAGTATTAACGACTTCTCTAGTCAATTTTTCTTCATAAACTAAAAGACAAGTTAGAGATAAAAGTTGAAAGGGAGGTAGGTATACGCCCTAAACGAAATTTAATGCAAACGAAAACTATTACAACTCCATTCGCAGTGGCACTGTAACCTCAAGTTATTCCCCGGCTCCCCACTTTATGGCATCCCACCAACACGTGTCTCAGGGCATCTCCTAACAGTGAACGCGTATATACGAGCGGCCATCACCCTTTAGCGCGGAGCAATCTCCACGGGGCCGGCCGCGCGGCCGCCGTCAGGCAGCGTCTCACGAGCGCGATTGCTTCCCGTGCGGCTGGCGCGGCGCGGGGCGGCGCGGCGGGGACCGTTGGCGCGACCTGGCCCGCTCGGCGCGGGGCGGGGCGGGGCGCGGGGCGGGGCGCGGGGCGCGGGGCGGGGCGACCGCGCGTCCAGGAAGCGGTGGACGCGCGCAAGATACACGCATCCTCCGGCATCCTGCGCGCCAGCGACCAACCATCCTCCGGTCCACCGCTTCGCGCGCGCCGGAAGGAGCGGCGATGGCGGCGGAGGCGGAGGCGGTCGCCTAGCGGTTTCGCGCGCCCCGGCGCCGCCGCCGCCCCTCAAAAACGCGACTCCCCGTTGGCCGTCGCTTCCTGCCGCCAGCGCCGGTTTGACCTGGGACTCCGCAATCTGACGCGTTGTACTCGCATACGAGGAGAAGGTACAGCAGCCTCCCTCTTAATAGGACTCATCGGGAACGGACAGATACGAAAATGTTCGATTGTAGTAATATTTACGTCATTCGGTCGAAAAAACAAAAAGCAAAACGAAACAAATAAAAAAATATTAAAATCGAGGCTGTTATGTGTGTTCTTGATTGTGTAATGTGTGTTGTTCAATACTTTTCGGAATATCAGCCTCTTGAAAATCAAAATCAAAAAGAAAATATAATTTCTTGGAAAAAGAGAACTCTTATGCCTCTTTTAGATACAACTCATTTGTACCGACTGTTCTCAACGAATGGTGACTGTTATTCCTTAACAAACTCCTTTCCATTCCTGTTTGGTTATGTTAGGTCATTTTATCATTACAGAACTACGAAGAAATGAGTGAAAAAATAAATTACACAAAAAACTAGAACTATTGTATGTAGAGAAACTGTTTAAAAAAACACTAGTAGGCATTTAGTTCATGGAAGGGGTGAAATAACTGAACAAACATTACAATGTTAATTTTAATGTAACTGATTATATCTTTAGCCACAGTATAACAGTCAGCGCCTCCAAAGTGGGTAGCAAACAACCACATAATGTCTTCATGACATGTAGCTTCATGACACTCAACGAAAGCATTGCGTCCCAATTATCCACAATTACTGTCAACTGTCTGATGACGCATTTCACCCTTCGCGAACTACGGCAAAAGAGACTGTGATAAACATTAGCCAGATGGTACTTCCGTGTCTGGTAGAAATCCTTAGATGAACCAAAAAGCAAGTTGGTGCCGTTTGCTCAAAAAAAGGTAGCGGTAAACCCAATAATATGACAGTATAAGTTTTTAGTAGCAGAAGCCATTGCGTTCGGAAATCAGATGAGACGAAGGTTGGGGCATTCTAAAACATCTTCACGATTCGTTCATTCGTTTCAAGTAAACAGCGTTGAGGAACGAATCTTTCAATTTCGTGAAGTCAACAAAAATTTGAATGTCAGAATGGTGATCGTTTTAATTTCATGCACTTTATCAAACAGATGCTGTTGAATCCTTGCAATTCAAATACACAGCGACTTTATTGTAAGTGATGCAGATGATAAAATCTAGTTTTAAATCAGAAAAAGTAGTAAGTTTTTTCTTCTGAGATGAAACTCAACTGGGGCAATACAGCAGTTAATATATTTATTCATTACTATTTTATTTCTCATAATATTAGAGATATTTGACACTAGCTTGATCTGAGCTCCACATCTGACAGTAATATCTGTGATTTTACATCTGAAACTGTTCTTACTTAAAAGTTATCCAACAATTCATGGGATTCGGAAAAACAGAAGCCAGATGATAAACGTATTCCGATTAAGACATATCAATTTCTGATTAAATCAATTATTAAATGAAACGCCAGTAAGATCATATCTGCTACCAAGAAACATTTTTTTCTCGTAATAGTGCGCCAAGAAAAAAGAACTGCGCATAAAAACCAAATGGCATACGTTCAGAATTGCACTGTGTTATCAAAGAGAACATAACCTTCGCATAGGCTTGCCCAGCGGTATGAACGAGCATGGCCCGCGATAGGAAAACAACCACATAGATGCTCATTCACGAAATACAACGCTCAAACGCAAGCCGACTAATTATTGGTTTTGCGCAGGAATTAATTGGATTCCTCCATCTGTAACTTCTGGTCAGGTGTCCGCGCCGCGCCGCGCTGCGCCGCGCGCAGAACAAAGGCCTGCTGTTTTGCGGGCGTTTTCGGAAGGCCGCGCCGCGCAGCGCCGCGCGCATTGGCCGCCGAGCACTCTGCGCGCGGTCGAACTGCGCATCTCGGACGCGGCGCGCGCCAAAAAATTTACGACGCGCTCTTGTTTCCCCAAAGTGGCCGGCCATTGTTTCGCTATCACTTCGACCGTGCACGCCGTCAGATGTCGACGGACGTCTGTTTTCGTTTTCTTTTTTTATTATTTTTTTAATTCTTTTTTATTTCAGTTGGGTGGAGATTTAAGAAGAGGCTGAACGGAGAGACGGCAGCCGTAGTTTTTGGAGGAATCTGAAAAATTTGGATGTTCTGAGTTTTTATCTTTGTGACACCGGATAATCAAAAGGGACGTTTACTGGTAATTCCATTTGTTATATATAACCTTTCGAGGCTCCCTGTCTGTGGTAGGATCAAATAACACTATGTATGGGAAGGTCTGTCACGAACTTCTGACATTTCCTGACAGCAGCCTTCGCTCGGCGGATTGTTTTTTATTTATCGTAGGAGAAACAAGGCGCCGTAGGTTAAGTGCCGTCATCAGGGAAAATTCCCGCTTTTTTCGCACTCGAAGCCACAAGCAGGCACATATGAAGTGCAAAGGACACTTAGTTGACTTCATATATTCGGAAAAGTCACGATTTAGCATGTTACTACATTAGTTGAAGCAGCTTGTGGTACGTAGTAGATAGTGAAAATCAATAGTTTTAAAAAGACCTTCATATATTCGAAGGGCACAGTGTGATTTCATGTTAACATACACGCCTAATTGTATGTATTGTTAAAAGAGTAACGCGCTAATGTGACAGCCTTCGGTAGACATTAACAACTAAAAGTCAATTCGTTCCTTTAAATAACACACCGAGCGGCGCGATTCATGGTCTCAGCACGTGCATGTCCAACGTCTTGAATACTCACACCATTGACCTTAGGTCACGGCCGTATGGGCCCAATAAGTACGGCAATGGTAACACTAGCTACGCCTTGGTTAAGTGTACGGCAATTGCGAGCAGAAGCATGGTTACAATAACACTACGTGCTAACAATTACAATGGCTTTATGGCATAGAACTTAGTCGTGTTCTATTATTCCCTACATGGAGTTCGTTTGCAGACATGGAAGAACAGTCCCAAGACATTTTTAAGCGTAAGGTGCTCGTACAAAGGCGTCCTGTTAAACGCTGTTCCATTGTGTGAGTACTTTGTTTTTATTTAATATGTGTGTCTGCACTTGCAGCTACAGCAGCCTCGTCGCATGTTTTGCCTCGAGAAGGTAAGAGAAATGACTGAAGTCGGATCGTAGGATAAGTGGCTACGTTGGGTCGCGTGTGCTCGAGACAAGAGAAAGAGGAATATGCTTAATGCAGGGGTCTAATGTATATTCACTACTCCGACATTCATATTTAAATGTATTCTTTTATTTCTTTTGGTAGTCTTAATATAGAATAATTGCTTAGAATACCAATATGGTACTACACATCTCGAAAAACAACTTCCCAATTTACAGTTCGTACGATGAAATTGCAACGTTTTACCCCTACTTGACGTAAGAAGCATTCATAAGTGCTTGACTTTATAAATAATTATATATATATATATATATATATATATATATATATATATATATATATATATATATATATATATATGTGTGTGTGTGCGTGTGTGTGCGTGCGCGCGCGCGCGCGTAGAGTAGGTTCAGTATTGTATTATGAGTGGATATTTTTTTTAATAAATACATTTTTTAAACCTAAAGAATCTATAATGCAGGAGGAAAACAGACGTGAAGTTATAATGCATTTGTAACAGTTAGTAGGCGGTATATTCATTTACACACCTGTTCAGTAACATTCGAATTGTGCGTGGTTGTTAGAGGCGATTTCTTTTACATTTATGAACGATTTCTGAAGGACGTACTACCACCTTGCAACCACTTTTTATGAATGATTTCTGAAGATATTAACTTACTTCGAATGATTATTCACATATGGAGGTATTCATTTTCAAGATAAAGAATAAACACATGTAGTAACTATTAAATAAATAAATAAATAAAAACCAACAGAATATGTTATTTGAAGGCTTCGTACATCGCTGGAGTGATCAGAATGAAGTGCGCCCAACATGATGGAAGCAGCAGACGAGTGTCGGGTGGCGGAGCGGCTGTAAGCACGCGTCGTCGGGGGCAGGGGCGGCGGCGGCGGCGGCGGTGGCGCTGCAAGGTCATCCCCCGATCGGCTCCTCTCCGGCGCGAGCAGAGAAGCCTTCTTCCACTCCTCTTCCTTCCTTCCTCTCCGGAGGCTGCAGCCGCCGCCGCCGTGACGGGGGCGGGGCGAGGGCGGGAGGAGCTTGGCGGCGGGCGCGCCGCGTTGCCACGTCGCCCGCGTGCATTCCTTCGCAGCCACCGGCGCCCCGCCCCGCCCCGCCCCGCCCCGCGCATGTTACGCGCGTCGTCCGCCCGCCCGCGCACCCTGTCCGCGAGACGCCTCCGCAGTGGCCAGACGCGAAGGTGCAGCCGCGGCGGGTGTAACTTGGCACTTGCCCCATGTCTCACCGACCCACGGGGTTTAGTAATAATTCAGGACTTGAGAAGTAATGCCGTATCAAAGCTCTAATTTCTACATAAATAAGTCGGAATAATTTACTACTCCTACGTTTTGTAGAGCTCCGCCCTCCATGAAATACTTGTACTTGATCTTACGTATGTGTATATACGACGCACACAGGTATTTTCTGCTCGATCAAAATTTTTCGGATACGAACATTACTATTTTTTTGCAGGAATGGATGTACAGGAATTATTTCAATTTCAATATGCCAAATGAAGTTCTGTGTGACCATTTCTACAATCTTTTGCTTTCAATAAGCGATTCTGGTTTTGAAAGGTACTAAATCGTCCAAGCACCGTCAGTTAATTTAATTTTTGTTAAACTTCATAGTATTGTAGTAACAATCTGGAAACAAATTTCAGTCGTTGAAATCAAAATCACGGTTATAACTACTCTTGTTATTCACGTTACCGCGTCAAAAAAGCTGCGTGGTGACTTGTGTCTCGCAGCTGCGAGTTCAGTTGTATCGCCAGTCCGTCGGCCGCAGGTGTCGACCGCCACCCACGCCGCCACAGCATTCGCCGTTTGCGCGCACTGTGCAGCCCTCTGCAGCGGGAAGGCCTCGAACGAACCAGGACGGTCGCGGTGTACGTTCCCTGGCCTCCGACCATCTTCTAAAAATGTTTCAATCACTTTAAATTAGATGTTTCTTTTTATTTATCACAAAAAACAGCGCCAGTGAAAAGTTAAGAAATAGCAGACAGATTAACAGAACGAGGAAAAAAAAATAAATGAAAAACTAGAATAATTGAGAACCTCGTAATATTTGACTTATAAAGCTAAGTTAACATGAAAGGGAAGGGAAATATTAAAATAAGAGACAAAAAGAAACTCGAGTTATTGGTGTTGGAGTTATCAGGGTACGTTTAATGCATAGAGAGAACATTTATAGAATTGTCAACTAACGTTTATTATTGTTTCCATGATTATCAGTTCAATTAAATTTTCAATCATTTTTCAATACAATTAAATGACAGAAACTTTATCATTTCCTTTCCTTACATTGAAAAGAAAACACCCGTTCAAATAAACACCGAACCACACTTCATTTCTAGTATGTCTGAGTGTGACGTACGAGAGAGAGAGGTATAATCTGTGTACGTTTTCTTTTGCTCTCGAATCGTTACACCACATTTTACTATTCATATGTAGTTGACTTATGAATAAAAGTACCAAAAAAGCATGGGAGAAAACATTTAAAACCTAGATTTTTTTTTCTCTCGAGTACCAGAAAAATAATTTACTCCGGCAAACGAACTACAGACTTGATTTGATAGTATTGCTTACAAATAACAACTCACACCCTCAGGCCTATTTCGTTTACTACTAGCAAAACGATAACTCGGCAAAGCAAAGAGAGAAGCAGCTGAAACAAAAGTAGGGTCAACAAAACGTGCGCATAATGAAGCTACGTTTGTGCTCATTAGCAAAACAAGTCATTAAAAAAAAATTTGCGCCCGCGTAGATGCAACGCGTCTCATTAGCTCCTTAAGGAGCGTTGAGCGCACTGGAGTAATCCTCCGTTAAATGTCAGCATTTGCTCAATGGATCAAAGGAAACTGAACGAAAAGCCTGTTTTAAATGGGTACATCCTTCTAATGTTGATTGAAAATAGTAATATACTTCTCAAATAAATTGGTGCTAGTTTTGAGTAAAGGCGACTGTGGGCCGATATCACCAATTTCATTTAAGAATTCGTGATTGTTTACATACAGGTAATCACGAATTGCAAATGATACCGTGATTACCTGTACATCTGTTCTGCCATGGAATATACAAACGATTAGCTAACAGCTATTTCTGGCCATCATCGAAGAGGTGGTTCTTTTCGGTCTTTCGGTATGTTTCAGTTTATATTATTGCAATAGCAGAATTGCACACTTTTCTCTACAAGGCGATTACAGCCGATATACTTTACTTTCCATGATCCTTTCAACTGAGTTTCTCTGTATCTCTTATTTGATTATTTCCCTTCCCTTTCATGTTAACTCACCTTTATAAGTAAAATATTACAAGACGCTTTCGATTTTTGGAGTTTCTACAATTTTTCCTCGTTCAATTAATGTTTGCTGATTCTTTATTTTTTACTGAAGGTTGAAATACAGAGTAAGAGAGTCTCCATGTGACAGTTGCTAGATTTGTGCAGTGTAGTATTTACTTGAAAGCTATTTCAAATTTCCCTTTTGAACAGACTCAGAGAATATGTGATTAAAAGGGTGCACGTCGTGGAATCAAATTCTCACGAATCTCTTCCTGAGCTCCTCCCGGTAGCGGCTTCAGGATATTTCTCTGCGGGACTTCAATCATGTAAAAAAAAACTCGGTTCATTCATAGAGAGCAAAGTAAATGTCTCACCTTAATATAAATTTGTAGTGGAGCTCCATCCTTCGAAGCGTGACATATTCGAACTTGTAAATAAATTTGTAGTTGAAATCAAAACTTTCATTCGACATATTCATCTCAATAGATAATATTCATAATGCTAATAGTCTGTCATCCCTCATAAAATTTCTTAAAAAATAGTTTATCAAGAATGATGACGAAATATACCTCTCCGTTTCACTTGCGACAGGGAACGACACTATTGCCTTCACTTTTGGTATTTCTTTTAAAGCAGTAATAGTTAAAGCAGTAGTAGGAGTATAATTGGAATATTTCTTTTAAAGCAAAAATTCCTATACGAAATAAGAAAATTAATTAGATGAATTCATAAAATTGAATTAACTCATTTTATCCAATCCCCAGCGCCACTCTTTCAACCATAAGCAATCACTACACAAATGTCGGTCATATACGATGTGGTCATAAATCTCTCTCACGAGTACCTCTTGTCCCGGATTTCCATTTCCACGACTTTTTGAAGCTGATTCTTCTTCAATAGATTCAAAGAATACAATCATGTATGCGTTATTTCAGACTACAGAAGTACGGTGTGTAGAAGTACAATATGCTCCCCTGTGTACTTTTTCACTGGAAAGGCTTTGTTTAATTTAATATTTATTTAATATTCAATAAATTTGTAGCACATAATACAAGTGGTCAAAGATGGGAAAAAAGTGAAATGTTCGTATTAAAGAAGTATTATTGAAAAGCTACTGTTAGCTATTCAAAGAAGTATTATTGAAAATCTGTTAGATGATTTATTCCTTACATTCTAAATGTATTCTATAGATGTTTACTCTAATTACTTCAACACATTCGACCCCTTTATTTTTTCTTACCCGTAGTACACCATACCATACAAAACACGTAATACGCCACATCCTCAGAACTACAGAGATCTTTTACTATCAGTCACAGATTCACTTGTCGCAGGTTGAATACTATTTTACCGACGGTAATCTAATTCTTTTTTCCTGCATGCAGCTACCGCTGTGAGTTACAATACTTCCCGAATACATTAAGGGAAGTGACTTCCCTTAAACTGTCTGTCAGAATATTTTCCGTCCCTTCTGAGTTTTAAATTTAGGTATTACAAGAGCTGCAGCCTCATGATAAAATAATGGTAAACGGACTCAATATTATTTCTGCTAATACGTATTATCAAAACAAAATCTAGGTTTGAAACAAGCTTGCAACGCAAACCAAGAGCAAATACAAATTTATTATCCAATAAAAAGATAAAGAAACTTTTAATTTTCAGTATAGGAAACAGATCTGAAATTAAACACATCCCCATTAATAAATCGCTATAAAGGAGGAAATGCTCAGCCAGGAAAAGATGTGAATCAAAGAACAAGACAGATGAGAAAAGATGAACAATAAACAAAAAAGAATCATTTGAGAAGTAGAAGAAATCTGAATTTCCTGCATCTTATGTGGTGGATAATCTTATAGAAATATGTAAGTTCCTTAACGATTTCTTCTTTGCCTTTTCGTGTAGGTATCTACTAAGACGGTGCCAGTGACTACTTAGTGATGCGAGTGGTTGGCATTTGGAGAGGGTGGAAAGGACACTCGACACAACATTGTGAACCGTGCGAAGTGGCTTTTCACAAAAGCCATTTGTCACAATTAAGCTCGTTGAAATTATTTTGTGAAACATCACGCAGTCTCACCCTAGTTGCAGAGGAGAACCCGATACTTCAATAAGTGTTTTTGTGTTAGAAAGAGTGGAGGCAACGAAAAATATTGAAGAATTGTGAAAATCATTTGCAAAGAGCTAAAACTTCTTGTTTCGTTTATTCTTTGATATGTTTGATCTCTTTTTACATTAACATAATATAGTCCATGCCATTGCCATCTTAGTGATGTGTTGATTATATACAGTGGTCTCAAGAGTCTTCTGACCAGTTTAAATGTGAATTTACTCAATACGAGGACCTTTCTGCACCGTTTTTTACTGAAATTCATTTTAATAAAACATTAAGCATGTTTAACTCTCCATGCTGAGCTTGCTGATCTCCTTTTATTCATGATCCCCCTAGATTCTTTTGAATGATGTGGTTTGGGCCCGATTACCATCGAGGTTTACCATTAAGTTGCACGAGCTTGTTTTCATTTCTTAGAAACACGAGTAGTAGCAACCTATGTACTGCAAATCCCTTTCTGCAATCCTTGCACATGCGATCGAATCTGGCTCTAAGTGTCTGAGAGGTTTTCGTAATAATTGATCCGCTTGCAATATAAAATATTTCTTGTACAAAATGAATTAATCATCGTCCTGAAAACTGTCACGAGAGGTAAGATTAATTCATTTCCGCTGTAATTTAACCGGATTCTGAATGTTCTTTCTACTGCTATTAAATCCTTTATGGATTTTAATCACAACAGATATGCAGGACTGCGAATGGCACAAGCTTGTGAACATCGTACATGCCTCGGCGCATACTTTATCTCTTTATGACTTAAGTGCTCCTCGCTTTCTCGCATGCATATGCACGAGCAGGTAGATGAAGGAACAGGTGTGCTTATAGCGAGATACTTGGCATATCAAAAGATTGAATGGCACGTTGCAAAAAAAGTTAAGAGAAAAATACCAACTATGATTTACGCTATTTAAATCACATTATTCTGACGAGATGGTCACAAAAATCATTTTTAATAATTACTTGGAATTCGTATGAATTCAAGAAACCTAGTTAACTGTGCTTGACACAAGTAGGATGTCGAGACTTCAACAGCATCTTCTATTATTGATACTTTCTATAATAGTTTCATATTCAGGTAGTATTTTGGAATTGTAAAACTTAAATTATCTAGCCTACCGAAAGAGAATAAATGAAAAATGTTTCAAAAATTGCCACATTGGCACAACTAATAAATTAAGGAATTCTTGTAGGTTTCCTTGCCTTAATGTAAAAGGATTTCCTTTACAGTTATCCCGAAAAACGATGAGTAGCCGTGAACAGTTACTCTCATCAAATTGTGCTTTAGAATACGAAAACACAGCACCGCAATCGTGAAAACAGAACATGGTAAGGGGTCTTCAAAAACAAACTAGTAAACAGTTCCGAATTCTTGCAAATATTTTCGAGTAACCCATACATCAAAATTACTTATTATCTTATGCCACAATTAAAAAACGTTTTAAGTTGAAGCTTACAACCGCAAACAAAAATAAATGCGAGAATCAATTTTCACTCTTCTCATTGCTTTGAGGAATAAAAATGTAATTTTTTTATCGTTTTGCGGCGAACAGGTATACTATTTGACGTAGACAATTTAAGAGTCGACTTGTCTGTTGATGCAGATCATGGCTTCAATATCCTCATCTCATGCTGAAGGGACTTAATGCGCATTAACCCTAGAGTAGTTGGAAATAAATTCACTGAATCGTTATATCTTTATATTCTTCTAATTTAGGAACGTCCAGCTCGCAGACGACTATAGAACCTTCTAAATTGCTGACATTCGTTCCATTGCTACACTAATAAACGTGTCAGTCATCTTGATCTATGGCTTAAAATATCAAACGCTCGGGAACATTTATTGAATTACGAACATTTCGTAGAAAACAAAAAAAATGTAATGACACGTTCAAAAATGTTCTGGGATAATACAAATTTATTGAATAAAAATGTGTACCTACGGTATTATTAGTTACAAAGTTTCGCAGATTTTCAGAAATATTTTGTATTCTTATTTTATTAGCTCTTAGGCCTCGATGGCTGCGATAAGTATAGTGTCAATATTTTGCTGGTTCACTGATTCGCAGGAGTGATAAACTACTATAGAATACGACATACATCATAGAGGTGTAGAGAGTACGACGTCTATTGGAAACGGCTAGGGAGAAAACCTTTATTTAGAAATGCATAAAATACCCAGATTCCATTTTTCAGTATTCGTAACCTGCCTCCTGTAAATGCCTCAAGATACTGATCAACGTGTTTTCAGCAGTTGCGGGCGAGCATCACCATGGTGCCTCGCCGACGGCCCCTCGCTCTTCCGCGTCTCCACCCTCCGCACACGCACACGCATGCTCACGCGCACGCGCTCACGCCCGCCGTCGTGCGTGCGGTTTTAATGAACGGCCGCGGCGGAGGCTCCACGAATCGCAGATGAGGGCGGCTCCCTCTCTCATTTTGTTATTACGGGCCCTCTCATTTTGGCCAACTCCTATCAGCATAATCTCTAGTATTATGGGTAGGCAAAATATTGCCACCTTGCGCGCACACGCGCGTAATGGATGCCGTTTCCGTGCTTGGATTTACTTCAGGGTTCGAGGCTCTGAGGCGCGTGACAGACGGATTTATGATCTGAAGCCTACATGGCGCAGAACGTCTTCTTTGGAAATTTATCGGTGCACAGACACGCACCACTAGAAACATCCGGAAGGGCAAATGCGCCGTAACTTTACGAGCGAGTCGTAAAGAAAATTGCTAAGCATTAACCCACAACGCCTGAGTTGTCTGATCGTTGAAAGAAACATATATTTAAATCGGCTAAGGAAGTAAGTGAATGAGTGTCATTTTTAGAAGTATTTGCTAAATGACCGCTCAGAAATGTCAGGTGCTGTTGAAAATAAAGTGAATATTTTGTTCTGATCGGATCTTTTTGATGATTATTTCGTGAAGATCCAAGAGAAAATAGCGTATTCAACAAATGTGCATTCAAGTACAAAATACACTCGCAACTTAACGCTTTATACGTACGTACGTACGTACGTATAAAGTACGTACGTACTTAATGCTTTGTTTAGTAATTTTTAAATCCTTCCACTGGTAATTGATATCGGCACTTATGTCAAATTCCTGCTTAGAGAAGACATGGCGTTTTACATTCAAAGATTTACTTTTCAAAGTTCTTTTTATTTTTACCTTATTTGTCTCACTTCAACGTTTCTTGTTTTTAGACTTTTTTACATAATTTGGTGTCATTCTTAAGACGACAATTCAATGAGAAACCATGGTCCATATTCCTGCTTTCTCGAATCTGGACAAAGATTCATACTGCCAGCAATGTATTCGTACGAAAATATCCTCTCTAAAATAAAATCCCAATGTAAGAGTTGGAATAGTTTAACACATCAATACTGTGAAAATGTGTTTTTGATCTGTTAAGCATGCAAGAACACCTAGATACATGCATATGCACAATTAAAATAAAAAATAATTACACATTAAGGTGTCATTATCCTCAATCACTACGAAGTGTTATTGTTCAATTTGGGATGAAAGTGTGTGGCACACTGATGTTGTTATGGCTAGCTAATCGAATGTTTTTGTAGTTACACGTGTTATTTTTAATCAAATATTTTTGTTAAAATGTTTTGTTTAAATAAATATTCAAAGTCAATTTGTTGTTTCGCCACTCAGTATTAAAAATATGAGAAATATTTTGAAATATTGTAAACAATGAACTATTATGATTATTGACTAATAACCAGAACAATTGTCTTAATCAAATAATATATTACCAACAAGAATCTGAACATTCTTCAAGATTTTGTAAGAATTAAAATACTAAACAAGATTATTAGAAAGTGTGAAACACAAACGGAATCACTTTTTCCAAACATCATCATTATCAGCATGGATTAGACCAATCTACTCTGTTCCGGCAAAGTAGTTTAGAGAAGACCATCTCATCTTTGGTCTTCCAACTTCTCTTTTTCCTTTTGGAAAATAGTAATATGCCTGTTTGGTCGATCCCTCCAAACATGAACATTGTATCGATTTCTTACACATTCCAAATACGTACTTCCATTTTCTTATAACCTTAACCCTTGCTTTTTAATTTTTTTTTGACACCACTAGTCTTTTTCTCTCAAGCAGGATTCCTTGCCGACCTTCTTAATCGTTTCGCTGCCCTTGCGTGCCCTTCGGTCTCCGTGGGCCTCGTGGATGGCTCGTTGAGGAGGACCTTCGGCGTCCTTGCGCGCGTTCTCCGCCTCCATCCGTCAGACCCCTTCCCCTCGCCGTGAGTCGTGTATTCCATTGATCACTTTCGCGTCGACGAGCTCTGCACCGCGGTTGGCTCTTTGTGCAGGTCCATGTACCAGAAAAATATCTTTCAAAATATCTTAAAATTGCTTTGAGAAACAAAGAATACAAATAAGCTTCTTTTGAAAAGCATCATCTGACCACAATCCGGCGTTGTTGGCAATAATATTATGATAATTAATATGGTGGGCATATTAAAACGGTATAGTTTTAATTCGAGGTCCCTTTTTTACATCAAATGTGCGTGGTATAAGAGTGAATAATTGATTTGTTCAACCTGATGAATAATGCTATAATCCGTTTACGGATAAATAATTTGTAAGAGGTGATTAATTAAATTATATTTAAGTAACAATTGCAGCTTAAATTTATACATCTTGTTGGGGCCAAGGACCGAATTATCTTTCATTTAAAGAAACAAATGAACAAAACCCCAAATTAACACATAAAATTAATCCATTATATTATAAAAAAGAGACATAATAGAATTTGTTGAAATAATATTAAACAATATTTTTTTATTTGTTGAATCACAATTGAAAACAGTTCACGATGTCCTCCATGTCATAGGATCGTGGAATTGTGTTTAAGTGGCCGAAGACGAATGCCGAATGAATGAGAGTTTAAGTCCTGCGTAAGGAAAAGCTGTTTCAGCATGAGTAGTGAATCACCTGCTCTAACCCCTGCGTATCCTATCTGACCATCATTTCATTCAAATTCACCTTCGTCAACATTTCTGCCATCCTTCAAAGAGTCTAAGGCAAAAGCAAACAATTCGGACATATGACCTGAATCGCGGAGGACAAAATCGTAAATCTGCCCTCTCGCTCATGAGTACTGAACTGTTCACACAATTCTCATTATAATATAAGTTCCTGCTCGAGTCTTTCTCCTTTTTAGGTCATTGTTCCTTTATAGATTTATTTATGAAATAAATAAATTATTTTTTAATATTTTAATGGTTACTTCTAGGAAGGTGTGTGCGATGAGGAACCAGGCCCTCGGTCGAGTTGACTTGTTTCCTTTCCATTTCAATGTCAATTGAGAGGAACGCAAGATGTTAACGCAGACGTGAGTCAACATTCCGTTTAAGCGTTATAAATGATATTGCAAATAGAATAGGAAGCGAAATTGCGCAATGAGAAACTTGTTAAAGTTTCAAGTATGTTTCACACAACACGAATCTGCAGGAACTTCTGAAATCTTCTGCTCTCTTCAAATACTGTTTCTTCAATCCTTCAATTACCTAGAACCTATTCTCCGTTCACCCCAAGAAAAATCCTGATGTAAACAAATGCACGTGTGTTAAGATGATTCTCATTGGTTTGCAGTGTGATCTCTGCTCGTGTAGGGATCGTGACGCGAAAGTAACGAGCCTCTGGCAGCTCAATCCACGACCGTGCAGATGGACGTGGGTCAGGCGCGAGGGAGACTGTGGGACCGCCGATCGGCTTGCGAGGCTCCAAAGAGCTTCCGCGAGGCTCTGCTATTCAGTTCGTTTTAGAAAGTTAGAGAGTGTGGTTGGCTCTTCAATAATTAAACACAAGTATGGGAAATTTCTTCGAAGTGCGCATCGTTCTGAACGTTTTCAATTCGTTGTTGCATACGAATCTGTCGTTACCGATGAAGAAAATCGCAGAGATCACTGGAATATCCGTGTCCAGCGTATTGAAACTCTGGAAAGAGCTCACTGACGAGAAACAACTACAAACGCCAGAGAAGAAAAGAAAGGGGAAGAACCATTTGATTGAAACATACGATGACTTTGCATTGAGTGCTTTTTGATCAAAAGGGCAAAAGTGCAGATACGAAACACCAATGCTTAGAAAATTGTTGCAGCTTGTGAATTGTGATCAAGAACATCCGAATTTTAAGCTGATCGTAAGTAAAGTGAAGATGCATGAACATGATATTTGCATGACAGCTCTCATTCCATTTGGATTGGCGGAGTATGCTACTCGCGTCATCAAAAATAGTGCGCTGGGAGGTGTCCAATCAGAAGCGAAGTGCGGTGCAAAAAATTCTTCAGTTTGTTTACATTACGTTTTTTCTTAGGGAAACGGATAATAGCGGCACACTCAAATTTTCCAGATCTTATGCTTTTGTATTATACGAACAGTCTAAACTCCCTCAAATCAGTACAACAGACCCCCAAAAAATCAATATAACAATATCCCAAATAGCAGTAATTGTTTGCTGCCGCTGTCATACTGAGGGATTTCGAGGTCCATTATAAAATGTGACTTTCAGGCACTGGGGCAGCGTTATATGCAGTATTGGAAATGCTTGGAAAGCATTGGAACGCATCCACCATTGGAAGAGTGAAACCTTCCTCCAACTAGCATGTGGATCAACAACACAAAGCGACCTCCAATATGTCTCCCCAAATCCTTGTTTTTTCGGCCTAGAAATGTGAATAGGGCGCTCCCCCTACTAGAAGCTACCTGCTCTAATGTCAGTGGAGTGAAAAGAGACCAATCACTCAGAGGTCGGGGCGAGTCCTTACTCAATCTCCCCTGCGTCGAGGACCACTAACTACGTCGAAAGTTAGTCTCCATACTTCAACCCATTCCTTATTGCGCGGGGGATCCTCGAAAACCCACGGAATCTTGTGGGGATTTACAAGTCACCAGTCTCTAGTCAGCAGTCTCCACCAGTCATTAGAATCGAAGTCGTAGGCCCTCTGCAGGTTCCAAACACAAGATACGAACGTCGCGGCATTCCGGTACCAGTGCACCTCTACACTTAGTTCAAATTTCTACAATTATCTGGCTTTTCTTGTCAATGCATTCATTCACGAAAAAAAAGAGTAGCAGTATACTAGATCCATGATACTGTAACACGTTTCCTTGATGGCGGTGGTTCACCTCGTCGTCTGCGACCTTCCGCTCCTCCGATCGCCCCCGCGCGCCCTCGCTTTCTCGCGAGCGACCTGCAGCCGGATGGGTTTGTAAATTACAATACAATGACAGCCAGACGCCCCGACGCGCGCGGGGGCGGGGACAGGCGGCGAGGGGGCAGCGCGCGAACGGAGAGCGGCGAGCAGTCGCTCGCCCACAATGTTAATGCAGTCGCGCATACATCTTTTTCTTCGTGCGGCGGAATCCAACTTTCATCTGGGTATCTTCCCACTGTGTACTGGCAACTGAGGATTCAAGTTCTCTTTCAGGGTTCGATCCTCGACGCCCTATGTGCTGACAATCGAAGATTCAAGTTGTATTTCAGAGCTTGATGTCAAATCTATATTTTTTATGTTAATTTCGACAAATTTATTTTATACCTCAATGTGCATTGTATTTTATTCATACTTCGGACTTCCAGTACGCCATCCCTATGTATTGCCGAAATTGTAAACATTCGTTCTTTGGTGGACGACTGTTTTTGTCACGGTCCAAGTCGAAGAATTGTTTCTTCAGGAAGTAAACAGAATTCCAAAACTACTGTCGTGATTCATGTGTTCATTGTTTACATTTCGAAAAGTCATATGACGTTAAGAATACAAGTTAAGAATATTGATTTGATTACCACTAGTTCATTTCGCTGTACGTACACATAGGGCATTCCCATTAGTGAACCAATTAATTTTTCTTAGAAACAAACGAATCATGTCGGTTCCTCTATTTTAAAAGGAATATTGGCATATTGTAGCACAGAAAATTACCACGCACTGCCCGTAACAACTTCGCGGTGAACCTTCCGCGTGAAGAGAAGCTCGTGACTCACCGCCGCGCCGAGCCGCCACCGTCTGGTTGTCAATCTGCGCCGGCCGTCGCGCAGGGGCAGAGGCAGGGGCAGAGGCAGGGGCAGAGGCAGGGGCAGAGGCAGGGGCAGAGGCAGGGGCAGAGGCAAGGGCAGAGGCAGGGGCAGAGGCAGGGGCAGAGGCAGGGGCGCTCGCGAAGGAGGGGGCGCGTGAGAAGGCGCGCGGTTCGAGCCCCGGCGGGGCGGCAGCTGCGTGCCCTGCCAGGTGCGCGGTGGCGCGTGCAGCCTGCCGTCACGCCTCGCAGATGAACGACCGCCGCGCCGCCCGCCTCCGCGCAGCACGAGGGCGTTGTCTTACTTTAAGAATAGCGAAAGCATATGGAACGAGCGCATTAACGAAGAAATACTTCAATCGCATCGCGAGGGAGGAGAGTCCAGTTATGCAATGTCTGTATTTTCGTGTAAAAAGTTTTGGAAATTTTGCGTTTGCTAGACTCAGTGAAGTTTCATTTCTCTGGAGGCTCGCCGTCACTTTACTGGCTTGGATGGCTCGGGGCATCAAAGGTGTCACGGCAGTACCCATGACCGAGAGATCCAAGGGTTCGAGTCTCGATGTGGCATGATTTCCCACACTAGCGGGATAGCTCGATCGATTTCAGTCGCTGTCTGGAGGATAATTCTAGCGGCAGGCCACTCTGATAGGCAGTTTCCCTTGTTCTTTCCGATCGACACCAGGTGAATACGGGTGAATGTCGGTACCGTAACAAACGGGCCATGGACCGCGCGCGATCTTTTCTTCCTCTTCCTTGCCCCATCTTCACTCTTACTTACTTACATCTTACTTACACACACTTACACTAACATGCAATTCACTAAAACACATGCTGGCACTAACGGGAGCTTAGAGCTTGTCTCGGCTGGGTCGGTGTTGGGATTTACCTGGTTGGGGAAAACCCCACTATCAGGGTGAATGTCGGCGCCAGATTTCACTATCTAGCAGGGAACGATCGCCCACAATTCCCGCGATAAAACGTTCACTACCCTTACTGATGACCTTAGCAATTGACGACCCTGGAATCACTAATCAATCAATCGCAGTCAACTTGGAAATTCGAGAGCAAAGCGAGTGAAATTGGCGGAAATAAAAAATTGACAATTGTTTTGCCTTCTACTTAAGTTAACGTGATTCAACAACTGTAACACGCAAGACTTTTTGGCCCCCCGCACGTTCTATATTGCATTCCCTATGTTCCTTTTCCATTTATCAGTTTGCTTCAGCTGTTTGTAAAACCAAATCCTCGCCTGCGGAGCAGCGCGAACTCAACGATGCAACCTCTAACTTTGTCACAGTAGTGATAAATGAGTAGCTAAGCGGGCCGCTTCTGCTGAGTATTTTCATCAGCAAAATTTTGCGCTCTGTAAATTTGAAATAAAAAATAAATATTTAACATAATCGGCTCTCTGGCTCCTCAGTCTTTAGGCTTATAAAGTTACAGGTCAAATTATAGTTTTTAATTTTCCTGATTCATTACAAAATTATGTTTAATTATCGCTAATTCGATTAATCAAATCGTAATGATTCATTTCGTTTAGAAAGGACGGTATAGTAATTCACAGAGTTTCACCTTTATAGGTTCTTTAAAACGTCCTTCAAAACTCCAGAATATTAATGCTAAAAGGAATGTCAATCCAATACACCAAGAAGAATCGAATGTGCTATGTATCAAGTCTGTGAAAACCCTCGAAGACACGTTTTAAGAGCTTAACCCTCTATCCCCAACACGTATTTTGAAATGTTCTCTTCAAATGAAGCGAAACAATGGCGGTTTCCTCACCAGTAGACCGAGTCGCGCGAACACCATATCACTTGCCCCGCCACCAGTGGTGGACTGGATGAGTTCTAACCGAGAATAACAGACGGAGAGATGTAAAGTGCCTGGTGGCTATGTGTATAATTGAAGGAGTCGGGGCAACTTAGCGATAAGCATAATTTTGGTTATTTCTGTAGACCAGATAAAAAACAAAGTTTGTGCAAATCCAGAATATTTTTAATTTGTCATGAAATCTAGCGTTTAATTAACGAAGAGTACAGCTCGGATACGCGAACTAGCTTTTACGACTGAATGGCGATAAACCGCATCGACTAGAGGAATCTGTAGAACAAGTGAGTGCTTGCGATGAGGAGAATGTTGAGGAGGAAAATTTTAAAATATACTGGTGTCTATTATCACAATCACTTTATTACTACCTTGTGATAAACATCTGGAAATAGATTAAAAGTGTTAAAAACAATAATTGTTAAAATGGTGAAGAGAAAGCACTTGGGTTCCATTGTAATAGAATGCGGAAGATGATTGGATATCCCCATAAATTTCTAGTTCCAACCACGAGTAATAATAAGGTACGTCGGTCGTCAGAATGTTGGAATGAAATTACGAGGCTATATTCCACGCTTAACCGTCACCATAAAAAATACAGTGTCAACGTACGCCCTTATGATGGTTCAGAATACAGAATTTCTTTACAAAGCGTAAAAGAAGCTAATAAAAAAATAGTGTCAGTCGTCATTAATTCTGACACTTCACATAAAAGCTTTATAAAAAGTACATTCAGTGTTGTTATAAGATGAATAAACTTTCGAGCAAGATCAGCCAGACTAATGATTCTCACACTGAAAAAGTACCAATCTTCACTAGGTTTTGAAGTAAACAGGAAACAGAACATGTTCTTCAACAGCCTTTTAAAGTGCCAGGCTTGGTTCTTGTGTGTCCGTGAATGCGAAATGCGAAGTGTCAAATAACATGGAAAAACACCTTGCAAACGAATGAGGCTCCAAAATAACCACATTGATAGAAACATATTTCTGCTTCTTTTTACGAACTAACAGAACGTGCTTTTACCGTACAAAACTGGTAACCAGTAACCTAGTTTACAGATACACTGAATCTTCTTGAAGATCCGCATCCTTGGCAAATACATTAATCGCGAGAACAAACGATTCATTGAACGCTAATGCCAGATTCTTCCGATCATTTGCTCCTTTCCTCGAGTGTGTGCACTTCCCTCGTGTAAGTACTTTGAAGTGAATGCGCCTCCTATGTCACGCTCTCGTGAGCAAGCGCAGCGAGGAATAAAAGTGCCACATCACTTCACATTTTATTTCTAAGCGCTGAGTCAACATCCATTCGCATAAAAGTGTTTTGATTGAGTTTCCATATGGCCCTACCTCATTGCGGTATTGTTAAAATTTCGTTACAACTTTCTCAATTATTATGTACTTATAACTGTTGAACACGATGTGTGTCACTTGCAGAATGCATCTGGCGAAAAAGTAAACACTGCAGAACGATGAGCTGTTATGTAGTAGGTACTTCACAAGCGAATGAGACATGTGTGAATATCCGTTTCAGAAAAGCTGCTTTAAAGTACTAATCAATGTTGAACGTACGTTACTAACCTGACATGGTAGCGTTCATATCGAACTAACAGAGTCGAAGATCTTTTTGTGGAGATTGAAATCTGTTCGCAAGCGGGTACATTGTATTAAGTCCACAGAGGAAAAATTGCGAAGTATAATATAAATAACAGACGTTTTAAAATTTAACAACAATTGTTCACAAAATAACGTTTTAAAATTTCAATCCCCTTTATTTCTAATGTGACACATAATTTTACAACCCTCATGGTACAGTAGAATGAGCGGCCACACAGACAAATACGAGTTGAAATATATTGATATAGTTGATCAGCAGGGAAATTAAAGCTAATGTGAAGCATTTATCTTTTGCAGTCTTCCTAACGTTTCCAAACATGCATTTCGTGTCATGCTCCATTCTATCCTTACGTCTCCTGTCACCCATTTTTTCGGTACTGTCCTATTCTTCTTGTAGGAGTAAAAAAATTTTTACTCCTACTTTTCCTTTTTCACTCCTTCTTTATGCAGGATATTCAAGTATACGAGTACTCACATACTCGTATTTACTGTACTCGCAACATTGAAATCCTCCCATGTTTAGTATTTTTAGTTCTTGGAAATACCTTCACTTTAAAAATGTAAAGTAATATGTTGTAGTTCCCGATTATAATCATTCATTCAGGCTATAGTCTTTAATTAAACGCATAATAAACAAACATCCTATTCACGAAGCCGACAATTCAGTCGATTTTTAGCCTTCTTCTTTGATCTCTCTTCAAATTAATAGCACTTAAATATTAGCAATTAAACATATTTCCTTTCAAGCACTAGTAATTTGCAACCTTTAGAAATGTTCCATAAATAATAAAAAAATGGGCAAGTTTTTATTTATGTCTAAAACAACCGACTTCAAAGAAGCATCTCCCAAAACGTTCACATTCCACGCAGCGGAATAGTTCCTTTCGGAAGGCAACCTAGCCACGCCAGCCTCCGTCACTTTCTCCGGCGCGGGGCCGCAGCCGTGGCGCACTTGAACTTGGGCGCCCGCGGTCCGCGCTTCGACCCCCACTCGCCGCGACGCGCCGAGAGGCACCGCCGGCACCGCGGGCGGGCGGGCGCCCGCTCCGCGCTCCGCGGCGCAAGTGAGTCGCTTTTTGGGTGCTTGCGAGCGAGAGGCCGCCGCCGCGAGCAACCCTGCGCGCGCGCGTTCACGGCTCCGGGGGGGGGGGGGGTCTTTTCTCGTTTCCGCGCCCGTTCTCCGCCGCGACGTGACTGAGAGGAGCCGATCCGCGCCGCTGGTCAAGTCTCCGCTGGCGCCACGAACGCTGTCTCCGAGGGCTCAGGCCTGGTTGTTCGATCCCTGGTGGAGGTGTGCGCGAAGTGGCTCTGAAATTTGAAGAGCGCTTTTCCAAGATGATATAACTTATATAATTTAAATTTTCAGGAAGGGAAACAACTTCAACTCTGCCATATGGTAAGAGATACTGCTCATCCGGGAGAAAGGCAATTTTTGAACACAATACTTGCAGTATGATGGAAAAACGTCTTTAGAATATATTGATAAGTAAAAGAAAAAAAGCAAACGGAAATGGAGATACGTCACTTCGGAAATACACTCAGCTGAATTCGACGCATTTCCGTAGACTTATTGATTGATTAGTGACTCCGGGTACCTCAACTGCTACGGTCATTAGTTCCTTACAAAGGACGCAACTTTTCATCGAGAAATGTGGCCCCGCTGAATGCGAGATTCGGGGCCAGCGAGGCCCCGCCCCACACGGATAACCTCTAAGCTCCCGACTGATATCCCGGCATGTGTGGTAGAGAAGTGCATGTTATTAAGTATGTGTAAGGAGTGAGGATAGGGTGAAGAAGAGGAAGGAAAGAACTCGCGCGGACCGAGGCCTCTTTGTTACCGTGCTGCTCCGTCATTCGCCTGGTGTTGATCCGAGAAAACCATGGAAAACTACCGATCAGAGCAGCCGGACTCTAGAATTATCGCCCAGCGTGCGACTAAATTCGACCTAGCTAGGCATCGTCGGGACTCGAACCCTACGACCTCCCGGTCAGAAGCACTGCAGTGCCATCAGTAGATGCCCTGAGCCACCTAAGCAGGTGCGCTTTTAGACATATCGTTCATGCTGGGAGGAATGAACAATTCTTGGATGTAGTCGCTTGTACATACTTTGTTAAATCTTTCTCCAGATTCACCCAGTTACACTCTGCACCTCACACAAGGAGCTGCGAACCATACTCTAAATACTAATATGTGTGCGAGCTCCTCGGATCTGAGATCAGGATAACGCAATGCGATTCGCAACACACGAAATACAAGGAACGAAAATCTTTCCGCAGAATTTCGGACTTGGGGCCCATCGAACTGAAACAATGAATTCCAATCCCTTCAGCCGTCTAGGGTGACGTTGGTCGTATTTTAATTTCAATTTAATGATGAGTTGAAATTTGGCTACGAATCTTTTTTTTTCTTAATCCAACGACTTTTCGCTCTAGTGCAATGATAATAGAATGACATGTGAATTATTAAATTTATTATAAGTGTTCTCGCAAAGAGAAAAGAAAAATAAGATTTTTTTGTGACGCAGTGTATTATTTCCACGTTTTTTTGCAGCACGTTTCCTTTCGCAAAAGTCAAGTCGAAAGTTACTCAGTAGGGCCCAAAGAAAAACAAACAACAAACATTCAGACTGTGTACCTACAAATCTAAAAATATTCCCTACTTTAGGCAGGGCGGCCATTAACAACCTTAAGTTTTTTGAGGATATCACAAAGTTATCACTACAAGTAAGTTAATGAATAAATTCTTGGGTTGTTATTATTACACGACATGTCGTTTAATCAATTAGAGAAATTGTTGAAATTTGTTGGAGTATCCGCTTCTGTTTGGTGAAGAATCGTTGGAGTTCGGTTATTCCCTTAGTTAAGTTCCAGAGCAGCGAAAATGAACAGGAAAACCCCATCTTTGGACCTTATAATTTTCATTCTTAAAAGAAATATTAAAATGTGAAAAAACAGGTTTTATCTCATATCTATAAATACATTGTCTGGACAAATTCAATCTCTTAATCTATTAATCTCATTTTGATTTTTCTCAAAACATCGGTTTTGAACTTCGTTTCACTTTTCTATTGTCGAATTGTCATTGAATTTCGGCCATCTTGAATGTCGAGTATCCCTCGTCTTTAAACTCAATACGTCGAAATATCAGGTAACACATTTTCTCTTTTCCGTTTCAGAACCCAGGGACAGACGTCAATATAACGACAACACTGTACGAGTATTTGTGAATTGTTGAAGTAGGAGATATAGTGGCATATCTCCTAGGAGGATGTGGGGAAACATTAGAGCATCTACCAGATTGTTAGTTGTAAGTCCGGTTTTATACTTCATGCAGTGTCTGAGGTGGTCGCTTCAGTCACTGCGGCTCAGGAACACAGAGGAGTGAGAAAATGTATTTCACCAGTTGCATCAATGCTTGCAGTTGCGACAAAGAAATACAAAAACAGGAAAAGTGACATCATGAAACTGGTGTACTGGTCAATTAAAATGTATTAAGAAACATTCCAGAAGGTGAGCTATTGCATAGACAAATCCATAATACAATAGAGCTGTAAAACCTATTTAGAATTTTTTACTGAACTTAAGCAAAAGAGCGTTTTTTACATATCATAAAAATATATCGTCTGTGATTGAATAGAAGGAAAAATGTATTCTCTAGTGTGATATTTGTTTACTGATGACTTAGTCTCAGTCTCATGTAACTCTTTTCCTTTTATTAAGATGTAAAATATAATAATAATAATAATAATAATAATAATAATAATAATAAGATAATAAAATATAACATAAATGTTATACAACGTCATTCGTAAGAATATAATAAGGATGATGACTATCGTTACGCCAGTGATCAGTGTAAAGTAATTTTCCTTTGCCCGTTGACCAAATTGATTTGCGTTTTCAAAGTAGTATTTTAGTAGAGTTTAAAAAATTAAAATATGTAATGTACAATATTGAATTAAAGACTGCTGCACAATACCGATAATACCATTAAAGGACTCTGTTTATTTTTCTTCGTTTTGCAAACTTTAAGGCCAGCAACTCCAGCGAGACAAGCAAAAAACATTTTATTTCTGAAGAGAACGCACCATTTGATTTAGAAGGCCCGTGCAGCTGCCTGTTTTGCCTCCACGCGTGTTAGCCCTTAACGATCATCCGATCGGCGCATGCACGCGGCCCGGCGCAGCAGCGACAGAGCCGGCGCGGCGCGGCGCGGCGCGGCGGCCGAGCGACTCCGTCGCTGGCGCTTTATGGGCCATAAAGGCGGTGCTCGGCGACGCCGCTCCCGCCGCCGCCACCGCTAAAGCCACCAACCCGCCGCCGGCCCCGTTGGCGCCGCCGCCACCATCACCGCCACCACCGCCGCCGTCAACATCACCGCCACCGCTAAGCACCACCGCCGCCATCACCGCGTCCAATTCCGCCATCGCCCTCGCCCCCGCCGTCACCAACTCCAATGCCCCCGCCCCCGTCGTCACCGCCGCCGCCCTCGTCCCCACTGCCGCTGCCACTGTCACCGGCGCCACCACCACTACCGCCACCTCCGCCGCCGCCACCACTGCCATCGCCGGCGCCGGTGCCACCGCCACACACACATCCACCCCCGCTCCCGCCGCCACGTCCGTCGCCTCCACATTCACCACCGCCACCACCGTCGACGCGACCTCTTCGCAGCCTCCCCCTCAACCGCCGCCGCCAAGGCTCGCCACGGCACTTCCTCACTTCTATCGTCATACGTCACTCGCGAACACTTTAGCACGAGGATTCATTTTTAGCTCACTGAATCTTAATTCATTATTAGTCAATTCAAAGTGAGGCCCAGATTTAATCTACTGAATCGTTCGATGCTTTGTAATCAATTAAGTTAGACGACTACTAATAGTAATTAATAGTCAATAATATCATGAAAATATTTGGATATATTTTAATAGGAACATTTTTTATCAAGCGCGAGCGATAAATAAATTTTGATTTTTTTTGTATCAGTGAATCTTTGAAACAAATGTGTTTTCAAATAACTTGGAAATCTATGAATTGTCTCCAAATGACAGTCTTTACAATACGTTTTTAAATTCATATTCAATTTACTGGGGTACATAATTGCTGCCTGAATTTGATTACTTCTTTTCTTTATTGTGAAAAAAAACAACTATTTTAACGCATGCATTTTTATTGTATACTTGAAAACGTTTACAATGTAAAATTAAATAAACAATGTTGACAGGCTTTATGTATTTATTTTTTTTAAATTCATAATCGAAATAAATTCAGACGATTGAAATCTCTCATATTCAGAATGCTGGTCTATTAAAACAAATTGATCCAATAATGTATTTTTTATTAAATGAATCTGTCTAAAATAGAATCTAGTCTGCTAAATTTGAGCCAATCTTAATGCCTACATCACCCTAAGCCCCCAACGACTTCCCCTATCCCTGACAACCAGTATTTCTTCTCCACTAACACCATCAAATCCGCCAACCACCCCCAACTACCGCTTGCATCCTACCTTCACCAACATAACTTCCCGGCCAGCGAATTCAATCACACGATCCGGCCGAGGCTACTGCGGCGGCGTCGGCAGCGGCGGCGGCGTGGCGTCAAAGGAGGCCAGATTCGCCCGCGTCGTTGCAATGTCTGTGCAGTTCCGGTCTCGAGTTCCCTCTGCAGGGTGCCGTCGTAAATAATTTCCTCCCCCGGGGACGCGGCCGGGCGGCGCAGGCCGCTGTTCATGACAGGTGAAGGTGAGCCAGCGAGGGACTGGGACAAAGAGACGTCGAGCGCGGCGTTGCGACGCGAAGAGCGAGGGCTCACGGGCGGAGGAGGACCCTCTTTCGGCTGTGGAGAATTGAAACACAGGGTTCGCAATGTATCACTCCCAATATTGAGTTAATTTGACACATTATGTTGCAAAGTTAATTTTTTTAAAAGCATATTTATGGTCGCTTTTCAAGTACTAAGGTCGTATAGCGACCACCGTATGTTGTTTTTATATTGCATTTATACATGTCCTAATATTTATTTTTGATGTTGTTGACATTAGAATGCTTTAGAGGCAGCTGCAAACGAGCCTTTAAATTGTTGGAAAGGTTGTTGCGGGGAGACAGCGTTTCTACGTACAAAAAATATTTATCGATGTACGGAATGATTTGGAATGAGAATATAAACGGAAGTGCTAAACGAATGTCTTGTTTCGTCATTATATGGTAAGTATAAATGAGAATATACATAACATAAGTAACATTGGGGGTAACGGTAAAGGTATACGTATTCACACATTCACTCCTCGGGCGGGCCGGTTTTTAACTCCCAACTCTTTAGGCACGAGGCAACTACGGTTTTTATGCCTTAGCGACCTTGGCTATCCAGAGCGGCGAAAGTAAATTGTAATACATATAATAATTGTAATAAATTATATAAATTGTAAGCCATTGTAATAAATATAATAAAATCTTTAATCACACACTAATGTAGGACAATATCTGTAAGAGACCCTAATAACTAATGTTGTTGCAACTATAAATAAATAAGTAAATTTCATTAAAAAAGGGGGTTCACACATAAACTGTTGAAGTAAAAAACAGAATTATATAGTGAGAATGCCCTACCAATGACAAATCGAATTTATTAGTTTCCAAACAGAAATCAGGCAGCGTCGGTACAAGATGGGCGGACCGCAGTGCCCGGTCGCAGCGGCGATGACGCCTGGCCATCACGATCGCCCGACCTCCGGCCCCCTGGAGTCCTTTTTCTGGATATACTACGTCAAGGATCAAGTATCTGCGACCACCCCGCGCTGGACGTCACTGCACATGGGTGCAGGCGGCTGTCGACGTCCCCATCGATGAAGCATACGGGCGTATACCACGGAGCGCTGCGGCGCGTGTCCTAATACGTTGCCGGAAGCGCGGAGGAGATTGTGAGAAAGTGCTCTGGCAGGCGTCTCCACCAAAGATAATTGCAATTTATCTGATGTTTTGTCGCGCAATATGTGAAATGTGGAATATTGGTTTTCGTCATTGTTTTCCTGTTCGGCATTTCATTATGGTAAACAGACTAACTTACACATATTATTAAAAATATCATATAATTTACTAGATTAAAATGACAAGTACACGAATTATTATTAAACATTTATTAATAATTATAATTTTTAAATAATTATTGATTATTTTAATATGTAATAAATGTTTATGTTTTGTATACATTCCTTAAATTGAATATACACGTCGTACAAATGTATACTACAAAGTGGACCGTCTAAGTTGGCCCCAACGAATATCTTCGGAACGGCTTGAGGTATCGGAATGCGGTTTTCGCGAAGTTGTTGTGCATAATGGGAAATAAAATATTTCGTTTTCTTGTGTGTAAAAGTTTTAATTCTTGAGGTATTGACACAAATTTGATTTTTACTTTCTCGCATACTAACAACTTACGTACTACTATAGAGAAAGAATTATAATGCCGCAATAAAAACGGTCATTTTTCGACAAATACACTCATTTTGTGGTTTCATAACGCTGAAAAAGATGATAATTGTTATTCCTATAAGTAGTAAATTACTTCCTAAAACACGTTGTGTAGTCAGAATTTACGTTTTGTGGGTCCATGACACCGAAAAATTAGTCTATGGTCTAAAGTCTGGCCAAATGAGCTTCCATCCGTTTGCGGTTAAAGCACCCTTCAGACGATTTTTTCTAAAATTGTTATTCCCCAATCGATTTGATCGAACTGGAAGTCCTGCGAATTTGAAAAGGATATTTTTATTTTTTAGAGTACTTTTCATTAAGCCTCAACAGCATTTACAAAACTTTCCCAAAAATGGCTCCATTTTTTTTATTTAACTTTGTTTCCGGACAGGATAAAGAACTTTGAAAAAATGCGTGGGTCTCATTTTCGTTGAAATATATTTTTTTTTCTTAATGCAATGTTTCTCCAAGACAGCTCTTTAAATAATCTCATGCACAATTCTTCAAAAATATGAGTATTTTACGCAGGAGTTTTGCTTCAAATAGAGGCAATTTAAAAAAAAAATATTTTCTCTAACACGACTCCAAATATTTTCTTCATTTGTTTTGTTTTCTACTATAGCAGAGAACCGTGATAAAATGTTAAGCCTGCTGTCAAGGCGTGATAAGACATACTGACGTTATATCGTGATCGTGATTAAACGATTAATTCATATCTTTCTGTTGAAATTGATAGCGACGTCCGATCCAAAATAAGATGCATTAAATAGCTGTTTCTATTTATTCTCGTATGTTTCGTCCTCGAGATACAATACCTCGTGATCGTGCAGATGTTGAAAACAATGAACATTTAAGTCACGGGATTACCCACAAATCACGGTAATTTCCACTCTCCTCGGGTGTCACGCCCAGAGCAAAGATTGTTACACCATTTTGAAGTGCATGACATATTCATTTATTTCTCAGTATCATCTTACTCAAGTATATGATTCTTCAAGTTATCTCAGAAACCTCGTGATTTTGCAGGTGCTCCGATAATTTAATAATTTTCAACATTGTTTGAGACACAGCATTGCCTGCAGTTCTCTGTCGTAGTAACAGTTTTCATGTTTATTTGGTTCTTGTGTATAAATTAATAAGTTTTTTTGTTAACTCGAATTGTTAAAGGCAGCCCAGAAAATTTTTGAATATTGACTTCTTCCTTTTTTTACATTTTAAGAAAAGAACATTCTTGAAAAATCCCATTTTCTTAATACGGGCGACAGATGACCAAATATGGAAAGTTATTCCGAAAAATAAATATGGTAAGTCTTTCATATCGAAACTAGTTATGCTACAACAGAATTATATTTTCTCGCATTATTTATAAATTTGCAATTTTCGAAAATTTAGCGAGTTCAACGAAAATGTGTCCCTCTTTCAATTCGTGAAAAAAGACTTGAAGAAAAAGTTTGGTTAATATTAATTTGAAGCCCAAATCATTACTCATTTTCAAAAAACCTGTATATATTTTTTTTAATCTGATTTTTTGAAAGAGACTTCTATTTCAAAAACCTAACTTCTATTTTGTAGTTTCAAAATATTAGCTTTTGCAATTTTCGTGAAAACGGAGAGAGTGAAAATGAGACTAGCGCCATATTTTTTTACCGTCCTTTGATACATACAAGGAGAAAATTTAAAGAAAAAATGTGGTGCTTTTTAGAGGAAACAATTGTTTTAAACAATTTAAAAATTCCCTTTATTTCGCGCAAAATAACACAAAAACTACTCGTATTTTTGAAAAACTGAACAAGATCTTATTTCAATATGTGTCTTCTGAGAACAGATTTTATTAAGGACAAAATCTCTATCTTCAATATTATTGTTGTAGGAAGACGGCTAAAAAAATGCACATTTGCAATTTTCGAGAAATCTAGGATTTCAACGAACATGAGACCTACACCATTCGTTAAAGTGTCTATCCGAGGACAAAGTTTAATAAAACAATTTGTGATTTTTTCAAAAAAAAAGTTGAAAAAAAAAGGTTTTGAAGATTTATGTAAAGTACCCTCAAAAATCAAAATATTCGTTTCAAAATCCCAAAGCCTCATTTCATTCAGATCGATTGAGGAATATTAATTTTGGAGAAAGTCGGCTGAACGGTTTAGATGCTCGCGTTGACCACAGGCGGAGAGGCTGACGTTCTGCTGTCAATCAATTATTCTGTATCAAGGACCCACAAAACAAGGATTCTGGGTACACCACGTGTTAGAGTAAGTCATTTACTATTTATAGCATCATTATTTATCCACTCTTTTAATACCAGGCTCGGCAATAAGAGTTTTTCTGCCGAAAATTCTCCGTTTTCCATCATTACATAACTTACTCATCTTACGAAGTAACTACGAAAGGGTAAAATTGGTTTACAACAAAAATTCTGTCTGTCAGTCCATCCCCCTTCGTCTGTCTATCTGTGGGCAATTCTAGGACCCGATCTGACCTTTTTGACTAAAATTGATGTTCTCTGATCGATCTGGTGAAAATTGAAGCCTTGGGAAAATGAAAAGTATATTTTTATTATTTGAGTTACTTTACATGGAATCTTATAACATTTTCAAATATTTTAATAAAAATGTCTAGAAGTTGATATAATTTTGAAATTAGAGATTTTTCTGAATAATAAAATCATTTCTTCAAACATATTTCTTGAAATAAATTTAGATACAATGTTTCGAAAATTTAAGTTGCTTTTCGCGAAATTTAGGGAAATATTGGGAATGCGTGATCTGGGCAGTCCGGGTGACGTCACCCGGACAGCCCAGATCACGCATATGACTCTGGCCGCGGAAGCCTACGACTTCAAATACAGGGAATGTTTACACAATCGTTCTGCGGCAAAATGATAATGTTTTGGGGTCACATTTCATTTACACCGACAATTTTTTTCCAATTTTCCTCAGGTCCCACTGCAATCGTTTTGAATACATGATAATCACTGTAATTCACCTATGAATTAACTATAAAGCCGCAAAGCGAGATATTTGGTCAGGTTTGTCCACGCCCACATCCCATGGTGGCGCACCACCGCAGACGCCGCGCGAGAGCGAGGCGAGACTCCGGCGAGAGCGGGGCTGAACTGCGTTCGCGCACAATCACTGTAATTGTTTCGTCTGTCAGCTGCGTCGCGCCCACGCGGCCCTTTTACAGGAGCGCGTGCGCTACCGCAGCGAGCCCAGTGGCGCGGCGGGTGGCAGAGGTGAGTGACGGGGCGGTTGCAGCTGCCTTGGCCTCTGCGCAGGTTACTGACGCCCTTACTCGCCCGCTGCTCTTTTACGAGCCCCCGCCGTCCACGCCGGAGGTCGCGCAATGCGCTTTGATCCGCTTTGATTGTTCTGCTGCCCCAGCCGACGCGGCGCGGCGCGGCGCGGCCCGGCGCGGTGAGCATGGGTTGCCTTTAAGTGCATAGAATTTTCGTTGTTTCGGAGGCGGAGATAGATAGACTCGACAGACAGTGTCTCGATAATGAGCTGTTTGCAAAAATTCAACATTTGATTTCAGTCTTTCTAAGGCTAGATCGAGTTGTAATGGTGCCCTTTAATTATTTTTACACGCAGACCATGAAGACTCTCGTTATTATTTGAAGAAATTTGTCGACTTCTTTTTCTAGTCGAATATTTTCGTTTTTTATAAAAACAAGTTCGAGGCACGCAATTCAAAAACCTCTCTGCGCGCCACGGTCACGCGCTGCAGCCGCGCTGCGTTGAGCGGCTGAGGACGGGAGACAGTCGCGTGGGTTCGCCGCCTGTCCTGTTTCGAAGCAGCCGCGCATATTCTTGTGCCTCCAATGCTCTTCGCGTGATATTCTTATCCCTCCACTACCTCGCAAAGCATCACGCCTGCAGTTCATATCTAATTGGAGGGCGCGGTGAATTGCGCGCCCGGAAGAAGGAAAGAAATCCTTAAATCACAAGGACGATATGAAGGCAATACAAACACCGCCCGCGAGGGCGATGCATGGGTAAAACGCGAGAAAAAGGAATTTTCATGTATTGCGACATTATGTTTACTTTTACACGAATAAAATGATTTCTATATCGTAGTGCGGTCAAAATTGACCATGAAAATGCGCTTGTAAAATAAGATGTATACCATCAACAGGAAGACTACATAAGAGACGATACCATGGGAAGGGATTCACTTAAAAAGAAAGAATTCTAACGACTCGAATAGTTCTATAAATTAATTTCCAAGATGACCTGTCACCCATTCAACTGGAAAGGACGGATAGCGGAAAGCTTAAAAGAGTTCTGGTCTCAAGTTCGTAGAAATCCCAGATTTTTTTTAAAAAATTGCAAAAGTGCAATTTCCAACAACTGGAATATTGAAGATAGTTTTTTATTAATGAAATCTGTTCCTTAAAGACGGAACTTTAAATAAGTTCCTGTTCAATTATTCGACAAGATGAGTAGTTTTCATGTAATTTGCCACGAAAAATATTAAAAATATTAACATTTTTTCTCAAAAACCGCTCCAAGTTTTTTTTTCTTTAAACTTTTTTCCGCGGATAGAAGAGGGAATGCTTAAAAGAATGGTGTGGGTTTCTTTTTCGCTGAACTATCCGAATTTTCTCAAATTACAAATTTAAGAGTAATGTGAAAAAGTATGTGCTGTTGAGCACACTTATTTTCGTTTCGGGATCCCACAAAATGGAGTTGACCACTGATATCTTGACTTTAAATTTATTGATCGAATCAAAAACTTACTCGTAGCATAGAGCCGAGGAAAAGTAAAAATATCAAAAACGTTATTAGCAATGTGACACCATTCAGATTGCATCAACAGCCGACATTTTTCATTGCAATAATTACGACGATTATTCTCACTCTCCATTGAAAGTTCAAGTAAGCTTCAATGGTAAGGAAACGTAGTGCTAACAGCAAAATGCCTTTTGACGTGCATACAGGCCTAATTCAACCGTCACGCACTGTGTATCATGTTATGGAAATAAACTTGTTCTCTAATGTGTACAGGATGAACCTTCACATTTCCTTGGGTAGATGTAGCAATGATAAATTAATGCATGAATTACTTAGGTGATTTTTCCCGAGAACTGTGTGGCTTGGCTCGAAAAAGTATTCGAAACGATGCTAAATCAACATCCAGTCATATAAAATCACCATGATGGTATTCTGAGTTGCGAGAAAATAAAAATATTTTCCCACTATATTTAAAATCATCTGATTAAACATTTTAGAAGACTATTTACGATGTTCTTTCACATTAAATCTGAGAAATTTGATAGATCATAAAATGAAAATATCGAGTCCAGGTATCTCTCCGCATTAAAATTAATGTTATTTCTCGGCTCTAATACCTTTCAGTTCCAGATGGAAAAATATCTGGCGTGTTTCATTATAATAATTTTCAGTGCAATTCGATGGCGGCTTCTGCTGGCCTAGATAATACAGAGTTACTACTGAAAAATCTTTATGCTTAAATGAATTATTATAATGAAACTGCAACATATATTTTTATTTCTGATAATTCAAATTTCACAAACATGACACATCATCATACTTGTGTCAGTTTCACTAAATAAGTAATGAAACATTGAAGGGAATACGGCGTCTTTTATGATGTTTACGATGCTCAAAGGACTTCTTCGTGCTGACAACTACTAATATGGAGCCTAGAAGCGAAAGGACTAACCCCTATCACCGACTGTCTTAGGCGTATCAGGACTAGTTAGTGCAATAAAACAAAGTATTGATGTTTTTGAGCCAAGAAATACATTTTACGCACTTCTCTTTACACTTAAGACCCAGACTCATATACCTTATATATTTTATGGATGCGAAGAACTTGATTATCAAAAGTTGTGTTAGGAAATGTTATCAAAAGAGTTTGAATCAATATTAATTTTTAATAGAGGAAATTGGTACAATATTTACAATTTAGGCATACCTTACACTGATTTCACATTTGTCAAAGTTGAATTGTGCTTGTGCATTTTCTTGAATGCTTTTCCTTAGTGAAGTGTGACCGAATTAATAGAAGTGAAATGGGATTGCCAAAGTAAATACACATATATTTTACCCCTGTGATATTTTTGTCGCGATAAATATGTTGGTCTTAATCGCCTTCCACTGTTTTCCAAGAGAGCACAAAATACAAGAAAATATAGAGTTCACAAACAATAAAAGTCATTGTAGAGACCTAACTGACTCGACAAATTCTGCATTTAATCCATGAGAAAAGGATTGTAATGTTTGACAATGTCTGAAAGTACCCGAGTATTTTTTGCTCAGAAAATCGTATTTCCTTGAGTGGATGATATAATGGTGACATTGTAAAGTGATTTATTTTAGTGGGGTTTCTAAAGTACATACAGAGGGCAAGAAAAAATTGGAGAAATATTTCCAATTTAATCAAGGGAGTAATATCAACTAAATAAAAATAAATTTTGTATACCAGAGCGGTGGTTAGAACCAAATGGATTGTAAACACTTACGAATGTCACTTTATCTCTTAGAAATTAAATGGTATGTGTCTTCTCACTCATGAACATTTCGTACCCAGATATTACATGCAGTTAAATTGCATACATTCAAATCTCTCTTCTTATCTCGATAAAATATCTCTTACAATTGGTAGTGAAATCGAATGAGATACTCAATATTGCTGCCCAATCATTTGATAGTAAGTCAACGTTCAGCTTATCAACGTCTGTTATTATTATCAACGTTTAGAGTATCAACGTCAACAGGAATAACCTGCAGGGCCAATTGTGAGGTAGCTTCTTTCCACTCTTCCCTTTAGGGGCGCCAACCTGATGAAAATATCAGGGAAAGTATGTCCGCGATTTTCTTTTATTTCTTAGTGTGTTTTTCAATTTCAAAGCAAGGTCTTTTCAGCCATCGCCACAATTTTATTTTGACTTTTTCACTTCAATTTTTGGGGAGCCGAGCCCCTTCCAATTTTTTTTTTTTTGGGGGGGGGAGGACGAAGGGATCTGTGTCCATGGAGTTGACGCCTATGTTGCCGTCAAAGTAGGGTCGTCTATAAAATGAGGAGGAAGCACCTTATTGGAGGCGAGATGCGGATCAGGAGAAGGCAATGAAAGAAAATAAACTATTAAATCTCTTGAGAAAAGGGGCACTACTTTCTTCATTAACATTGACCAGTATTCTAGAGCCTTTACGTTCTATGTATATGAACGTTACGTGTTAAGCAAGAGTGCTTGGTACAATACCGACCGGAAGTAAATGGCACATCATTAACATTTTGCGTAACATCAACCTCTATGATTAAACATTCGTCTTTGGAAATAGTGAAAAAAACCGCTTAGGTAATTCAAGGCATCAATTGATGTCACTGCTTGCTGCTTCTGTCGGGGATGTTCTAAGGTTCGAGTCCCTACGGTAGCAGGGTTTTTGACATCTAGAGACCTAGGTTGACTTTAGCCGCTGTCTGGCAGAGAATTCTAGTGGCCAGCTGCTCTGTTCGGTAGTTTTCCGTGGCTTGTCCGATCAACACAAGGCGTAAACCGGAGAAGGTACCTACCAAATGAACCACAGGCCATGTGCGATCTTTCGTTCCTCTTCCACCCACTTACACTTACATGCACTGCACTATCAGACATGTCGGGAGCTTAGAGCTTGTCTCGCTGGTGGGAGATGCCTGGTTGGGGAGAACCCAGCAGGCCTACGTGTAGGTCGGGGCGAAATTTCGCCTGACAGCGGGGGAAGATTACCACATCCCACCGTTATAAAACACAAATTACACTTACAGGACCAGTTGTAATTGATAATTAGCACACCATTAGCAGTTGATGCGCCCGGATTCATTCACCAATCAAACAATAGTGAACAAATGTACATAGCAATATTTTGTCGAGACCATTACTGTACAGGAGGGCAAAAACAAATTAGTTCTATGAAAAGTATTTTCGGCCCTAATCATTTTCCAAAGAGATAAATGTGCATTTTTTAACACCCCATGAATAAAGTGGTCACAAATAATATGGAAATGAAGTATTTAAAACAACATAATTCATTGTATTTGCTGTTGTGCGTAATGCTCCGGCTCTAGAAATATACGTAATTCCATCAAAAGTAAATTTCTGTAAGAACAGAGTCAACCGGTCGATACCACATCATATTAAATACAAAAAAAAAAAAAAAATACAAAATAATAATATCAAAATTGTGCATAAAATTGCGTAAAATCAAAAGGCAAAGAATTAAACAACTAATTAGAAAATACTACAAATCACCCAAAACGCACTAAAAGATAAAACAACACACAAGTGAAAACAAAAAACAAAAAAGGAAAAAAAACATAGTAATTTGCTTTGCAATAATATAATTAGTGTTGGACATCGATGAACCAAGGAGGAAGCAATTTGCTGTAGGCGAGAGGCGAATCGTGTTTCCCTGAACGGGAGAAGCGAACGGCGGCGTAGCGGCTCAGGGGCCGAGGCGGGGGCGAGGGCGGGGGCGGGGGCGGGGGCGGGGTGACGCGTAGCGGGTCGCGCTTTTTTGCGGCGTCGCGTCGGTGACGGGCGCAGCGGCCTCTGCTGGTGCCACAGCGAGGCACGCGCGTGGAAGGAGGACTCCTATTTGTCAGACCGACGACGTCGCCTTCCTTAGCAATGAACTTCCAACCGTCAGATTTCGAATTTAATCTGTTTTTGCTCGATTGACTTGTAGCTTTTCGAAAACGCAAAAACAAAAAACAAAAAAAAATACTTTGTGGAATATTATGAGTCCATCCAGAGAATAATTGTCACGGGCGTTGCAAAGTATTGAATAATATTCATTTTTGATTCTCAAAGCAATGATAAAAATCCTTTGCATGGTTCTTCCATAGGTAAAAATTAAACTTAAACTTAAAGTTAAAAATCACACTCCGAATTCATTAGATACTGTGAACACCAAAACTTCGTTTCAATGACTTAAATCGTACTGGCCTGGAAAAATTTGTTTTTGTTCAATGTAATCTTCAGAAAACGATATGATGCCTTGCTGGGAATCGACTAATTAAGCAAGTTACAAATGGTAGTAGTGAATAAGATTTGTTCGATTATCTTGTGCTGCTACTTGTATGCGTTTCTTTCTTTTTCATGCTTAACTCGTGACATTATGTTCTCCGAACGTTCTTCTTCCGTTCTTGGTATCTGCGCCCTCCGCCTGAGTGGGGATCCACTCTAGAGCCCTTCTCGCATTTTCAGAACCTCTTTTCCTGAATTAACCTTCCTTTAAATTCGATCTGACTGATCTTCTTTCATCGCCACTTTTATGCAAAGACCGTAAATCGACTCAGTGAGGAAAAATTACAGTAGAGACCTCAATAGGTAAAAGCAAAGCCACTTTGATTTCATTGCCAAAGAGGGCCAGTAATGCTTGTTCCGTTTCTGCCTAAGGAAACAAACCGTGATTGATGCACTCTATTTTGCTTTTGAGGCTCGTTCCAAGTCTTCCTGCTTTGTTTTTCCTTCTCTCAGCGCGGCGAAGGACAATGGAATACAATCTTGGGGCTGAACATTCAAGGACATAAGGAGTAAAGTTGCATCGGCTTAATGGTGAATAGTTAGGCACAGATTCAGAAAGTACTTCGGGGGAAGGAGTGAATTTCAGTTCGAACATTTCCCATAAATATTTTTGAAGTAGTTTTTTGCGGGTCAGAATTCAAAAATGTCTGTACTATGTAGTGAACCTCTGGGAACTAACATTTCTGGTTCATTACATTTGACATTCACTATAACCTATTCGCTGTACACCGAGCGAAGTGGCTCAATGTGTAGCACGCTGGCTTTGCGCACGGGAGGTCCGGGTTCGAGCTCTGGGCCGGCCGTTCCAACGTGGTTTTCTTTCGTGGTTTCCCGTAAGGCGAATGCTGGGATGGTTTAAAAAGGCTAAGACATTCTCTCGCCTCCTACCTTATCTCACCTATCATATCATCCTATCACCTAATGCACCACTCATCACTTCATTCAGTATTCCTTGCAAAAAGGCAGGAGGCACTTGCCCTTAATAAGATGGTGATGGGGTGGGACGGATTGGCTAATAATAATAATAATAATAATAATAATAATAATAATAATAATGTCCTATTTACCAAATTAAAATATATTCTCGTTGGATCATTTTGTTATTTCTGAGATACAGTAACCAGTCCCAAGCATCGCGATATCTAAACTTCATTATCTTCAATTAACATTAAAATAATATTTTTAAAATGCTTGATGTGAGCATATTTTATTAATAATTTTTTGCGAATTGATCTTCCGTTCATGTTGCTTCACACTTGATTCTACATTTTCACACTTTCAAAATACCAAAGTGCAGGCGTTACACTGTTGAATGACTTTTCCACTCTTGGAATACTTAATTCATTTGAATTCTCCCTTTATACGTCAGAAGCAGATTTTTCTCACGAAAATAATTGAAATAAAATTTTCTGTCATCAGTCATTACATTTGTTTACGTTTACAAGACCTTTTGACAGCACTTACGATGTTCTAGCTGTAGATGAAAATTTCTCTTGGTTTTATCCCGCAATACGTGTGGATAAAGTCTTCAGGATCAACAGGTTTGCCATTGATGAGTTGAAACAATTTCCTCGGACTCTTTTATTCGCCGTAAACGCTAAAAAATAACTCTTGAGAACCTTCGCCTGCAAAACCTTAAGAGATTGAAATACGCAATCTTAAGGCGTATTTTTCCCCTTGGAAGTTAAAGTACAGTATGTCTTTTGTTCACTATATCCGATGTTCCCAGTGACTTTGGTACACAGTAACCGAAAGTTCACTATATCCACAGTTGACAGTGTACTGAACATGGAAACATTTCTTTGGATGTAATGCGATCAATAATAGTAATTATTTTCAGAAAATAGAGTAATTTTTTTAAATGTTGGCGTTGGGGCGCATATCCAAAATTGTTGTTCTTGCCACTATTTACGCGACAATAACCCATTGTTGAAAAGAGCAAGAGGATACATCACGTCGACTGTTGAGGATGTAGCGATGGCGGTGGCAGTGGTCGCGGGTGCGACTGCTGCCTCGTCGCCCCGCCCTCCTCTTCTCTCCCCCCACCAACTACCACCACGCCCGACCCCCGTCCCGATAAACATCACTGGCAGCGAACCAAGTACAGTCGGCGCACAGTTCCTGGGGCCGGTGACTGCTACCTTCGACGAAGACAATGACTGCTGCGGTGGAGGGCACGACTGTTGTGGCAAAACCACTCAACTGGTGGGATGACTCCTTTTGTGACATCTGTTGTGATAATGAAATGGTTTGCTCAATTATCTAAGTGATCCGCGAAAACGAAATCATAATTCGAAGAAAGTAGTCATGGAAAACAGCTGGAGATGTAACTTTATTTTTCCGATCCTCTGCTGACACTAGAGAATCCTACCACGGACGATACCTCCGCGGAGTATCATAGTGATAAAGGAGTATATTCTTAGAAGCAAAGGGGTGGACGAAATCGTGATTTTTACCTTTTAATGTATAAATGTAGTGTAAAAAATAATTAAAATAGTAAGGATATTTAAAGAATTGATAACGTTAAAGTGTTTCTTTTCTTACAAAAAGGATGTCTGTTCTATGAATGTCCATGTGGAATGAAGTTGATCCGTAATGAAGATCACTACTTTACTAGATCCGATTATATCGTAACTGTAAATTGCTGGCCCGATATTCAGTTGAGAAAGATTTCTTAATGGACTGGAGAAATCAAGTACATAGTTCAAGGAGGGTATTGAAACATTTTTTCCAGAGAAAGGGGGAGACGAAACCGACCTCGGTTGTTGTTGACAACCCGGACCATCGTCTCATCGTCGTCCCTCTTCTCGTTAAAACCCATCGTTGGCGCCAGTAACCAGAACTAACAATACGAGCGAGGTCGTTTGGAGAGAAACATTCGCCCTTGGCTGCGACTATCACGACGGCCGTATTGTAGGCGTGAGAGGCGCCTGGAATAGCAGTGACAACGGGCGCTGGCTACGGCGGGGCGGGGTGATTCACCCCTCGCCCCGGGTCGCCCGCGGATGGAATGCGTGCGGGCGCTCCGCCCACTGAGATCCGCTCGACGCGAGACGAGACGAGACGAGGCCGCCTGTCGCACATAAAGGAGCGAGCAATGGCGTCTAGAATCGGAGACGCCCGCGCCTGCGGAATTGGTCTAACGCGAACCACTCAGTCGGTTTGCAAAAATTTAATTAAAAATGTGTTGGCTGGTTAGGGCACAATCTCTCTTCAGTCATTGTTGATATTGTTGTTATTGTTGTTATTAAAATATATAATAAAAATTAATAATATTACAACAATATTTATGTAAGTTTCTTTCAGACAAATGCTCTCTTATTTAGGCGAGACCCTTACACACACTGTCGCTTATTCTGCGCCAGAGCGTAGTTACGAGAGAGTTGGACATTTGATTTTCGGGCCCAGAAAATATAAAAGGGACACTGATGCGGCTGTAAGTAGTAGAAGACCTTCTCGATAATAAGTTTTAACCATCTAAATGCGTTGTAGCGACTATTCCTAAGCTCACGGAATACCGATCACAGTAGCCGGCCACTAGAGTTCTCCCCCAGACAGCGGTTGGATACAACCTAACTATCAAGCTTATGTCGAAAATCGTGCCATCGTAGACACTTGAACTCTCGAACCTCCCGGTCAGAGGCACTCAGTACGGATGTTTGTGAGTGTTCGTGTTGTCCTAAGGTGTCTTGTTCCCCTTCAGTTACCCCCAATGTAAACAATCACAGTTGTCGCTACATGACCCAGAAGTTAAAAAGCGTCAAAAAATCAGATAGATATATCGATTTTATTACAAGGGAGAAAATTATGTCTTAATATCAAATCTTGGTAAAAGCGCACTTTGTTACCTGAATTCGCAATTCAATTTAATACAGTGAAAGATGTAGGATTAGGATTCCAAAGAAGAAGAAAGTGTACAGATTGGGCGCGTACGTCACACACGCGAGGTTTTAACTGCTCCTTGGCCTTAAATATATAACAATAGAGATTTTGGCAAATCGTTACGTTTCCCTCCATTTAAAAAGGACTCCTATGAACCTGCATTAAAGCATGACCAGAACAGCCAGATCTGAATTTGATCCTTCATTCCCTATCTCTTGCCATGTGTCCTTTCCCTTGGGCGGCCGTGGACAGGCGACGCCGCCGCCAGCGCCTCGCCAGGTCTCGTTCCTCGTCGTTCGGTTTGGTTCCTATTCGTGGCGCCGCCGCGCCGCCTCGCGCCGCTGACTGGAGCGCACCTGCTGCGGCCCGTCCTGCCCCGTCGTCGCGGCGCTGCCCGCTCCCAGCGGCGCCTACAGCGCCCCGCGCCGCGCCGCGCCGCACAGTGAGCCCAACAACATCAGACTAAAGGCGCACTAAAGGCCCGTTCACAATGCAAATATAAGCATAAGCATGAGGCGCAGACGTCAACATTAACATAAGTGATAGACTGAAGTATTCACAATGTCTAACATAAACGTTAGCAAAATAAGACTTTCTATTGGCTGTGAGACATTCTAGTGTATTGGTTGGATATAGTCGATTTCGAGGTATCGACTGTGTCCATTGCCCATACGGCGTTCGTTCTTCTATCGACTTCGATTCTCGCTTTCGAGTTCACGTACTGTGATTGGTTCATTTCTAGTCTTACTTAAGCATAAGCACAGAAGCTTGCAACCTTTTAAGTTATCGTCTTACATGTTATGTTTATGCGAACGCACTGTGAATGAGCCCGTTTATGAACCCAGTCCTAACTCTTATGTTAACGCCATGCTTATGTTTATGTTTGCATTGTGAATGAGCCTTAAGCGTCCGTGATAGATGTCAGCGGCGGTAATGAGCTGGTTTTGCCATGTTATACTACAGATAAAAGTTTTCGCCATTTGTAAAGTTTTAACTAGATGAATGTAATGTGCACATTTGAATTATTCATAATTTGCTTTGTAAGTCATAATCGCATCAGGAAAATGCTGCATTAATTGTAAACAGGTTCGAGGGAATAAACAGTGCGTGTACTCCGCGATTGGTGTTTGACTCCTCGTTGCTAAATTCTTCCCTCGCGGAATGGTGAGAGCAGGTGCCGACCAAGCGTCGACTACCGGTTCTTCCCAACCAGGTATCTCCCACTAGCAGGGCACCGCCCCAGCTGGAACAAGCTCTAAGCTCTCGACCGGTCTCCAGGCATGTGTTGTAGTGTAGTGCATGTTAGTGTAAGTGTAAGGGGTGAGGATAGGGAAAGAGGATCGCGCACGGTCCGTGGCCCGTTTGTTTGGGTACTGATCCGGCATTCGCCTGGTATTGATCGGTGAAACCACGGGAAACTACTGATCACTGCAGAGAAAATTATCCTTTATGTGGTGTGAGATACCTGGTTGAAGAAAACGCAGCAAGCCGACGATAAGTCAGCGTGGAATCTCGCCATCTAGCGCAGGAAGATCATCGCCAACAAAAAACATGCACTACACTTCCGGAAATAATGCCCTGAGCAGTTGACGCGACAGGAATCTCTAATCAATAAATCAACTTTACCAACTCGAGGTCTCTATGAAGCTAGTGCCGAAAATCCTACCACCTCCGGGACACGAACCAGGAGCTCTCGGTCAGAGGCACTGCAGTGACATCCGTTGACTCCCTAAACACTCTCTCCCGGTCTAGTCGGTACAAGATGTTAAGGATGCCATAAGATGTATTTCCACCAACGCATAGATGTTGTTATAAAACGAATAATCTTGTTTTATTTTTGATTCTCGTAGTAATTATTTGTATAACAATACAAGTTTAAAAAATACAATTTGAAGTTGTGAATAGCCTTGTAGAGTTTAATATATGGTTTAATGTAATTGAGTGGTTTTTGTGGCTTATTATTCTGTGTGTGTTTTTGAAGATTTCCAAACAAGTATTCTGCCAAAAAAGTGTGTATAATGTGACAATAAATAAAACAAAACAAAACTGTAATATTCCATTTTATTTTACTTAAACTAATGATTAGAAATAAAAAAAATATTTCATCCCATTATTCATTATCTGCTACTACGCAATTTCACTTAGGAGTACCAATTTATTCTCACACAATTTTTCTTTTTTTTTTAATGCTTAAATAACAGTAAAGACAACTGAAAATCATAGTAGGTGAAAATTGAAATATTTTGTCTCTCATTATTAACAAATACATTTTGTAACACTAGTTACGTCTCTTCCTTGGGGAACATGTTTTTTCCCTTCCGAATGCGCGCCGTTCCACCCATTTGGAAAGAGTATGCGGCGTCGCCGACAGGCAGCGGCAGCAGACGCAGCGTCTGGCCGGGTGGGGGCCAGGGGAAGGGACGATTCATTTGGGACAGAGAAGCGATCTCCACGTGGGGGGATGTTGGTGACAGCGAAGACAGTTGGCGATCAGACAGCATCCAAGTCGTGGAATTCGAAACGTTTAGACACAGTAGACACTGCGCAAAAAATAATTTATTTTATAGAAACGCCAAAATTACGCCAATAGTCGCTCCCGGCACTGGGTATGGAAGGAATGTTATGGCGTATAAACGTAGGCGAACAGGTTTTCGTTCGAGGGGTTCAGAGGCGGTGGGTTTTTCAAACGGCGGAAAAATACTCAAGGTGCCATATCAGGTTTGTGGTACCTATGTACCTTGGCTAAATACCCGAAAAATAAGTGCCTCTACTAATCAGGTACCATATTATCTCAGCAAGGGAACGACATCGTAGTGTCCGTCGCTAGGGGTGTACATAAAAGTCATAAAACAGTTGTAAATTGGTAATGTTGAAATACTATGTAGTGACAAATTTGAAATACATTCAACAATTCAGCCAATCCCATAGGAAGACAAGTTTTCAGATCGAGGGCATTAGACAACAACATAATGTGTACATGAGCTCAAAATGTTTCCGTTTTCAATTGCTGCTTCTTGCATCTCATTTACACTTGCTTACCTTTTTAAAAATTGTATTTATACATGTTCACTTTCAGAATAGTAAAATTCCAATTATTAATTCAGAGTACATTTCAACCCTCCAAGGGAAAAAAATATCAAAATTTGAAGTTTGTCTAGAGACGGTGTTACATCATCATTCTTAACGCGTGAGAAAAGCGTAATTTCTGCGGCCGATGGCATGTTTTAACTCTCGCGTCATAGGACGGCTTTCGTAGCGTGATTTGCCCAACAACTCTTCAAGACTCCCTCAGAACTGAAATGTCCATTTTGACATTTGCTCAACGACGTTTCAATCCAGAAGATCACGACAGGATGGTCTAAAGGCGTTGACCATCGAATCCACGGGGCATTGTCGTCCGAAAGGCCGAAGACAAAAATATTGAGTCAATTGAATGGGTGAATACCAGAACGGTATAAGTGACATTTTATGCATTCTGATAAAACTGTTTATTTAATTCAATATTACTGTAAAGTGGTGATGTGTTTCATCATTAAAAACACTGCATTTCAATTGTTCATTAAAACCACGGAATTACATTACAACTGAAATAATAAACAAGGTTTTCTAAATATTTACAAAATGTCCCTTATACCATTCAATTTATGATATGGATATATGAAGGCTCGTTAGGCAGTGGAAGCAGCCACTGTAACATCAGGTTGAGGCGGGTAAATCGCCAGGGTATATAAGGTGTCGAGCGATGGAGCACACAGTATGGTTTTATGAGCTCCAAAGTGTTTATAATTCTGCCTACTAATTGGATATTCTATTTGGACTTTAGTGTCTTTGGCTAGGAACTGGTAATAATCCTGGTGACGACGACAGTGCTTTGATTATTATACATCTTCTGGCTGTATTGGACGAGGAATTGTTATCGGTACGAGCTGGGACTCTGTATTGTAGCAACTGTACAATAAACTTTGTTAACTGTTTACTCCTTTGTGCTTTATTTTTGGACATAACAATTTAAATATTGTAACAGTTTTTTAAAAAATATCTTGAAGATGTGTCCTCAATTTTCTCCGCCACCTAAAGGGTAAACAGCCTGTGGCCTCGCCGTTAGGGAGTGGGGGCCTCCGTACTCTCCTCATCAGCTCCGATGACTTGCGCTCCACACTCTGCCGCCCCCGCAGCCACCGCCGCATCCTCCCCCTCTTTCTGCCTCGAGCGCTCGATTCGAGAGCTCAGGTGAATCGTGGCTCTCCGCTGCGGCTGAGGTCTTGGACCGACAGTACGAGCGGAGGATCCAAAACCGTCGTACTGAAGAGTGGATTTTTAAAGAGTAGGGAATTCCGCCAGAAGAAAAAGCGTTTTGTTGTTCACAGAAGAGTTGTTATGACATAGTTACACTTAATAAACTGAACTTCTTAAAGAGGTAGGAATAGTGTAATATGTATTGTGTTCAATACATTGATTTAACACTCATTATTGTAAAAAATGAAAATATGAACAACTATCATTAGGAACAGGAAAAGAGTAATATTTTAATAGGATTAATAAACCTTAGATTTCACTTCGTTTACATACACATAATAAGAAAATATTATTACTGAAGTGTATTAGATCTTCAAAATATCACAACTGAGCCATTTCTCTCAGAAATGGCTTGACTAATTCGATCCAACCATCTATTTCTACATAACAGCTACTTTTTATCCTTAATTCGTGTACTCTGGAACTAAGAAAATTCCGATTGGAACGTATGCTTTTAGAGCATTCAGATGTACTTCTACTTCTTCTTGCAGAAGTTTAAACATTTTAGTTGATGATCTCACATGTTTGCAACTATTTGGGGTCTCATCGGGTTCTTAACTCACTTTTCCATTTTCAGTCTTTCGACACGAGGCGCACGGAATTGCATGTTGTATTGTGACACAACCGGTTTGAGTTGCAGGAGTTTACGCGGAAACCATTCACCAATTTTTCTACTGCTCTTATTTGGAAAGGCTTTTCCTCCAAGGGGACGGGCTACATCAGGCGACTTCCATCAGGTGTTTCGAAATTACATAGATTCAAATTGATTATATTGATATTCAAATTGCCGGCATTCACAAAAGTTTTCTAACACCTATCTTCCGTGATATAGGACCACCAACTAAATTAATTAAATTAAAATGTAGAATGAGTTAATCAGCTTCATTGAACTTATGAATTCCCAAATAAGCCTGAGCCCTAAAAATCAAAACCGAATGAATAAATAAACGGCATTTTCAATTCATCAATCTTCTACTCTTGTCCTTTAAATCCGTTGTATATCACCGAAGTAGAACATGTCCCAGGCCAAAATTGTCTGGCTTCAATGTGTCAAGTTACTTTCCTGACGCCCACTTCAGTAGCTCTGTTACGCAGACCCGTCGTGTCTCAACTCCCGAATTTTATCAGCCGCCACCATCACTTACCAAAAGAGAAAGCTAAACTAATGCTCCCACTGTCAACAAGTTGCACGGTGACTACCACCCGCTCGTGTCACCCGTCCACGATACGTTAACCCGTACTCGTGTTTCCCAGCAACCCAATCACCAGCTTCCTGTTGGCCGCCACCGCGTTTCCACCAGGTGAATTGGAAATCCGGCTGAGATGTCTCCGGCCACCAACTGATGTCACTGAAGTGTCTTTGACCACGAGGTCCTAGGGTTCGAGGCCCGGCGGTGGCAAGATTTTAGACTCTAGCCACATAGCTAGGACGAATTCAGCAGCTGTCTGGGGGGGAATTCTAGCGACCGACTGCTCTGGTTGTATTCCATGGTTTTTTCGATCAACACCTGGCGAGAAAACACCGGGCATTAACAAACGCAGTCTTTCCTAGGTCTAATCGAACAAATACGAATCAAGAGGATATGGCAAACGAAATTTAGCGTTCAGATTTTATACTTCCGTGCACGTGTTGCAATTCTCCCCATAGAACGTCTCAGAGATTTAACTGTTTTTGACTCCAAATAAATTACAAAATAAATAAATTTATCGTAAATTTAGAACGGGTCGATGGAAAAGTGCATTTAGGACATCAAATATACAGGTGAAGTGGATGCCTTTAAAGCAACTGTGCAAAATCTCCCTATTCGTCTTCCTCGTGCAATCCATCACCCATCGCCAGCCGCTTGTTCCTCCCACCCCTAGCGCCCGGTCTGCGCAGCGCTCTTCGCTTTTGATTGATTATTGATTCCGTGTTGCCACCTGCTAAGTAATTCGCCCCGTAGGTACAGTGCATGAGTTTTCATCAAGGGATTGCTGTAATCTTCTCCCGCTGAATGGTGAGATCCGGCGCCGACTTACAGTCAGCTAGCGGAGTTTCCCCAAGCAAGTATCTCCCACCAGCGGGGTACCGCCTCAGCTGAGACAAGATCTAAACTCTTGACTGGTCTCCCAACAAGTGCGGTAGTGGCCGGCCTCTTGAACTCTCCTGCAGACAGCAACTGAATTCTGAACTGACGTAGCTGGTAAGCTAGTGCCGAAAATCCTCCCGGTCAGAGGCGCTGCAGTGACATCACTCGATGCCTTGGGCCACCTCTCCCGGCTCTTCGCCACGAGGCCCGCCGCGCTCCGCCGCGCCGCGCCGCGTCGCGCGCGGAGCAGTGCGGAACACCAGGCGGCCGCCTTGACGCGAGTGCGTAACAGAGCTCGATCGTGCGGTAACAGCAGCGCCCCGCGGCCGGCGCGGCGCAGCGTGGCGCGAGGAAACGAACAGCTGACGGGGGCAGCGAGAGAAGAAACGACCGCATGCGACGCTGAGAAGCAGATTGTGATAGTGACGGCTGTGCCAATTCATATTAACGAGAACCAAGTTACTCGCAATGCCAAAGAAATGCTTGTTATATAAGCCTGGTAACATGGACTAGACACAAGGGGCACACTATCCGGTGGATCGCAATTCATCTCGAACGTAATTTTATGCATCTCCGCGATTGTATCGCATGGGTTGAACAAACTCGAGCAACGTAGAAACTTGGAACTCTTTGCTCATTGTTACTTATGGTTTAAAGGTATGCTCCCAAATCGATATTTCAGATAGTGAGTATTCATAGATAATAAAAAAATTAAAATCCGACCGAGTGATTATAACAGTGGTGGTATTGGAACGAATCTGGCTATACAACTCGGTAGTCTTCGCAGCGCGCAATTCGGTGTCGTAGTTTCAGTGAGATTGGGATTAGAAGGTGAGTCTTAGAAGGCATCATGAATCTAAAGTATTTTCACATGAAGGAATTACATTACCCAATCTTGAAGTCAAATCTAAATATTTAGATGTAAAGGCACGATAAACATGCTCTCGTGAAGTCGTGGACATTTTACACAAACAGGAATAAAAAGAGGGTAAACAAGTCGTAAAACGAAAAGATTCAATGCTTGTTTTCTTTCTTAGGCAATATACCTGAAACTATCAGGACAATCAATCAAACGGAAAATGATATCAGTCGCGATTGGTTGTCCTCTAAGAGAAACACGACGGAGCAATGTGGAGCCAGATGAACACCAGACTCAACCACCAAGAGGCCAACGGGACAGAGGGCATTGCGTCACTGCTCGGGTGCAGCCGGAAGCGAGCGAGCACAAGGGGGCGCTGTTCACTGAGCGGCCGGAGGCGGAGGCGGAGGCGGCGGCGGCGGCGCGCAAACACACTCCGCGCAAGCGCCGTCTACCCCCCGCCTCCTCCACCACCATCACCGCCTGGCTGATCCAGGGGATAGGTGCTTTTTCTGACCACTGCGTTTCGGGTTAAAAATTCCGGCAAGTCCACGTAAAATTTGTGGGGAACCGAGCGTGATCCCAGGTTTTTTAGGGTTTTCCCGTCTCTCCTGCCTCACATTCTACAACTGTTCAATCATCTTTCAAATCAAATCACCCACATCCCATTCGTGAATGCATTCATTTTAGGTATGAACGAAAAGTTTTAGGAACTGAAGATCATAATGGAAATTCATTCTTCCTGTGGCTGTCTTTTCCCACGCCACCAATTCTATTTCTATCATTGCCATCTGCTTCATCTTGGTATCACCATTATTGTAACAACCACGCATAGTACCTGTCTTCTTCCTTGCTCTCTTATTCCATCTTCTCTTCTGTTATCCACATCGGCCACTTATTTTTCCAATCGCCAACAGAGGTGTATTTCAGCATTACCGGTAGCTCGAGTACCAACATCCAAGCCTTACGTTTGCCATTATTTTTCAGTTATTTATTCTAACTCCTTAATTTATCCACAAATATACAGTTCCAACTTCCCCCTTTAGTGCCGCCACCTTTACAGGATTTTGAATGTTCATCGATCGTGAACTTCATTTACATCCTCTCACCCATGCAAAGTTTCACCCACCATTATCCATTACCCATTACATCTATTTGAAGCACTCGAATAATATTTTATATCTCCACATCCATCGTTGCATGTATCTCCACAGCATGCTAGCTCCTTTGCGCCTCCAACAAGCAAATAGATCCATCGTTGCACCAATCAGGATCCACGACTACAATATGAGCGCTTCTGCGCGAGCTCGATTGCTCCTGCACCAGGCCGCCTTCCCACGACACAATGCCACCCGCCACGATGCATTAGAACAGGGATTCCCAACATTTTTCTCTTCTTCGTTGGGTTATTTTAAAAGAATTATTAGCTTCATGCACCGCCCTTCACTTTATCCTACATGAAAATGAAATATACAAAATATAACTAACAACACAAATATATACGTATAAGCGACTTGGCAATTAAACAGAGAATACGAAAGAAATATTCGAAAAAAATTGTTTATTAGGTTAATTTTTTCCATTTTCCCACGGAACTTGAAGGAAATATTTTATATTTTTTGTAATATAAACTAGTATTATTACATATTCGTAGATGTTTTGAAACTTTTTATTAGAAAACAATTATCAAATTCATTTAATTTTTTGTAAATAATAGAATCTTGATTTTATATATATATATATATATATATATATATATATATATATATCAGTTGCCAGTGCATATTCGGCTATCAACCCCTCGATCATCACTGACCCCCTTTAAAATTTTATCAACCCCCCCGGGGGGTCGATACCGACCCCGTTGGGAAATACTACATTAAACGTTGCGATTCATCACCAATGTGCAATGATAGCGGTTCTACTTTCCAGAGTGGTCAGAAAGCTGATTCCATTCCAGTTACTCATATATTTTTAAAAGGACGCTTCAATCCTTTCGGAAACTGAATTTTTTAAAACATGTTTCCAGAGTAGGTTGTGATCATTTCCCCGTACGGTAAATAATTGCGTAGCAAAATTATCAAACATTCAGATCTTATTTTTGTCACATCTGATATTACTTCATACTAATATATTTCACTGTGACTCAATGTTGAACAGGACTGAAATAGAAAAGAGTTTTGAATTCGTAGTTTTTTAGCAATAAAAATTGCTTAAACAAGTATTAAGGAGATATTTCCTTGCGAAAATTGTTTACAGTGAAAGGAGAAGTTGGTAAGTTCTTTTTTGTAAGAGTTCTCAAGAAGATAACGTGCTGTAAGATGCTGATACATGTTTAGAAACGCAATTTCAGAAGATGTATGGTCTTGCATAATGAACGCTTGTTGCATAATGAAATGAGAGACCTGATTCAGAGCACTAAGAACAAATATAAAATAAACGATTGGCAGCTGCCATACGTATTGCCCTTTTACCCACTTTGCTTGCGTAACCTTACTCCTGTAATACACAAACGTCTCGAGTGCTAAAGGGGCTCAAAACACACATGAAGGGGCATGTACTTCGGCGATTTGAGACAAAATAGGAAAAATTACGCTAGTAGGAAGTATTTATTTTCAAAACTATTTTTTACGAATTTTCTATGTTGACGAAATTCTGACGAAATAATTTAATTGAATGTTTAATTCAGCATAATTGAAAAACATTTTTAAGACAACATCACGGACAATGCACAAGATGGTTCGACAATACACCTGTAGCCGCCCCTCCCCCTAGAAAAATCCTATTGCGCAAGTGCAAAAATGATTTTCAGATTAGAAATGTTTCAGATTAGATTAATTATTATAATACTGAAAGATAACATAAATTTTGAAATGTTATATGATTACAAGGTTTGTATTCATATTAAATATATGTTTTATTTACTGTCACTGAATTTCCAAATGCTTGTCAATGAATTAACTTTTATATATCATTGAATTCAGCTCCTTTTATGTAGGTCGTCTTTATCTACGCATAAATAAATACATCAAAACGCCGAAATAGATTTTTGGAATCATCAGGGCTTAAAAGGGAGAGAGAGAGAGAGAGAGAGAGAGAGAGAGAGAGAGAGAGAGAGAGAGAGAGAGAGAGAGAAAGAGAGAGATAGAAAGGGAGATAGGGAGGATAATTCTGGTTATTCATTCATTCAACATAAGCATACTTACGATATTATTACAAGAAAATTGCAGTTTATTTTCTTTTTATTTTGTTGATAGACTCTTTCACGATTATCACCACCCGTAAGATATTTAATATATTATTCACACCTACACTTTTTACCTTCACACACACACACACACACACACACACACACACACACACACACACATATATATATATATATATATATATATATATATATATATATATAAGTGTGTATATATGAATTTTTCACATTTCCATGATCCAGTACAAAATTACGATTCCTCTGAAAGCAGCTTCTTTATGATTTTCCACCAGCACTCTGCTTCAAGCTCATATTTCCGTGGGTCGCTCCTTTCACATCCGTTACGTCTCTCACGAGCTCCCAAAGCCCCCGAAAGTGGCCCGGGGCGCGTTCGGAAATGTCAGGTCCCCCGCGGCGGGGCAGGGCGGGCGCTTCGCGGCGCGTTGCGTAAGGCCGCGGAAGGCGCGCGCTGGGTCGCGCGGATGCTGGGCGATGGACGCGGGTTCGGACCCGGCAGTGAAAGTGCACGCGCACCGACGAAGGCGCAGAAGAGGAGGAGGAGAAGGAGGAGGAGGACTAAGAGACGCCGACGGCGGCGGCGGCGCCCCCCACGCGACTTTCGGCGGCCACGTGACCGCCCCTGCGGGCAACCAACCCATTGTTCCTCGCGGCGCTGCCGGACACGTGGGCGAATGGGCGTTTAACAGGCCTCCTAGCGTGGGCTGAGACGCGCGCGTTGCGTCTGATGAGGAAGACCGCGGAGATTGATTAGTGATTCCGGGAGCGTCAACTGCTAAGGTTATTAGTCCCGTAAGTGTAGTCATTTTTGTTTTTGCGGAAGCTGGCTGCGATATTTCCTACCTGGATCGTGAGAATCGGCACCGACCTGCGTCGGCCTGCGGCGATTTCTCCCCAACCACGATCTCCCACCAACGGGGCACCGCCCTAGGTGGGACAAGCTGTAAGCTCCAGACTCAATATGTGTGGTAGCGAGGTGCAAGTGTAAGTGTGGTTAAGTAAGAGGCGAGAATAGGACAAACAAGAGAAAAGAAAGATCGCGCGGGGTCCGTCCGTGGCCTGTTTGTTAGGGTACTGCTCCGGCAATCGCCTGACGTTGATCGGAACAACCATGGAAAACTACCGAGCCAGCCGCTAGAATTCTCTAGACAGTGGCTGAATCCGATCTAGCTAATGTCAAAAATCCTTCCACCGTAGGAACTTGAACCCCAGGACCTCCTGAGCAGAAGCACTGCAGTGACCACAGTTGATGCCGTGTGACACATTTGCTGGTGCGGAGAGAGGGAGAAAGGGTGAGGGACGAAGGGGAAGGGGGAAGAGTTGGCCGCTGTAGGAAAAGTTTGCCCTTATTTTATGTTCAGTGTACTGTTACAAAATCATTAGTGAAATAGTTTATCCATGTTTAATTGGCATTTGACATTTTTTTTTCCATGAACATTGGGCAAATTGATACAATTATCCTGTATAATAAAGCCTAAAGGGAGAACATTCTATGGAAGGCATTCACTGAATAAACGTTTGATTGTATTCACGTACTGCGTCAATGATTTATAATTGGGAAGTTATTTTTCATCGGAAGACAAGCACGATCCTTGAAGTACGTCTAACCATGAAAAAATCGACGTATCTGGCTTTTAGATGTCAGATTACTTATTTATTTTTAACCTTAGAAGTAATTTGAAAATTAACTATCACAGGCAAGTCAAATGTACGTTATTTTGCCACCAACATCACCAACATTTCTTAAAATAATAATTTAGAAAATGTAGCCTTTACTTTCACCACAATGTATTAACTTTTCGAATTTTATAAAGTGCTCTTTGTATCCTACAATATAAATTACTTTTATTAGATAATTTTAATATATCTACAAATACGAAAATACGAAAGGAAAAAACATATTGAAGAACTCGAATTCTTAATAATTTCAGGAAAGACTACCTTCCAGCAACTTAATCGGATATGTAAAATTAATTAATGACATCATATACATACAAGTGAAATAACAAACAATGTGACCAACAATCTTCAGCGAGCAGAACACATTGCTTTATCAATGCATCTCTGAAACATCCAAAGGTATCCTTAAATCGAGAGTGATGTTTAGTTACATGGTCATTAATGGAAGATCATTAAGGTTTCCGGTAATCAACTATTTTTAAAAAAATGTATGCAAAGGATGGTAAAGGGTGGAAAACTTTGTTTAAGAAAAACAAAAATTGCAAAATATGTCTTAAAATCTCAATATTATACATTGGCTGTGATACAAGTAGTAGAAGTATGTAGAAAAACGAAGTCTCACATTTCAAACTGATCAAATACTGCATCCTGTTGGTTTTTGAAACTATAAATCTTACAAGCGGTCTCTACCCAGTATCAGGACAACAAGGACAGGAAAATGTCGCTGAAATTTTCACAGTCCCCTCTTATTAGTAATGTGAGTGTTTAAAGAGAGTTTGAATTAAATGGGACGTGTAGGGCGTTGTTTATGATGATTTATTCGTTAATGACGACTCATGCGCCCCTGGACTCTACGCAACCCGCCGTACAGTCAGGGATTAAGCACTTCTCCACAGAATACATGTATTCTGCCCCTGCGAGTGTGGATTATCGGACGGAATTAGTATTTAAATATCCGGCAAGTAAATTAAATTTCTCTAAGATAGGGACATAACGCACGCATGCCGAAATTTGAGGACGAACGTTTTAACAATATGATACTTGACAACCATGTCCAAACCAGGGCAAGGAACAAACAACAAGGATTTTTTGCATAGCGTAGCGGAAAACGAGATTAACAATTTCGGTGCCAGCAGTGAGTTACGTGTAATACATTGTAATAGCGAAAACACTGCCGGATCCACTAGTTACAAATAAAATAAAATAACTGTATTCATAACTGTGTAAAACGATATTTTTAGGCCTGAGCATATTCAGGAAGACTGCTGCCCTTTCCCACCGATCCAACACTTCCTACACTCCTCCGCCCCCGCGCGCCATTCAAGCCGCTCGCCTCCGGGAGCGCGCCGAGTGTCTCTCGCTGACATTTGCCGGGCGGCGCGCGCCTCCTGCGACCCAGCAGCGGCCCTTCCCAACGCGCGCTACGACGCGGCGCTGCAAGACGCGGCGCGCGGCGGGCACTGGAAACGCGCGGAGGTATCGGTTCCGTGGCGCCCCCGCGCGGCCACCCCCGCGCCCCCGCCGGCGATTTACGTAAAGAAGCGAAAAGAGGCGCAGGCGACGCCGCGTTGCGCAACGCGCGGCACCGGTGAAAATAGACGCGCGCCCGCCGCACCCCGCCCTGCCCTGCCCGGCGAGGCACGGCGCCCCCGCTGCGAAGCACACGCCGTTAAAGCGGCTTCCCTGGGGACGTAATGCGCGTTACGCCTCAATTTAATTGCATTGGCTGTCTTCCATTTTTGTTTGAATATTACAAAGGTAATTAAGTTTGTTGTTTGATGTGCATTGTTGAATTTTTAGTTATGGCATCCATCCTTTTCTTTACTTTTCTTCATGGTTTTCCGTTTCGCAAGATAATATTAATCTTTTAACTTCCTTTTCAGTGTAACAGCGCTCTCCTATGTTGGTAATGTGTGCTGTTGAATAAAGTGTCATTACATTGTTATTTGTGTTAATGATATGTATTGTTGAAAAGCTTATAGAAATATAATCAACGTTGTTCTCTTTTGTAGATTAGAGGAATGCTAATAATTCACTCTTTTAACTTTTTCATATTTGGTTAGGCATTATCTAATGCAGTATGTTTTCGACTGATATTGAAGTGTATGAAATAATGAAACGAGTCAAAAACAAAACCCATTATTTTGTTAGGAATAAAAATATTGCGTCTCTTCAGAACATCCATTACGTGTCCTGATGACGTACATATAATGTAACATGATAACGATTTTTCTTTCACAGCAACATTGTACATTACACTTACAACATTTTAAAATAATACTCTCAAAACAAAGATTACTGTTGTTAAAATCCATTAATTCATAGATATCAATTGCAACTTACCAAAAGATATCACTCTTACGTTCGGTCTTCCCGTCTCTGAAGGTGTGTAGCAAGTTGCAGCTTCGTGTCTGCAAAAGAAGAAGTTTCAACAGTTTCAATAACTAATTTAAATACTTTCACGGTTACTACGAAACGGACACATATTTCCTCGCGCTATCCCACGTATACTCGCGATGGCGATTCTGCAGGAACAGTAATCCTCGCAAAAACATTGCCGTTGCGGGAAGTTCAGGCCCCGCTGCTTTGTGACAACGTTGTCTCTTAAGGTCCTAGCCAAAGGTGGAAGTGTTCGTGATTATGAGAGAAGAAAAGGCAATTAGTGCATCATTTGTAGAAATCAACAACCGTCTCGTGGATTGTATGGTCCAGATGTCATGTCGAAGCCAATAGTTCGGCGACGATGACCGCAGATAAGTGTGGAAAAATAATATGTTCCTAGACGAACTTCAACCGCCACTAGCGAGGCGAATATCAGGCATGCCAAACTCTCTAGGGAAAATTATTTTCAGACGGTCCCTCGTATATTATCAAATGTTCGGGAGTAAATAAAATTAGCTGCGTGACTGTTCGGGGGACACCACATTCTAGGCACAGGTACTTACGTTTCGGGCGCTATTCTGCTACCTTCCTCAGGGCGAAATGCGATGATTTCGCCCTGAGGAAGGTCGCAGAGTGGCACGTTGGCACCTCTGCCTAGGACGAGGCTTCTCCCTGACAGCCATGCTGTTACAGACTCCGGCCGAGGGAACTTATGCTTTCACAAATAAAATTGATATAATGACGTTTATATAACTATCTTTAGTAATCCCGCCGTTTTCCAACTTGGAGGAATTGCATGTAAAAAGAGGATATGCAGAGAAAAGTAAATGCAAAAATATTATTAAAAATAACAACAAACGATCATAAAAGTATTTAACTGTATCCTGCCTAATCGTCTTTCATATGTAAAGCTTAAAAACGTTCAGGGCGAATTTGACTACCTAGTGTTCTCTTGTGGCAAAGTGGCGTGGAGGAGTGATTTCGTCGTGCTACCAGTGCCACGGACTCCCGCTGGTGACATCGCCCTTGACATCACTGGTTTACGCCATCAAAGACAATTTTGTTTAATGTTAGGAAAGAGCCATCGTAACCCCGGAGTGATGGCAGGACAGGATACGCAAGGGTGGCGAGGAGTCCGTCTTGACGCTGGGGCCACCCGCCGCGCGGGGCAATCAAAGCTCCCGCCCCCGCCCCCGCCGCCTCTTCCGCGCCCTTGTGCCGTAAGACGCAGCTGTCAACGCGCCGTAATTCATCCACGAAACAATCGGGTTCTCGTAACCGCTCCAGGCAGCGGGAATAAAGATTTATTTTCGAAAGCGAAGGATCTCGTTATTCCCCGTGATTGAACTTATCTTCACCTCCGTCTATTCAAAGTTTATCAGACTGTTCCCTTAAACTTTTATGTGCGTATTTTTACCTTGAGTTTGCAACACTCGCCTTTGTGAAGAGACAACTGTGACATCACGAGAGAAAAAAGCAGGTATTGTATATTTCAAAATCTTTCATCGGATCTATCCAGTGCAAATGCAAGCTTATGTAACAAACTGCTTCAGTCATAATAATTACACCAAAGATATGTAAACCATACTGCAGTTTTCCCTAATAATTGGCTGGGTTTCAAGACATGACAGCTTGCGTAACATGTAACGATTCTCGCCGTAAAATAGACACAAAGAAAGAAACTGAAGATTTGACAAAAGTTGCCATATATACTCACTTTTTCTACTGATTTTTTGCATATTTATTTTTATCGTTCACAAGTCAACAGTCTTTAAATATTACCTACTTTGGACCATTATAATCGAAATGGAAAATCAAACGTCTAATTAGTGTCGACAATGGGTCTGCATGTCACTTAAATCTCACTTTGTTGTTTCAATGTGGCAATACTAAATTAGGAATAATAAACCAATATCCGGTAAGGAAACACTTAAAAAACCCGAAATATACAATTCATATTTTTTGTGTAAATGAATTGTGATTTAACTGCTTCAGTTCAAATGCATTATGGAAGAAAATTTTCGAATTCTATTTCAGTGCGGAGAACTCACAAATCAATTATAGATGCAATGACTATCTGGAAATTTGATTCTGAAATTTACAGATTTCAGCATAAAATCTTCAGATAGTATAGAAACTTTACGACCACTTTAAGAGGTCGGGAAACAAATGAACGTCATGCAGGACGAAGATATTGCAAGAAATAGAGATGAAGCCATTTACAAATGAGCTAACTGTAAACGAACACACTGACAAAATGAGGGCATGGACATAACCTGCAGTTACATTGCCAGTAGTGGTCAAGCAGTAGCTGCCCAAGCTATCCCTTCTTACAGCAACCTCTCTATTACTGGCAGAACTTGAATTCTGGAAGTTGTACTTACGTGATCCAATATAGTTATTAATATAACAAGGTCTAATTATTAATGGTTTGGATGCGGTGTTTACCAACCGAAGCGGAACTAAGGTTGTAAATCATTCAATTTCAACCGAGTTTCAACTATTTTTCGTACACTTACCTCTCAATTTTAGGTTTCAATTTTTAGATAGATCTCATTTATACCATGCAGTTTCATCGTATAAATGCAGATATTCTTCTACATGGAGGACAAATTTGATTTGAAGGAAAAATCTCTATCTTAAATTGTGTAGTTGTAGGAAGACGCCGCAAAAAATTCAAAACTTGCTATTTTCGAAAATTCAGAAAATCGCACCTCTGCTCCCTTTATAAGTGTATTTTACCCAATTCTTAAAAGAAATTTAAAGAAAAAAATTTGAGCCGTTTTTGAGAAAAGTTTGAAAATGTCCTGAGGGTTACACGTAAATTACTCCCAAATTTTGAAGAATGTATTTGAAAATTTCAAAGTTTCGACTCGAGCCAAATGGACAGGAGTTTCTTCAATTTGGAAAAAAAATCTTACGTATGGTTTAGGCGCTATTAGTGCTCACAGTGACCAGACGGACGGATGGACGGACCGACGGACGGACGTTTTGAAAAAAACACTTTTTCGGTACTAGGGGACCACAAAACGAATGTTTCCGTTGAAATCTCGAAATCGATTTTCCGCAGCATTACATAACTTCCATGTAGTACGTATATTACTCCGTATATACGAGAAAGTAAAAAGGGTGTAATTTGTTGTTCTGTCGATTCCTTCAATTGCGTTAGCACGAGAACCGGGAATTATCACGAGGCGAGATGGTGCCTTCTCTTGAAATCCAGCGATGTTTCTTAACAAGCCTGTTTTAGAAGATTCGTTCGCTGAAACCGGCAATGATAAACATTTCCGCCAAACCGAATTACAATTGCACTCGCTCGGAAGGGTTGTAATTAGAGAAGCCGCAATTATCCTCTGGCTATTTTGTCATTCTTTTAATCCAAATATTTTCTTTTAATCCTAATTCTTTAGTATTTTTGTGCATTTACCTTTTGTGGGTGCAACAACAATTCTATATTTTCGCAGTGGTCGAGTTAATCTTCCGCACAATTGTAATGTGCAAACAACAGTTAAGTATGAATTGGAATGTGTTCTTTAAGATTATTCAGTTGTCTAAAAAGCTAAAAAAAACAACAACTGAACTTGCCAGCTAAGAAAAGTCTGATATTCGTGCACCAAAGGCGTCATAATGTTTCTAATGATAGCGGCGAGAAGCCCTAGAAACTTTTGTAGCCTGAGATCATTAGAACCACTGAGAGCCCGTGGTTTACATACATGATTTTATTTTTAATGATTACTTTTGACTTATTTACGTACTTTTAATGATTAATTTTGACTTATTTACCAATTACCTGGTTGTTAACTTGAGTCGGTCTGTTTTTTCATATTTCCCTCCCATAATACCCTGTCGTAATTCCCTCCGAAACAAAACATTTACCACCATTCAACTGTTTTCATATTTCTCTCGCAACCACGATTCTATCTATCCAGATAAGTTATGTAGTGTATATCAAACTCCGTTTCGCAGCAATAACAAACAATAACGTATCAGTAAAAACTAAAATGGATTTTTAAAACCCATAAATTCTGGCCCTTGTAGTAAGAGAGTCGGGTGGGCGCTCCGCACAGCGTCGTGCTAGAGGGCGAAGCGGCGATCCCGGGGGAACGGCTCGGGGCGGGGCGGGGCGGCGGCGGGGAGCGCGTCCGGAAGAAGCGTCCCCGGGGCAGGGGCGTGTCGCCCGGCGACGTACCGGAAGTGGGCGTCGCCCGGATGCAGGCGGTAATCCGTCGCCAGGGCGCACCACCGGTGAGTTTCACGAGCCGAGCTAGCGCTCCGCGTGGGCAGGGCTCGAGGGAGGTAGGGGCGTTCGCAGCGACCTAGAAACTGGATATTCACGGGCTGTTTAATTACAGCGAGTTCATGTAGTAGGTCGTTTTGCTGCAGCAGACTAACACTCGAGTCCTGCTATATCGCGTTGACTGTATAGATAAATAGTACGATAGATCTCAGATTTTTCACTACGATGCATCGGCAAAAAATACTTTCAGAGGAGAATATGAGTAATATCTGAACGTTCATCATAATATTTTCTACAATCGGGCATGTTTGCATATGCAGATAAAAGTTCGCAAATCGAGGGGGATGTGCAGACGTGTTGAAATTATTAGACTAAAGCATGTCTTTCTTAAGTTCCATGATATAATTGGTGAGAACCGCTATTAAGTGTGATGTCTGTGAAAGGACGTGGCAGATTGCACATTGTGAAAGGGACAATGAGGCAATACCAATGCAAAGAATCCTTCAAAAGGAACTTTTTCTCCAAATTATTGTGGTTCCTTAATTAAGATGGCATTTTTATGCATGATGAAACATTTCCACAAATGAAAAGTGCCTTCAAGAATTTGGAAGAAAAACAATTTAAAGTGTTACCATGGTCATAGAATAGCTCGGATTTGAACCCCATAGAAAATTTATGTGGTATCACCAAGAGAAGGATAAGAAAGAATACAAGAAGTCGTGGACAGACTAGAGGAAATTTGGTACCGCGACGATGAAATTTGAAACTCAGGTGAAAAGTTGGTACACATTACATCAAACAAGATAAAGTTGTGGATTAACAACACAGGCACCCATACTAAGAGTTTAAATGTATGACTGCAACGTGTAAAACGAATGTAAAGTGTAATATGTCCATAACTTTTACGAAAAATATCTTTACTCTAATAGTTTGCACACGTCTGTATACTGGTCGAGTACCGATGGAGGGCTATTTTCAACATGATTTGGGTCGGCAGGCGCTGCGGTCTAGATAAGAGTTGTTAGGCTGTCCTGCAACATGCAATCGTTTCTTGTTGTTTTTTTCGATCAATCTCAAGCACTCACGGGAGCAGCTTAAACAACGGGTCACGAACCTTGAGTGATTCTTCTTTTCCCATTCATCCGTGCCTCCAACCAACATGTTTTCCAGAGCGGGTGACCGAGAGAGGTGGCTGAGGGCATCAACTGATATTACTGCAGCGCCTTAGAGCAAGAGGACCTAGGCTAGATAGAGTTCCAACGGTGCTAGGATTTTCGTCACTAGCTGTCTGGAGGAGAATTCTAGCAGCGGGCTGCTCTGATCGATAGTTTTTTGCAGTTTCTCCGATCAACACCAGGCTAATGCCGGAGCAGTACCGTACAAAACGGGTCAAGGACCGCGCGCGATCTTTCCTTCCTATTTCGTGTCTTATCCTCACCCATTACATATGCACTCTTGCGCATAAATACACTACACAACCACACACGTCGGTAGATCGGTCGAGAACTCATAGTCTGCCCCGCCTAGGGAGATACCTCACTTGTAGGAGGTACCTGATTAGGAAAAACTCCGCTAACCGACCGCGTAGGACGGCACCGAATCTCACCAAGTACCGGAGAAAAATCACCATCACTACCTCCCGAGAGAGAGAGAGAAAACATGGACAACACTTTTGGGACTAATGATCTTAGCAGTTGACGCGCCCGGAATCACTAATCATTCAATCAACGACGGGCGATGGGTGTTCCACCTTTCTACCATTCTCGATCTGGAAAGACTCCGGCAGTACTACGAATATGTCATGCCAAGATCTCAGGACGTAACCTTAATTTTGTAATAACGTTTGAGGCACTCGGATTGTAGTATTATGTGGCACTGATTGTTGTAATATAGTGGACCGTGTTCAGGTAGGTGGTTTTCTCTCTCTTAAGTCCACACTGATTGGTCGCTGGCACAACATGCCCTCTCCCAGTATCGCAAAAATATCTATTAGTGCGCAGAAAGGTACAGGAAACAAGAGTTGGAAATGACTTTGACCCGCCTAAATTTATTGTTCCTATTTTAGCTTAGCCAAGGAAGCACTTCTCTTGAGGATCCCATCCACAAAACCCTCGGTGCGCTCCGATTGCTCTAGATGAACCGCGTCGAAAATTATCGAGGAAGGGCTTATCTCTCAACGCATGTTATTATTATTATTATTATTATTATTATTATTATTATTATTATTATTATTATTATTATTGTCGTTTATTTTTTTATGAAATGTGGGATTACAAGGTGGTTGTAAGCTGCGGCTAGGCTGCGAGAGAGGGTGCAGATACTCGAGCATTGCTCCTACCCATGCACCAACTTGGCTTAACATTCTCTTTGCTTGCATACATGTTTTGAAAAAGAATTAGAAAAGTACCTCTCGAGGCTTAGGAAAACTGCCCTTTCCTCTCAACTCTATGAGCATTGAAAGATGTCCAGATTTGGCTTGTTGGGTATATGAAGCTGTTATCTGACGCCGGGCGATTGGTGCCATACTATAGTCCTTAACTATCCATCTGTCACGGACACCGAACGCATGGTGTCATCATTGTGAGTGACAGAAAATGGTGGGGATCCAGCTGCCAGTCAATTTTTTAGTACTTGCATAATAGAAGTACTTTTTTCTATCCGGTTCACCAACGAATTTGCTTTCGCACCATGCAGCGAACGCTTCCTTCATAGGTTCGCAGTTAAGGCCGAGTGTTCCGCAGGCGTCGTCTAGGCGGCCGTCGCAGTCTCGCCTAACGGCGACCGCCTACTGAGGGCGCGCTGCTCCTGCCATCGACCTAAGAAAGCACGTCTCCCTCTACAGCACAGGATTCTCTGCGACCACAAGGGAAAGACACGGGGAGGAGTGTATAAGCAGTGTTTCGAAGGTGAACTGAAGACAGGAAAGAAGAACGGGAATTCACCTACGGAGGTCTACGTATTAGTCAATTCAAAATCTAAGCTCTTGGGTTTTTGAACACAAATATGAACTTTCGAATCAAATACCCGATTGGAGGACCTTGTCATTATGTAAACGGAGTTCAAGAACTGAAACTCCATCCGGAATATTAAATTATCACATTTTTTAACTATAACACTAAAATAATGATAGAAAAGTTACACAAAATACTGAACTATCGCACAACTATCATGCAAAACATTATATAAAACTATTGTTTTATCTTAAATGTAGCAACTTAATTCCTGGCAATGAATTGTGTAGTATTTACAGTTATTTCTATCGGACCAATAAAAATTCATTGGGAAAATTTCTATTTGCGAAAATTTGTTAGAGGCACTAACTTATATATCTTAATACCTCGCACTAATCGTAGTTTGCACATATTACATCACAATGTTAAAAGGTGTAACGTTCTCGAGTAGTAAGCACAGCGGTAGTAGGCGAAACATTGCATATACGATTATTTACCCGTGCTCAGAAAATAAACCCACCGAACTCAAGGAATGTTTGGCTCTTGTCCGATTCCCATTTGTCGCGATTGGCAAAAGGAGGGTGAAGCATCCTGTCCTCCAGAGGGAATCCCAGTTCGCTTCCGGGCGTCCGGCGCGCCGCGACGCTGCGTGGACGTCGGTCGTGGGCGCGCGTCCTTGTCGCCCGCCGCGTGCCAAAATGCGTGCCCGTGCGTGCGGCGACCCTGAGTTGCCTGCCTCACGCCCACACGGCATAAGGACATCGAACTGCAATTCCAACTGCTGCCTCGTTTGTTTAGCCAGCGAAGCGAATGACACGGAATTAATATGTGGTTCTGATACATCTCTTGTCGTACGAAAACTTCCTTGTCCGTTCCGTTTGAATTTAAGCACATAGGAAAACCTTGAAACCATGAACAGGTTTTTGATATTCTTGGTTTAGCGGTGATTTGTCGTTGGCATTCCAAATAAAATAATTAGCTGCTCTTTCAATAAATAATATTGTAGGAACATTCAACCACAATTTTTTTGGGGGGGGGCGGATGTGTGTGTTATTATATGTGAAATGATTCCCTGAACAGATGTATTGAAAAACGTTTGACCCATGTTATCTACACTCCCTACAGCTCAGCACTTTCGTAAAAGTATTTTACACTCTGCTTTGTATGTATCACACATCCTTAAACCGTGTGCGCAATGCCAATTCATTCATGCATTCAAAGAATTATGGAAGATATTTCAAATGGGATCACGGAGAATACGAGTACTATGTCGCTTGCACGTGTTTCATAGTACTGCTTTTCTTTCTTCTTCTTATTTTTTTCATCTTTCGTTTTACCCTAATGTACACAGGCACCTGCAGGCTGACGTATTTGACGTAGTGCTATTGCTACCGTTCCTACAGTTGAAGTTGAAAAATACTCGTAGGTGTGTATTTCTTAAACTGAACATGAAATACATTTAAATAAAAAGTTTCTTACTTCACTCACAACAAAATCACTAACATAAATGTGTTTTCTGAATAATGTTTGGAAAAACAATTTAAATGTAACAATGTAATGACATATTTACTACAAGGCATTTCTCTAATACTTTTCGGCTTCCGTTATCTTTTCAGCCGTATTTTCGTCTTTTATGCAAGGCATTGTTTTCTTCCGTACCAAAAAAGTGAAACACGATAGCACTTCTGGAGATGCTCCTTATTCCTTGTTACACCTCCCACAAAACAATGACGTTCAGAATTTCAGGACAAAATTACATATTGTATCGCACAATTGAAAGTCTAAAAACATTTTCAAATATCATTTCAAATTCCTAGGGCGCACATGCCTGGAAGTCATGCAGGAAACGACGGACTTTATTAGAGAGATGCTGCTTCCACAGCGATATTGTCGAATTCTCTTCAGTAACACTACCTTAGCTTTTCACGGCAGCGAAGACATCAAATACATTTACTTACAATCAGAGAAACTGTAGAATCATCTGATTTTGCGTAAGTGAGATGCATTTTTAACAAGCGAAGCCCTCGATAGCAGAAATAAATAATTGCCGACATATGCCAGAATAGTCTAGAAAGAACAGGTTTCAGATTAACGAAACATCGAAGGAGAAATGAAATCACACAAAAATGACTTCACACACCGCACCACATACCACTTTACGTGTTCAATTTTAACAGCTGACTAGTTTTTAACTGTTGGCTACCGAAACACCCTATTACCAATTTTCTGTATGTTTCCTAAACCTCCGCACTGAGCTAGGAAAAACTCACGCAGGCAAATGATTCCATTGTACTATTGTTCTGGTTACAAAAGAGAATTTGCCTATACTTCGATTCTTTAACGTGGTGTCTGAAAAGGGAGAGGGAAGGCAGACTCCAATAGGGAGCTGTAAAACTGGGTGGTGTAGTAACGTTGCAGCTCCCTATTGGAGTCGTGTTTCCCTTCCCTTTTTCGTGCGTGACCTTGAGACACCATGTTAAAAATATCGAAGTATACGTCCGTTCTTTGCATTCTTGTTCTAATTTTATATTTGCGATGAAATCTATTTCAATACCCTGTTTTCTCTAGCCTTTCCCGAGCTGCAAAGGTCTTGCGACCGGCCTTACGCGCGCGTGCCGCCTAATCGGCGCGGACGAGCGGTCGTATGGCGAGTCACCAGTGTTGGGCCAGGCGATAGCCGCCGCGGAGGCGGCTACCGCTCACACGCAGCCTTTACGCGCAGCGCCGATTGGCCAGAGCGTTTACGGGCGTCGCGCGTCGCGTCGTTCGGCGCCACCCCCGCGCGCGTCCAAGCGTCCTCCCCGACGAAGCGCACGCGAGAGCGTAAACGCCCAGCGAGGGCGATTGCGTCGCGATTCACGACGCGGCGCATCGACGGGCGAGGTGCCCTTCAAGCGGCGCGGCGGCGGCGGCGGCTGCGCTCGCGCGGTGAGGCACTTGCGCGCTGGAGGCTGCGCTGCTTTCAGAGAGCGCATTGCACACTAGCGTATTCTGATGAATTAAGGTTTACTTTTTATTGAAACGTTTGTTATTGCTTTTATCAGGTGGAAGTCAGGTGTGGATCTCCCGAGTAACGAAAATATGGCCTGGAATGGGTGGAAACCAGAACAGTACAATTGACATTTTATGAATTCAAAGAAGTTATTGAAACGTTGAACATTTTATTGAAACGTTTGTTATTGCATTCGATATGGAACGGGATATTCACTGCATCACTTACCTGCGTCGAAAAAATTGTCGTGACGAGGGAAATATGAAAACAGTTAAATGTTGGTACATGTTCTCTTACGGGGAAAATTATGAGAAGGAATTATGAAAGGGACTTATGGAAGGGGAATATGAAAAGACAGACCGAGTAAAGTTAACTACTTGTTAATTAGTAAATAAGCGAATATGAATCATTAAAATTACGTAAAAAATTATTTTACGTGTACAACAGCCGTTAACTGGTTCTAATGATTTCAAACCCTTATAACGCCTTTGGTGCATAAATAACTATTAGACCCGAGTTGTCCAACTGGCGGCCTGCCGTTATTGAAGCCCACGAAAGGTTATTAGTCAAAAGTGATAATCCCTTGCATCCATATCGGACAAGAATATTGTACATCTAGCGCATGCGCATTGCAAGGATCAACAACACCATGATGTAAAAATAGATCAATTGTAGTTTTAAGTATGTTTTCCTAGGAAAAGCAAAAATTGAAAGTCGTCCCAATGTGTCTCACTGCGTTATGCATGGCACCGCTCGTATCCCGCGTTCCTCCCTCCCCATTTTTCAGAGCAGCCGAGCAAACGGCGAATACGATTCGTACCAACAATACGGGGAAGTCAGTTGTGCATCGCCCGAGTAACGAAAATATGGCCCGCCACCATATGAATGGGTGGAAACCAGTGCTGTTGAAATTTTATAAATTCAGAGAAATCTGTTTACTTAAGTCAATATTACTGTAAAGTCGTAGTGTTTCCATTCATCATTAAAATCACGGCATTTCAATTGTTCATTGAAACAACGAAAATACAGCCTCAAATAAACAGGTTTTTCTCAGGATTTATAAAATGCCACTTATACCGTTCTGGTTTTCATCCACTCATATAAAAAATTTATTTGTGGACCTTGAGGAACTTCAAAGTAGACACCCCAGATTTACAGAGAGTTCTAATACGGATCTAAAAATTTTGCCTTGCCCGAGGCCTTTCCATCAGAATAATAAACAGGAGAATCATGCAACCACAACGAGGACATGTGATTGATTGCAAGATGCAGATTCCAGTTTTATGAGAGTATTCTTTTGTAGGTACTTAAATATTATAAAGAAGAACTAACATTAAAAAATGCTTCAGAGGCCAAGACCCATGTGGCAACATGTGAATTTACAAACCTTGCGATCCGAGGTCAAATATTTAGTGGGACGTTCTTATCTTACATGGGTTAACGAAATATAAGTAAGAAATAATGAAAGCCAATAACCCCCACTGCGTGGTCCCATTGTGTAGTGCTTACCGAACTGGACACTAAATTCAGCATGTCGAGATCCAATCTCGGAGAGGGGCATTGTCTTTATAAAGGATAACGTAATATTAGTAAGAAAAAAAGAATACAATTCCTCCACCTGTTGATCCCATGCAATAGTTAGCACTCTGGTCTCAATCCAGCGACCTGAGCTCAAAGCTCCGAGGAACCTTGATCTTATTACAAAGGCTGACGCATCATAAGGAACAAACAATTAAAGAACATCGCGAAACTCCGGAGTCCCACGATGAAATGCTTATCACTCTGCGCACCAAATCAAGGGATCTGAGTTCCCAATCTCGGAGCGACATTTTTATTGATAAATAATGAGATAAGCATTGTTTGTAAAACAAATTAAAGAAAATTACGCAGACCCGTGGTACCATGGTGAAGTGGTTAGCACTCTGCATTCTGAACCAAGCGATCCGATTTCAAATCTTGGTGGGACCTTAAAATTATCATTAAATAAAATAAGGTATTTGGCAGAAATAAATAAAGACCTGTGGTCCCATGTTGTGATGTTTAGTTTCCCGGAAATCAAATCTCAGTGGGACATTGCTTTTTAATAATAATAATAATAATTATTATTATTATTATTATTATTAATTATTATTAATATTATTATATGGGATAAATGGGTATTAATATATGGAATTATGTGGCATTATTACCAACAAATAATTTAAGAAAACACTGATACATTGTGATCGCGATGTGTAGTGGTTAGGACTGTGAAATTAGAATCTAGCAATGCAAGTTCAAATATCGGTGGGACCTTGTCATTATTAAATGAGAGACACATTATTAGTAAAAAAATGAAAAGACATCCTGTGGCTTCGTGGTCCCATGTAGTAATGGTTAGCAATCTGTACTGTGAATTCACCGATCCCAGATCATATCTCAGTGGGTTCTTGTCATCAGTATTATAGGAGAAACGCATTATTGGCAAATGGTTCCATGGTGAAATGATTAACAGTCGGGACTTTCTATACAGCGATCCGAGTTCATATCTCTCTGGGACCTGGTCATTACTATTATTATATACGAAATATATAATTAGTAACAAAAAATAAAAAGTCACAGTGTGGCTATGCACTCCCTTCGTGTATTAGCACTCTGGGTTTTAAATTCAAATCGTAGTCCAAATCTCGGTGGAGTTAGTACAAAAATGAAATGGTATCCTACATCGCGCTGGTTCCCTGGTGTAATAGCACTCTGGACTCTACAGCGTTCCGAATTCTAAATTCGTTGAGACCTTTTCATTATTATTATATGAAAAACTCATTATTAATAAAAACCGAAAAGACGTCTTGAAGTTTCGTGGTCTCATGGTGTAATGATTAGCACTCTGGACTTTAAATCGACCGTTCCGATTTCAAATCTCGAAGGAATATTGTGATTATTATTATCATCTGAGAATCGTATTACTAGTAAGTGCAGTCTGTATTCTAAATCTAGCTGTCTGAGTTCAAATCTCGGTGGGAAATTGTCATTATTATTGTCATTAAATGACACATTATTAGTAAAAAAAATTAAAAGACATTTGAGTGGTCCCATGGTTGTAATGGTTAGCAATCTTTACTCTGAATCCTGCGATCTCCGCGATCATATTTCGGTGAGATCTTGTCATCGTTATTATAGCAGAAACGCAATATTAGTAAAGAAAAAATGTATAGAAATTTGCACGTACGTGGTCCCATTGTGTAATGTCTGTGCCTTGACTCCAGCAATACGTGTTTAAATCTCTCTAGGACGTTTTCATTAGTATTATTACATGAGAACTATATTATTAGTAACAAAAAATGAAAAGTCATCCTGCAACTTCGTTGTTCCATGGTGTAATGGTTAGAACTCTGGGCATGTGTTTGGATGAATTAAACAGGAGTTTGAAATATGGGGATTGCAAGCAAATGTGTCCTAAACGAAGAATATGTACAGGACAATATGGAAATGATCTGTACATTGGAAATGAAAAAAAAAATCATGTGATAATTTTAAATATTTGGCTTCACAGATCCAAAAGGGGCACAAGTAATAATGATATTAATAATAAAATAAATCAAAGAAAACGAGTCACAAATATGCTAAATCAAATTCTGTGGAACTCCCAGTTATCAAAGAAAACAAAGAAAAAAAATACATTAAATCAATAGAAACTATTGTCGCATATGGCTTGGAAGAATGGGCACTAACACTCAAAAAACAAAAAGAAATTAATGACAATTCAAAGGGATCTTTTTGAACGAAGATGCAGAAAATCTCGTCTACATCACATACGCAATGAAGAAATAAAAGGAAAACGAAATTCAAAAGGATATGATAGATATCGCAGAACAAAAACAGCTTCACGGATAATTGCTCAGAATGCCAGAATTGAGGTGGCGCAAACAAGTATATAAATGAATAACTCCGTGCAGAAGACGACAGGGCAGACCAACAAACCCACGGAAACAAGAAATACAGACTGCAATGAAAACAAGAAATTTGACAGCGGAAGATGAATGGATAGAGAAGGCTGGAAATGAGGAAACGAGATGTAAACCACTCGAATATATATAACGCATTATTAGTAAAAAATGAAAAGGCGTCCAGCAGTTTCGTGGTCGCTGGTGTAATGGTAAAGACTCTGGACTTTGAATCTAGCTATCCAAGTTCAAATCTCGGTGGGGCCTTTTTCTTCTTCTTCATCATCTTCTTTTTCCTTTTCTTCTTCTTCTTTTTCTTCTTCTTCTTTTTCATCTTCTTCTTCATCATCATCATCATCATCTTATTATTATTATTATTATTATTATTATTATTATTATTATTATTATTATTATTATTATATGAGAAACTCATTATTAATAAAAATGAAAATACACGCTGCGTCGTCTGCCGCTGGTCTCATGGTGTAATGGTTAGCACTCAGTACTTTAAATCCAGCGATCCGAATTCAAACCTATTATTTTAAGAATATGAAGGAATAGTAAACCTGGTCCTAATTGTAATTTTTTAAAAACAAAAGAATAGAAAAATATGTCGTTTAAAGTGTGCATTAGTCTTATCCCTACCAACAGTTCAAAAAAAATCGAAGTTTTGAGAAAATCTTGTTTTTGTATTTTTTTTAAATTGCACAAATTGCACGCAATATTGCGCGAAAACTACTACAATTTTAAAAACAATTGCATGTCCTAAATGAAAGAAATGACTATCTTTAATTTTGTAGTTGTAGGAAGACGCTACTTTCACCGACACCACACCTTAATTTCGATGCTAAATCCAGTCAATTCATATTGTATTTTCTTAAATATTTAGAAAGTATTTACTTTTGTTGGAATTTAACATTATTCAACCAAAAATGTTAACATACATGTTAGAATCCGTTAGAATATGTAGAATAACAGATTAATAATTACATTGAAAAATACTACAAATTAAATTATTTTAATTTTTTATTGAATTGTAGATTTTAAAAAGTTGAAATGCATCAACCAGGAAAATTCCATCCTAGTAATACTAATATTATCTAATAAGTGGAACACATAACTTCGTTATAAAGATGTCTGCGTATAGTGTAATCACACATCATCTTTTATTTTCCTATTTTATTTTTGTTAATATAGTATTAAAAAAACTTTTAAGAACTATGAGGGGCTCTTGAAAATTGAGGGCCCTGGGCCCGGGCGTTACATGGCACTGACCACTCTCCATATTTTTTAAATCGCAAAAACGCACTGGGTCAGACCCAAAGACTTGACACATGTTTCTCTACGCAAGTCGATGCTTTCAATCCGAATATTGACTTAGAAGTGCTCCACCACCATACAGTTTCTTTTCAATCGCAAAAAAGACAGTAAAATTCACCATCTAACGTGTTTTTTTTCGCTATTTAAAAATAGATTAGTAGGTAGCGACGCAATGTTGGTTTCAGATTCGGATTCAGCTCATCAAAATACATAGAGAAACAAGAGTCAAGTCTTTGAGGCTGACAACAATGCTCGAAAACAAAAAAATGGAATGTCACGATGGTTTTTTGTGATTAAAAAAATTGGATGTGGATGCCGAATTCCGGCTTCAGATTCGGATTCAGCGTGCCGAAAACATATTTCAAGTCTTTGGGTCTTACAATTATTATTATTTTTGTACCTGTGTAGTTACTGAATTGGGGGGGGGGGGGTCGCTCATTTCTCCCACTACCACGTGGATCCTCACCTGCATGGTGTAATTTGTTTGCAACATGTACTCTGAATGTAGCGATCCGAGTTCAAATCTTATTGGGACCTTGTCATTATTATTAGTATGGACATAAAGCTTCATTAGTAACAAAAAATGAAAAGACATTCTGCGGCTTCGTGCTCATATGGTGTAATGGTTAGCACTTTGGACTCTACATTCAAGGATCCTAGTCCATATCTCGGTGGGACGTAGTCATTATTATTATGAGATAAAGCATTAATAGTAACGAAAAATGAAAGAAATTCCCTTGCTCTATGGTCCTATGTTGTAATGGTTAACACACTAGACCTTGTATCCAACGATTCTAGTTCAAGTCTTGGTGGGACCTCGTCATTATTATTATATGGGTAACCAAAAATGAAAAGAAATTCCGTCGCTCCGTGGTCCCATGGTGTAACGGTCAGCGCTCTGGACTTTGAATCCAGCGATCCGATTTCAAATTTCGGTGAGAACTTGTCATTATCATTATTATATGAGATAACGGGTTATTAGTAACACAAAATGAAAGAATTTCAGCAACTTCGCGGTTCAATGGTTAACACTCCGGACTCTGTATCCAACGATCCGAGTTCAAATTTCGTTGATAATTGTTGTTTTGTTGGTTAACATCTGATTTACGTCTAGGTCATTAGCGACATCTATTGCGCGAACACGAATACAACCACGCCTGAGGCGGAACTCGAACCCGCAATCCTTCGGTCCGAGATAGTTACTACTGCCCTAACGATCTCCGCCATCCGAACGGGCGGTAGTGCCTTTTTATTATTATTATACGAGAAACCACGTTATTAGTAACAAATAAAGAAAAGTCCGAAGCTTCGTAGCCTCTTGATGTAATGGTTTGAACTGTGAACCCTGAATCCCGTGATTCGAGTGCAAATCTCGGTTTTTGCATATCTACGAAATTATTAAGTTCTGATTCTTGAACATAATTGAATTGAATCCTAAACTAGAAGAGTTTACACAGGCATCTTCAAGCCTTACAATGACAAATATCCCCGCGAGCGGGCTTACATGCTCTTCAATAAGGTTCTGCACAACCCTTCGCCTCGCAGCAACAGCTCCATTGCGAAACGTTGCCGCCTCCCCCGCGACATTTCGCTCGCCGGCGGCTCGTCGCCTGGAGACAGCTGGCACCTCGCGTCCACCGCGACCGGCCGCAGTGCGGTCACACGTCCTTTCCCTCTCCGTCGCCATGCACGCTCACGCACGCACCCACGCACACACGCACCGGTCGAGCGTCCACGCACCGGCTGGGCAAGTAAAAGTCTATTATTACCCGCGCGCGCCGCGCCCCGAACCTCGTCCATTCATTCAGAAACCGGTAAGCGCGATCCGGCAGCCGGTAATTGGCCGCGGCGCGAGTAAGTTACACAACGCGTTGCATAATACTTGTCTCTGCGCGCGCCGCGCGAACGCCGCGGGGGGACCTGTTCTGGGGAATGCTGCTGGCTGCCGCCGCGTCAGACGTCGCTCAGCGGGGAGGCCTTTCCTTGTGTTATCAATCGCTGTGAGGTTGTGAAGAAGGCGGATGGGATGAGGCAAACGGGTATTGGTAGTGCAGGGGGCAGGTATGCGTGGCGGGTATTCACAAGGCGCGGCGTGGCGGGGGAAGGTGTATAAGGAGAGGAGAGTCACAGGTGGGTTCGGAAGGGACGGTACAGGAGAGATAACGCGAGATGAAGGGGGACATGTCACAGAAGGAACGGGTGCGGGACGGAGAGGGAGTGGACGGGTCGAAGCGAGACGGGAAGGGGCAAGGCGGGGCAATGCGATGCGTGAAGAGAAAATTTGCTGGCGCTGGTGAGGAGCGAGGTGGGTCGAGTCGCGGCGAATGGGAAGTTATTGGTCGGGAAGGTGCGGGGACGGGGCGGGGCGAAGCGGGGTAAAGAGGGGCAAGGCAGGTGTGTGTGTCTTAGGGCGCGGCGTGGTGAAGGAAGATGAAGAGGAATAGAAAGAGACGATTGGGAAAGGACGGGGGCACGACGGTATAGGGCAGCGAGATGACGCGGGATATGAGTGAGAAGGATCAGACATTCCGGGGCGGAAGGAGAAAATCGGCGGGACGGAACGAGTTAGTGTGGGGCAAGGCGAGTGTGAATCGGGGAGGACGTGGTGGGTGTGGAGGAGAGATCGTGGCGAGGTGAGGTGAGGTGGGTCGGAATGCGACAGATGAAAGAGTCTGAGCAGGGAAGGCAGTTGTGGCGAGGTGGAGACGGTAAGTGCAAGGAGGCTGAGGTGCCGCAGGGAATGGGGCTGGGGTGGGGGCTCCGCTTCAGGCGGGTTGCGATGTCTGCCGGGGTCGCCGGTCGCCGGAGAGAACGCAGGCGGCACCTGCTAGACGGCGTCACTCGCCGCCCTTCCCACCCGCCGCTCCGGCGCTCGCGCAATCGAGGAAGAGATGCTGCGAAATGGGCACGCGCTGCCATAAGCGGAATGTTACGCTCCCAGGTGGGGTCTGCGATTTGGGGGAAAGGGCAGGGCTTTCGTTGCCGTTTAGTAATAGAAAAAAGATATTGAATTAAATACTATTAGGACAATGTGAAAAATGAACATTGAGAAAGAAGTTGTAATAAAATAAACGCATCGTAAATTACACAATGAGAGAGGCAAAAGTAGTCAATCTTCAAAATACTAATTGTGTTCTGCTGGAAATTAATTTTATCGATTTTCGTTTCAAATAATTGTTGTGATGCATTTTTGTTGTGTTAATCCTTTGTTGTTGCTGTTTTCTTCTTGAATATTTAAGTTTCATTCTTTCACTTGATTGACAGCTATCGCTTTTCCTGTTTTTGTAAAGTAAGGAAATCGAGGCTAACTTCACTGAAGGTACGTGCATTTAAAATAATTATATAGTTGAACATACGTTATAATCTGGTTATATATTCATGTTACTTTTCTTTTGCAGTAGAGATCAAGGGGCTAGTTTCTGGGTTTATCTAATTCGCTTCCAGCTACACTCTTGGATTACGCAAGATAGTCATATTCCTAATTGAATCGGAACATAATCATGTGCAAAAATAGATACCCGATTTTTTTTTTAATTTCTATAATAAGAGAGCGTTCACGGAAGAGAATGAGCTCAAACTTTGTCTTCAATTACATGTCTGGACGACTTTGCTTCAATTGCTTTCTCCATTTCTTTCCATTCGGTAGACTCATGTAGTGTAAGTTTAGGTGACAAGAACAATGCGATGAGATCTCATTTCTTTCTTTCATTGGAAAAAACAAGAAACAAATAACAACGGAATCGTAATACTCACTCCATTGTCTACAATGATTAAATTGAATACCACTTCTGAAATGAACTCTGAGAACACTGCAGGCAAGCCGTCATGAGTAGTGAGAATACCTATGAGACGAAATACTAAGTATTTCGATTTCCAAGAGCTATGCAAATGTATCTAGGCGTAAGACTGACGACTATTCTACCAGTTTATGATGAATTTTGGAAATGACGTGTGTTGAAATCCACGTCAAAGGACAAGTCTCCAGAATCTCCCCATTTTGCGAATTCACAGCAAAGGAAACATCTTTTCCTACATTTTCTTCTGTTTTCTATCCAAAAAAATGCAAGCTACAAGAATAAAGGGGGGATATTATCAGCGAGGGAATTTGTTGGTTTCTTCTAGCCTTCATAGCTTACGAACCAAATGATTTTGTGAACCAAGTGACTTTTTGATCAAAGAAGAAAACTGTTTATTTTCAGGGTGAGAGTGTGCGTACGTATTATGTGCGCATGTACGAAGTCGTTTAAGACATGTGTGTGATGTATAAAGTAATTTATAACACATTAAGGTAAATATTTAATCCTGTACAGTATTCAAAAGTGAGTTTAAATTGAATATTATTCCTTAAACAAAGCTTTTATTATTCCTAACGATTTTTTTAATATTAAAGAACATGTATCATCTTCCACAGTTAATATCGTGTGCTTGTTCATAACTGGCCGGGAGACAGTTCTCCACACTTTCGGTCATTCTTTGGTGTCTCTTAAGTGCTAATATGCCGGTTAGGGGGGACAAAACATAAAAGGTCATGTTCCGTGATGAATCGTATAGAATAATCATTTGAGTAAAATAACAAAATTTTATCAAGCTCTAGGGGCAATTATTAACAACCACAACCACAACCACAACAACAACAACAACAACAACAATAATAATAATAATAATAATAATAATAATAAAATATGACGCCCTGGCCGCCCCGCGCCTTCGCGGCGTCAATCGCGCAATCGAGGAAGAGGCGCAGCGAAATGCGCACGCGAGAGCGCGGCGCGGTGCGGCGGGCGGCCGTTCACGTGAGAGAAGAAAGTGGACGGGTCTTGCGCCAGTTGCTCTATGCGCTGCAGGGGTGGCGGATCGCGATAAAGACGGACGAACCCAGGAGGATTCTCGGGAGCGATCCTGCGTTATCCGTCAGAGACGGAGGCTGGAGATTCTCACTGCCTGCAAACGGGAGATCTGAGAGGCCCCGTTCACTGTGTTCACCAGGATGAATTAAGACCAAATAAATAATTGCCCCTTAACTTGTGCGAACAATTGGTCTTGAATCATTGTTTTATACGTTAAGACAATATTATACTGAAGACTAGCTTCGAATGGACAGAGCTTTAGTTACAGGAACAATTGCTCTGTATCGTAGACATTCCGATATTGCTAAGCTTTTATTAACAAACGGCGTACTGTGGTCCTTAAATCGCACAAAATATCAAATATTAAATTTAATTTTACACTCAGTTCGATATTTTACATTTTTCTGATCAATCATGTTAAGGAGTAGGTGTAAAGCTAAATCCCCAATCGTGTACTAAGATAAACAGAAACATCTAATTTTGTGTGTCTTTTTACGGTCAAAGGAACGTTCGTAACTCGAGGCCCTTGAGAGATACTTAAGTATCTGTGGCGCATCGATACCGAATTACACATTTCGCAACACATGAAAGAACACTTAACTACATGATTAAAATGAGTTTCAGGGAAATGTGAGTGTATTATGATAGAAGTATCTTTAACATTTTGCTTGATAACTTATTTATTTTTGAGCAGTCAGTCAGTGCAGAGGATATGTGTGTCGTCATCAGAAATATTATTATATGTCTAAATTTAATATTTTCGTGTAACATTCAAGTAGAACAGAAACAATTTGAAAACGGACGGTTTTTGAAACCTTTTTTTCAATTTTTTTATCAATGTATATTAGAATATTTCATGTATATATTAATTTAAAAAGCGTTTACGTTCTTGGCCATAATAGTGTAGTAGATACACTATCTCTATCCAAGCTTACTTACAGTTGTGCATGTTGAAGGAATGTATTACATTAAAAATGCACACGTACTTAAATGCACTTCAATGTTAATACTTCAAAGTCATTCACGTTATATCCTGGTAGAATTTTCGAATAATTTTCGTATAACTTTCGAATAATTTTAGAAAATTCAACGCACTGTAAATCTTCTCAGGAATGGAACCGGTTGCGAAGTGTACTTTTGTGCAGGTTACTGACTTCTCTGTTTCTGATCGAGTTGTTGAAGTTTTCTGACTCTCGCCACTTACACATCTCTGTTTCTATTGGTTTCAAATACGTGTGAATTTAGTTAAAATACAATCATACTTATAGAATAAGCCGTAATCACTCGGAAAGTAATATAGAGCATTACACTGCATGTTGCTCGAATGCTGAGTCAAAAACATTTAGTTTTTGTAAAACTGGTGGACGGTACTCTTCGTCATATTTAAATTCTGTTTAATTTCACGTCCACCGGATTACGTAAATCGGAGTTACTATATGATGTGTTCACGCAGATATCCATAATGCCATTTAACCTCTATCATCTCACAAGAGAGAACACAATTCTTAGTTTCACCTTACAGAGACTGCGTTAAGCAGAATAAATAACTACAGGAAAACAAAACAAAATGAGTGAACGGAGACGTCTCGTGCATAGCACCATCCATCAAAGATACACGTGAACCAGCAAGGCAGGCACACTCTCACAGATCATTGCAAGCCGTTTGCTAGTCGAAGGCTTCTTCGGAAAATATGTACACAGAAACTACTGCGAACATTCCCCTATCAATAAAGAGGTAAAATGTATATTAATACGATGTTCTATTATGCCGACACCGTAAACAAGATTAAATCTTGGGTGATTAATGAAATGATGTGGAAAACTAATAAAAAGTACATATTTCCTTTATTGGAGATTCTAAAATGAAAGAAGATGACTCTGATTAAAGATTAATAATTTATCAAATATATAATTAAATAGCTTTTATTGTTAAAAAAATATGTTGTAGTAGTATGTTTATTTTTGAAGCAGTTTGGTTGTATATGTGAGAATATCCTCATGTTTAGGTTTGTTGAAAATGTATGTTTAATATAAATGCAACAAACACGTAGGACGACAATACATTTGGACATATTTACCCACAAAATATTACATATAATTTGACTTGAAATTAACTTTCCTCCACTTGCGTACTTCTAAATACAGAAAATTTTAAACTGATATTTACCTCATTTTGCAGACCTGCTCATCAAAATGCAAATCTGAAATTAAAGAAAGATATTGATATTCAGATATTGTTTTACGAAGGACAATGAGTACTTAAACTAGTAAATAGTACAGTAATAATTAATTATAGTACTCTAAGGCGTGAGCAGCTGTCCAGCTTCTCGTGGTAGCATGCCGGGTTTGATTCCTTACGGGCCAAAAATGGAGACGTAGCTTTTCTTTAAATTTCGTCTCAGTATCCGTAGCTGTGTGGCGAAGAACAGCCAGGCAGACGGGGTCTCCTCGCACGGTGAAGGAAATCCGTCATGTTCGCCACATTCCTCTCTTACCTCCCCCCCCACCATGCGCGTGAGAATTAAATAGGCCCAGACATGGGTTACGCATTTAGCCAGCCAGTATTGTCGAACAATCGACCGCAAATGCCAAATACACACATAAATTAATTACAGTAAATATTAAAATATTATACTATTTGCGTATGTTGTCGGCTATCAGATTGTACATTGCTTTTCAATAAAATTGTTTGTCTTGCCTCATTGCTATCATGACCGGAGACAGCACGGTACCTAATCAATAAAGCCCTAAACTTTTCCAAATGCCTTTTCTATTATTGCGATTTTATGACTCTTTATAAAACGTCTGGCGTTGTATTAATAGATTTTTATTTTGCCTTTATTTTTATGTCTCTTTTAGTCTATTTTAAGATTATGTTGCCTAAATTTGTTTTCTCTCCTAGCACCGATTGCAATCAATTGGGGAACATCGCGAGTAAAACAATTTCGTATTCATCAAACCGGGTGCTCATGATCATCACAGAAATGATCGTTCCTTTCCATGTGAGTAGTGATGTAAATTTTTGATACGGGATGAAAATTGAAATTTTTAGAAAGGGGGTCTCATTAATATGACGGAAACGCGATATTAACCCAAAATAAATTCAGCAGACCATTTGTACTGTGGTTCCATGGTGTAATGGTTAGCACTCTGGACTCTGAATCCAGCGATCTGAGGTCAAATTTCGGTGGGACCTTATTATTATTATTTGGGATTACACGGTATTAATACGAACAAAACAATAAAGAAAACCAGGCACCGCCGTGGTCTATTCATCAAACAGAGAGCTCATGAGCATCACAGAAATGATCGTTCCCTTCCATGTAAGTAGTGATGTAAATTTTTGATACGGGATGAAAATTGAAATTTTAGGAAAGGGGTCTCATTAATATGATGGAAACGCGCTATTAACCCAAAATAATTTCAGCAGACCATTTGTACTGTGGTCCCATGGTGTAATGGTTAGCACTCTGGACCTGAATCCATCGATCCGAGTTTAAATCTCGGAGGGACCTTATTATTATTTGGGATTACACGGTATTAATACGAACAAAACAATAAAGAAAACCAGGCACCGCCGTGGTCTATTCATCAAACAGAGAGCTCATGAGCATCACAGAAATGATCGTTCCCTTCCATGTAAGTAGTGATGTAAATTTTTGATACGGGATGAAAATTGAAATTTTAGGAAAGGGGTCTCATTAATATGATGGAAACGCGCTATTAACCCAAAATGATGTCAGCAGACCATTCGTACCGTCGTCCCATGGTGTAATGGTTGGCACTCTGGGCTCTGAATCCAGCGATCCGAGATCAAATCTCGGTGGGACCTTATTATTATTATTTCGGATTACACGGTATTATCACGAACAAAACAGGAAAGAAAACCTGGCACCGCCGTGGTCTATTCATCTAACAGGGAGCTCATGAGAACCACAGAAATGATCGTTCCCTTCCATGTAAGTAGTGATGTAAATTTTTGATACGGGATGAAAACTGAAATTCTTAGAAAGGGCGTTTCATCAACATGATGGAAGCGCGCTATTAACCCAAAACAATTTCAGCAGACCATTTGTACTGTGGTCCCATGGTGTAATGGTTAGCACTCTGGACTCTGAATCCAGCGATCCGAGTTCAAGTCTCGGTGGGACCTTATTATTATTTGGGATTACACGGTATTAATACGAACAAAACAGGAAAGAAAACCTGGCACCGCCGTGGTCTATTCATCAAACCGGGTGCTCATGATCATCACAGAAATGATAGTTCCCTTCCATGTTAGTAGTGATGTAAATTTTTGATACGGGATGAAAATTGAAATTTTTGGAAAGGGGTCTCATTAATATGACGGAAACGCGATATTAACCCAAAATAAATTCAGCAGACCATTTGTACTGTGGTTCCATGGTGTAATGGTTAGCACTCTGGACTCTGAATCCAGCGATCTGAGGTCAAATTTCGGTGGGACCTTATTATTATTATTTGGGATTACACGGTATTAATACGATCAAAACAATAAAGAAAACCCGGCACCGCCGTGGTCTATTCATCAAACCGGGTGCTCATGAGAATCACACAAATGATCGTTCCCTTCCATGTAAGTAGTGATGTAAATTTTTGATACGGGACGAAAATTGAAATTTTTAGCAAGGGCGTCTCATTAATATGATGGAAACGCGCCTTTAACCTAAAAACATTTCAGCAGACCAATTGTACCGTGGTCTCGTGGTGTAATGGTTAGCACTCTGGACTCTGAATCCAGCGATCCGAGTTCAAATCTCGCTGGGACCTTATTTTTATTTGGGATTACACGGTATTAATACGAACAAAACAGGAAAGAAAACCTGGCACCGCCGTGGTCTATTCATCAAACCGGGTGCTCATGATCATCACAGAAATGATAGTTCCCTTCCATGTTAGTAGTGATGTAAGTTTTTGATACGGGATGAAAATTGAAATTTTTAGAAAGGGCGTCTCATTAATATGACGGAAACGCGCCTTTACCCTAAAAACATTTCAGCAGACCATTTGTATAACGGTCCCGTGGTGTAATGGTTAGCACTCTGGACTCTGAATCCAGCGATCCGAGTTCAATTCTCGGTGGGGCCTTATTATTATTTGGGATTGCACGGTATTAATACGAACAAAACAATAAAGAAAACCTGGCACCGCCGTGGACTATTCATCAAACAGGGAGCTCATGAGCATCACAGAAATGATCGTTCCCTTCCATGTAAGTAGTGAAGTATATTTTTGATACGGGATGAAAATTGAAATTTTTAGAAAGGGCGTCTCATTAATATGATGGAAACGCGCCTTTAACCTAAAAACATTTCAGCACACCATTTGTGCTGTGGTCTCGTGGTGTAATGGTTAGCACTCTGAACTCTGAATCCAGCGATCCGAGTTCAAATCTCGGTTTGGCCTTATTGTTATTTGGGATTACACGGTATTAATACGAACAAAACAGGAATGAAAACCTGGCACCGCCGTGGTGTAATGATTATCACATTGAATACAGCGATCCGAGTTCAGATATTGATCGTACTTAATTATTATGAAGTATATTATGTGATAAAGCACAATAATTTCAGCAGCCGAGTCGCATCGTTTCCCATGGTGTAATGGTTAGCGCGTTGATCACTGAATCCAGCGATCCGAATTGAAATCTCGTTTGGACCTTTATTATTATTATTATTATTATTATTATTATTATTATTATTTGGGATTACACGGTATTAATACCAAACAGGAAAGAAAACCTAGCACCGCCGTGGTGTAATGACTATCACTTTGAATCCAGCGATCAGAGTTCAGATATCGGTGGGACCTAATTGTTATGAAGGAGAACAGATAGTAAAACAAAATAATTTCAGCAGACGGTTCGTAACGCTGTCGCATAGTGAATGGTGAGCATCCAGCGATACGAGTTCAAGTCTCGGTGAGAATTAATTATGAAGGGTATGTGATACTAAAACAAAATAATTCCAGGAAACGGTCCACTTGATGTAATGGATAGACTCTGTGATATGAATCCAGCGTGTTCAAATCTCGGTGGAGCCTGGTTATTATGAAGAATACGCGATACTAAAACGTAATTGTTAACTCTACGGACTGTAAATCCGGCGAAAGGATTTGAAATATCGGTTGAATCTAAGAAGTAATAAACAAAGTTTCAGAAGACCCTCGTCATATAGTCCCAACTATTCGAGTTCAATTCTCGATTTTATAAAAATGATGCCGCAAAAAATGTTAATGAGCATGTATCTGAGTCTATAACCATTTCGTATTTTTTTCTAGAGAATCTATGTTTTATAGTTTGAATATTGATTCCGCTAGCTTGGTTCAAAGGCTGTGTGATTTTTTTTTTATCGAAAGGTCTTAAAATGTCTGGATGGCTATTATTTAGCCCGAAATGGTGTCTAAAATACCGATGTGTCGTGGGCTGTTCCGTGTTAGGCAGCTGTCTAGCCGAGGGGCGGGCGTCGTGGCTGCCTGCGTCGCGGAAGTGGCGCGGGGCGGCGCGGCGAGGCGCGGTGGCCGCTCGAGAGCCAACGCTGACCGTTCGCGAATGTTTACGGCCTTGCGCGGCCGGCGATTCAAGGTAAGTGCATTCTTATGTAGGAGACAGCGCAGCGCGCGGGGCCCCGACCCGCGCCTTCTGAGAACGGGGGGGCACGGCCCCCGCCGCTGCCGCCGCCGCTACCCACCGCTTGAGGGGCCGTCTCTACTGATGCCTCTCCCGGCGGCTTCCGCACTTCTGGCCCTGCGCGCAAACGTCTTTAATTTAATTTTTTTTTTACTGATACGTTATTGCTGCTTTTTGCCTTCGCCTTTGCCTTTGAGATCGATATACAATGTATCTGGATCGAGATGATCGAGGTTACGAGGGAAATATGAATATTGTTTAGCTGACAATACATGTTGCTTTATAGGAGGAATTATGAGGGAATTATGAAAGAGAATTTTGGGGAGAGAATATGAAAAGAGACACCGATTCAAGTTAACATCTATTTAATTAGTAAATAAGTAAATGTGTATCAATAAAATTAGGTAAAAATAAATGTGTTTATGTACCACGGTTAACTGGTTCTAATGAACTCGGGCAACGAAGAGCCCTCGGGGCAAATAGCCTCAGACATTTTGTGGCCGCTCGATAATTAGAACACTTTTAACGCCCTAGGTGCCCTATAAGTATGTATTAATTTGTCGTCATGTAACAATGAAAGCTATATGTAAGTGGCTTATGAGGTAGATGTTTATTCTTCCACTTTTCCTTGACTATAGACCCCCTGCGCCATTCATTTACTACATCAAATATTAGTTGCAAGAATATTAGCAAACTGACCGCACGTCAAGGTGTTTTTTAATTTTTTTTTTTTTTTTTTAACTTCGGTGTTAGCCCTGACGCTCTACCTAAATGCCAGCAAAATATTTTCGTATATTAAAGGCTGCTCCTTTTACTCCTACATCTTTCTTTCGCAGAATCATATTTTTCGCTTTCAGCGGTAATTCAATTATCCCGAACACTGATTGTTCCCCTCACTCTTAAATATGCATAGCACTTTCGTGTGCCCGCAACGATTAGACCACTGGGTATTCCCTTTGCTGCACATATTTTGTTTGTTTCAATTTTTATCGAATTGAAAGTACTAACTAAAGTTTTCTTAATGGAGTCTGAAGGGATTCCTAAGGTATGATGCAAATGTTGTCATAGAAAAATAAAGTATTAACTTTGAAAGACCAAAAACAAAATATCACATATGACCCGGTGACTAAAGTAGCATGGATTGCCAAGGAGGTGTGAAATCAAGACAGGTACCTTTTTATAAGCATGCTTAATTATACGGCTGGATAAGTTAACTGAAAAGCCGCTTTAACGTAGTCATTTCACTTACAGGAACAAGGAATGCAACTAACTTGGATTGTCAGCGGAGTTTGTTTTCTTGAAATTATTTACGCACTAAGGTTTCCACGACGTTCTAAATTGCAGAAGGGTTTTGTGTACATTTCATTTGAAATATGTCCTTACAGACAAAAACAAAGAAAACATGGTATGTACTTAAGGATGCCTTTATATTCTACCACGTTAAGTTAGATATATATGAGCGAACAATTGCTTTATTGACGATATCTTTTTTCATCAAGCATGGAGTACGACTGCCTTATATCGTATCACAATCATAAACATAAAAAATAACTCAAAATATTGATATCAGATTTAGCATAACATATGGAATAACATAACACTGAATTAGCATATAAATTCCTCAGTCCTTGCTTGAACGATGCTTCATTTCCAGTTTCAATTGACACATTTGACTTGTACTTACTTTTCTTTTTGCATGCATTTGGTTATTTTTCCTTGTGAGCTCTCGAAAGATGACACAACGTATGTATGAGTTCACACTTAACCAGACACATTCTTTGGAATGGATCAACATGTTAAGAGATTTAGCGATCCAAATAGCGCAGTCGACAGCCTGGCAAACCTTCTGAGCAGTTGTGGGTTTGATTCTGGCGTGAATCACAGATGTTTCCAAATTGTGATGGAGGGCGAAAACAATCCAAATTTTGATGGAGCGAGAAGACAAACAAACAACCAATACGTACTGCGTTAATCGCAAAACAAGAGATTAGGACCCGTAATGTTCAAAACAAATTATTATTTTATTTAAAAAATATATAAATATTTTAACCCTAATTTTGATTGAAAAATGTGTTTAAACAAGCTATCATACTCGGCCCTGTTGGGTGTTAATGATAAGTGTAGTGCGTGTTTTTTTCTCGGGATGTGGCGGTGTTCTTCCCCCGCTGGACGACGAGGTCCGGTGACGTCCATCGTCGTCTAGCAGTTTTCCTCCACCACGTGACTTCCACCAGCGGAGCACCGCCTCAGCCGAGGCAAGCTCTAAGCCCCCGACCGGTCTCCCGCCTTGTAACCGGCCGGTTGATAGAGCAGTGCATGTTAGTGTAACTTTGTGTAAGGGGTGAGGATAGAACAAGGAAGAGATAGGAAAGATCGCAGACGGTTCCCGATTGTTATGGTACGGACGTAACCCGTTTGTTCTGGTACTACTCCAGCATTTGCCTGGTGTTGATGGAAGAACCCACGGAAAACTACCAATCAGAGCAGTCGGCATCTAGAATTCTGCTCCAGACAGCGAATGAATTCGACCTACCTGACAATCGATCCAGTCAGGGTTAGCGATGAAAATCTTTTATTGCCCAAAAATTATTTTATTATTTTGCATTGCCCAAGTATTGAGCGCCGAGAAGCGAATTTATTCTGAAAATAGACAATCGTCATCAGGTAATCTTGTACAAAATGTATGTTTGTGCGCTTATGTCATTCAGCGGCGTGGGTTAGTAATGAAGTATCAAAATTCACTTTGCGCATTAGCCAAAAGAAAGGATTGGACAAGTTATTAATGCGTTATTTTGTAGATCTTGAAGTAATTTATAAACTGAAATGAATCGAAAGTTATTGAGCAGTAAAGTAAAATGTTGTGCTGGGTGAAATTTTGAAAAAACGCAAAAGAATTATTCATATTTTAGAAACATTTAAACTTTTCAGCTTAATCTAAATGTAAGGTAATATTAATAATGCACTTTGTTACACATAAATTCATTTTTTCGTTGTACCCATAATATTCAGTTATGTTATTTCTTTTGGTTTTTCTTCTTAGTTAATTTTCTCTTCTTTTTCATTCGCGTATCATTTATATTTATTACATTACATACATATCCATTCATTGAAACCATTCACTCTCTGCACGTCACAGAGCCCCTGAAGTTGAATCGGAGAGCACCTTTGCTGAATCGCCGATCGCATGGCCCACTACGGAAGGCACCCACTTCCTAATCAATTATATCTGGAGACAAACGAAAAATCTTTTCATGCAAAACGGTAAAGATAAGGTAAATATACCACCTACACATTTTATTTAGAAATGTTAAATTTGTCATGAGAGTTAAGAAAAATCAACCACAAGACGTTTAGCTACCTTTGTAGTTTATTCTCATAATAATTTTGATTTTAAAATGTTCCTTATTTCAATATTATTAGGGAGTCTCATAGTTTAGTCAAGCTTAGAGCCACTTAAAAACCTGTTTCGGTATTTGAGTTGTTTTGTAATATCCACATTGCCGTACATCCTCTCACAATTCCTTAGTTAAAAGCTAGTTTTCTGACACTTGGCTGTCAACACCCGACGAGCCATATGGCACGACTAGTACAAGAGGAAGACGATAAAGAGGTCGCACTTTTTATAAGTGTCATTTTATACAGAGCTAAACAATTATGGGCTCCTCTGGAACTGCACCAGCAAGAGGAGTGGAGATGTTGCCCCAATGAAGACAGTAAAAATAAAACAGTAAAAGCTAAACAGTAAAAATATTTCTGTAAAAACGATAAACCAGTAACGCTTAAACAACGACAGTGAACTAAACACAAATAATATGTACAAAACAGTGTATCTATTTCATTGCATCTTCGGCAGAAATCATATCCGAACTCGTATCAAAACTTGCTCAACTCAACGTGGCTACTGGTAAGTAAGTAAAAGTTGCGAAGTGCGTCTCCCACGACCTCTAGCGGCGCTGAGGCGCAGCGAAGCTCCCGGCTGGCTTCTCCTCCATCCTCCTTCTGCGCCGTCCGGAGCGACGCGGAGCGGCGCGGCGCGGCGCGGCGCGGCGCGGCCCATCGCATCCCAAGCATTTCCGCAGCGGAAGCGAGAACCGGTTAGCGCTGCGGCGGCGGCGGCGGCGGCGAGGACACGCACCCAATCCGCGCGCGGGCGAGGCGGCGGCGGCGGCGGCAAAGGCGCGCAGGGGCCAACGCTGCCTCTGCCGCGCCGCGCCGCTCCGCGCCGCACCGCCGGCGGCTCAAATACCGAAGGGCGCAAGGACCCCTCCTTTGTTGGCTGCGGCGGAGGCGGAGATGGTGGTGCAGGAGGAGGTGGGCTTGCCAGTAGCGAGGAAGGTGACTGTGGTGTCAGCAATGATGATAATGGCGTTGGCGGAGGGGTGGATGGCAAAGGTTGAAGCGTTAGTGGTGGCGATGAAAGTGACAAGTAGAGCGGTAACTATGATGACAGTGGTGGTGGGGGCGGTGCGGTAGGGGAACATTGCCTTTGGCAGTAGCGAGGAAGGTGGAGGTGGCACCGATGATGATGACAGTGGAGATAGTGGCGGGGGCTGAAGGCGGCGGCGGAGCGTTCGACGGCGGTGGGGGCGGCGAGGCGGCTGCTGGCCCGGGCGCCTCCGCAGCTCGCCCGCCCACCCGCCACCGCCGCGTGCGTGCCTGCGTGCGTGCACTCGCCCCGCAGCGTCCGAAGGCGCGGGAGAGCCGAGTGCGCGTGCGAAGCGGTTCGCGCAGCACGCGAGGGAGGTCCATTGCAGGAAGAATGCGCCGACGCATCGTTTTTGTGGGGAGCGCAGGCTCGCTCTGGGCGCCTGGTTCTACTCCTTGCCTCTCCAAGCGAGAGTTTGGGGCGCGAAGCGGAATTTTCTCAGAATTCTTCCTTTTCCCATTCCCCACTCCCACAATCACCCCAACAGTAGCATCATTATAAAATATCAACTAATTCGCCCTTGTCATTCGGTCTCTGAAATCATGGTGCTGGAATCATAAAGAAAACTCGCATATGCTTCTGGGAAGAAAACATTAAGATTTTGTGACAGATGTACGCGTATGCAATATTTTCATAAAATCCTTGGGATAATATATTTCAATGGCATCATTGTGATCATTTTAATTTAAAATCAGTGAAAGGGCGTGACTCCATTAACAGTTGCTCGGGAGAAGCCACAAAGATGGAAGGTTACTCAAAACTAAGAGGGGAAAATCCCATAGGCATCAATAGTTTGCTAAGATTTGTAAATACAGTTTGCTTCAGTCTACTCAGAGTACTCCAGTAGTCCAGTTGATTGAAAGAAAAGACTTCAATCTTTTCTTTCATTCCAGTTTAGGTACATAAACAAACATGGAACTTGACCCCGTGACTTACCAAACGTCCTTAAACGTCACAGCGAAGGTAAACTACACATCACCAAAGACAGTGTAAGAGAATTTGCTAGACCAGTCTCATGGCACACAATTTTTTCCGAAACGTAAGTTATGATGATGATGATGATGATGATAATAATAATAATAATAATAATAATAATAATAATAATAATTACGATAATCTTCCTTACTGAATTAACAAAAAATGGTATTAAAAAAAACTTCCAGAGTAAACGAATGCAAATTGGAACAGTGAGAACATTCTTGCAATCAATCAATACTTGAAATCTCCATCGTAGATCTTCGACGACAATACATAGCCAGCGTACTGTTTATTACAAAAGTACATTGGTTAAGGACTGTGTCGACGTTTTACGCCAGCTACGATCCTTGAGTCACTAACGTAATGCACACAGCAAATGATATTCGCTGAGGCAAACACTGCACGCTTATGTTTTAGACGTGTATTTAAAAGGGAAGGTTAAGTAGTACTATATTTATTATCATTATTGAAAGACTGCAATAATGCAACATTAAGTAGTATGAATTTATACTATATCTCCATTAAAGTTTTAAATCGCGTATCTTGTTTTAAGAAAACGGAATTAGTTATCACATATTCGTCTGTAGTTGGCTGCTAAAGATACCACCAAGATGCTACTGAAGATATTGCAAATAAAGATAAAGTAAGATGATAAATAAAACTGTTGATTAATCGACAAAAATTCCCAGTGCCTTCTTCAAATCGCTTCGTGACGTCGATTGCCATCTCAATGCACGCACCTCCACCTCATCTTCCAATTGAGACGAAGAAGACGAAGAAAAGGTGATTGATTATTCATTATTCAGTATCGTCGACCTCTACCTAAAACTAAATTGTTCTACTAAATATTCAATATCCATTTCACTTTAATGACGTATGTCGATTTATGATATTATGAAAATCAAGCATGTAAGTCGATTCTCGACAATACTGCATAGTTGCCCTATTTCGTCAACATATTCTTACATAATTATATACTTAAATATTAACCTACAGATAAGAACTTGGAATGTGAAAAAAACGGTTATGACTGAAGTCACAATTCCCAAACAAATGAAAAAAACAGTTATGACTGAAGTCACAATTTGACTCTTTGTCAGTGTTCTATGCATATATTCATTATGAATATAAATCATTTTTCAGATATTTGATTCGTGTGGTAACTTTCATTTTTCAAGCATATCAGATGTTTAAAAACTCTTCAAAAACATGTTTTTAAGAATTATTTCAGAATGTTCTGGAACGATCTGAAAAATGATCAGTTCCTGACCATTTTGATTAAAATCGTAAAAAATGTATTCCGTTTGAGCATGCTTGCAATACTATAAAATTTCATCTACATTTTTTTCGTTTTGCAAATCGCCGTTTTATAATCAATTATACATTTCTTGATAAACGTGCTCTGCATAGCATCCAATTTTGCTATTAAGTTCATAAGAAGAGTGCTAGAGATTTGCAATTTTAATAAAACCATAATATTGTTCCGATTGACAAAAATTTTCATTCTTTCGTCTTTGTTATAGTTTTAAAAATATATGCATTATCATAAAGATTATAAAACGATTCGAACCGATTCACTATCGAAATTTAATCTCACTGTCGCGCCATACAGAAATGTCTTTTAAAGCAGACAGGATTTTTTTCTTTATTTAACAACAATCTTGTTATATCTAACTTAAACTTCGAGCTGCCCGTTGCCTTAAATGCGTTGTTTTGAGGCTGCGGCTGATAGCGTTGCAGTGTCATCGTTGCGAAAGGGAGAGGCGGTGGGATGGGGCGGTCGGAAGCAGCTGCGCTGCCCTTAAAAGTCGGGTCACTTCGCCGCAGGAAGTCCCCGTCCGGCGTTTGGCAACGGTCATCCACGCCGCGCCGGTGGAGTCGGCCGGCGAGAATAGCGCTGACGCTGTGTGACGAAGGATTACCCAGAAGAGGTCATACGATTTCTGGGCACTGCAAGAATGCGAGTGTACTGTACGAATGACTTGCGAAAGCGAAGGAGTGCACCCAAACTGTTAGACAATATGTTGCTGTTAATTTGTCCATCAAAAATGGGCTCTACTGTTGAGCAATTTTAAATTTAGCACATCATTGGAGCCTAACGGTATTCCACTCCCGTATTTACCGTCGTGAAGCGATGTGTCAACGATCGCTGTCATTATTTATGTTAGTTCTTGCGTTGTTCCGTAACAGAGTGGGATCTTATTAGCAAGGAACATCTGAGAGGATTAAATTTTGGCGGACATTCAAACAGACCACTGAACATTAATATACAGTAAAACAAGCATTTGTAGTCGGTTGAAGAAATGATTGACCAAAACTTGGTGTGGTGCATTATTAGACAATCCCACATAAACTACACACGTCTTTCCGAGAGCTTGGGTAATCAACTCCCCTAAAGTTGGGTAAAATATTGAAAATATTCACTTCATTACTCCCAAAATATTGAAATTATCCACTTCGCCTGCCCATCTCTAATCCGCGTTTAACCACCCTTTAGAAAAATATTAGCAGCCTCGGTTTATAAAGTACAGCACAAATAAAATTTACCGGCGAATATCATACATTTTCAAAAGCCTCAAATTTTGCTGTTCAATAAAAGATATCAAAATAATCAACGAGGATAAAGAAGCGTTGCTCTGATTAATGCCAGGCGCCTGACATGATTAACTCAATCGAGGCGGGAGAATCGCCTGAGGGGTAGGCAGTACGTCATGCGCATGCGTCACAGGTGTTGCTTCAGGAGACGTCAACATGTAATTCCTCTCAGTGCCATTTCATGAAGGAACGGTTATCAATCAATTGATCCACAGGTAACAGTCCTCTGAAAAATGTTCACTCGTGAAACTGTCCATTAGGATATAGATTTCATTATACTTCATTATAGGTCCAATATTGTTCCCTCCAAGTTATTAATGTGTTCATTGCAGAAATGTCATATGTTCATCTAAATGTTCAGTAGCGTACAATGTCCTGACGATCATATGCTCAATAGATCAAGAAAACTCAAATTCAAAATTTCATGATTTGATGTGTGAAGATTAATTCAAAGCTGGTTATATTAGTTGTTAGGCCATATTCAATCTTATCCAATTATCCAGTTCCAAAGAAATCTAATGCATTACTATTATTAACAGTTTTAGTTTAGAGTTAATTTCCTTATTTTAAATTCATTTTCATTTTACTTTAGCAAACTGTATTTGGAACACTATATCAGAATATAATCATAATGTCCCTTTGCGTGTTGTAATGACCCGCGCAAATTAATTTCTTCACTGTCTTTGTCTGATTATTATTCTCATGCCAAAAAAAAACGGGGATTTCTCAATTTTAATCCCATAGCCGTGGAACAATTCTTCATGGACATTGCAATCAAAATAATGAGCGAATCAATATGCATTTGTTCTACTTCATTCGAGGAATAGACACAGTTGTTGCTTGTCTGTCTTTGCTGATCATGGAACATGAAATACACGATAAACGAACTTGAAAAAGTTATTTTTCTTGCAGAGTTCACTTTTTTCCCATTATATGATATCCGTTCTTAACGGTAATCAGTACGTGGATAAAACAAGGGCGAAACATTAATCAGTTGAATCCGTGTGTATTTCCTTTGACACTTTTCTCACGGATTTCCAAGGATTATCAACAGATGACATCATATTTTGTTTCCTCCTAGCGGTCAATGCACATTGCTCCGATTGCAAGAACCTTATTTCTACAAATTAATATCACAAAGCATTCGATACTATATTTCTCAAAATGACAAAACACTGAGAAATTCAATATTTGTATTTTTTGTCTATAGAATTTTGACAATGCTTCGAAGATCAAAGTTGGTAAAATATATAAATAACGTTTTCAGACAATAAAATTACTTAAAGCTGATCATTTTATTAATCAGGATTACATTTTTTCTTGTGATGGCGAATCTAAGCAAACTAAAAATGGAATAATCTAATTACTGAGATCTTTTCTAAACTCTTGTTTAAAGTGGAAATAGGCCTCTTAGGGAACTCGCCACTATAAATAATGGAGTAACGCGCATTTGAGATTACAGCATGCATTTGAATTGCAACTGTGGTGCGGAAAACTCTCAATCGCCAAGTTGATTAACATTATTCATTCTACGTGGCATCAATATTATGCATTCCCAACAAGAAACCAGATAAGCACAATACCGTTAATCTTGGATTTATTACTTTCGAAGTGCATTAAAAAATGATAGTAGATAATTAAATGTCCATTTTTCCATTAAAATTCTAAATACAGTTAATTGATCGTAGATTATCTCCTGCCTACGATATTTTCATTAACAATTGTTAATGAAACCGCCAATTTCCAAGAAAACACAATTTCTTTTCAAATATTATTTATAATGAAAGAATTAACAATTCAAATCATTCGTTACATCTTTACGTTGATTTAAGGATCAGTATTGCCATCTAAATTCACAAAGAAATTCATTCTTTAATTACACTGACGATAATATTAGACCAAAGATCCAAAGCATAGAAAATCCTTTCCTTCCTTTAAACAATTCTATTGGAAATAATGTTTTGATTTGTATTAAACACAAACAAACAAAAATGTCCTATATTCATAACACTTCCAAATCAAGTGAGGTATCTACGGCTGTTAAGGGTTGAGCCATGTATACAGTATAGTCGCCAATATAGGGAACGGCAATCTCTTTATTTCGAATGCAGTAATTATGACACATGTTTTACATACAGCTGTGATGTCTCGAAAGCCTTAGTGGTGGATTCATTAAGTTACAAGTACAAAATTCGTTGACGCTGAATTATCCAATTAATCGCACGTATACAATAAGAAAGTGCAAACAAGATGCCAAATCGGGGCGAACAGGTGTCCAAGAGTACAGCGGTTTGTTTTCCCAATGAGACTTCAGCGGTGTCGTATGCCCCTCCAGGCGAACCACGTAAGGCGCCGCGGATGGGGTCGTGGCTGACGGAGGAAGCGTGCGGCTTTGGGGTTTGGGGCGCACGGCGGTGACGCGGCGCTGCCTGGAAGCACGCGGGAAATACCGTCAGTCCAGGCGACACGCTCGTGACCGCTGCACGCGCACCAGCCCCTCATTATGTCAGGGGTTGACAAACTTACTTTGTAATGGGCGAACCAGTAAATATTTTTTGTGTGGGAACCAATTTGACACCACATGTCTGGCGAATGAACTGACTACCACTGTGATTGGTTAAAAGTAAGGGCTAGTTCAGAGTCGATTCCAAGATGTAAAAGACATGGGAGCCATACTTCCCCTACATCCAACTGTTTTTTTAACTTCAATTTTGGTCGATTTATTCGAAATAATTACAAGAAATATTAATCGCATCAAAGTAGTAGTAATGATTCTTTAGGTCGCGAGCGACCTCTAGCGATCCATGTATGGATATGCTCAGCAGTTAAGGCTGCCACCCATTTATACATTAGTTCTTTCTACTTTCCCTGTTGTTGCTGCTACCATATTCCTCCACTTCGCTCGAGCCTCAGTCGCTCGGATAATAGAATTCCAGTCAAGTCCTACTAGTGTCCTAATTTCATATGACCTCTTTGTTTTCCTCCCGCCCCTGCCTCTGTATTCGAAAATAGACCATATCATTAGATCCTTTTCCATTCAAAGGGACGTTTCTATTATAAAAACATTTTTATGGTTTCAACTCAAAAGTTTTCATATAATTATTTTTTTTACAAAAACATTTATTTTCCGAATTCTATTCGCTCCCCTCTCCCTCAATTTCTTTGGTTCCGAATGTGAGTTAACATGCTGTGATCAGAAGGGCGACTGATGTACAGAGTTGTTACGTAAGCTCATGTCCGTAGTATAGAAACCTTTAGAAATGATGCTATTCTGAAGATGATGTACGTAATTGTGATAATAACTCTCAAATCAGGTTCTGCGGTCCAGAAGTAAACTTTGGGATAGATGACGATGTTGGTGATGAAATTTCCGAGAGACGTCTAGGGAAGAAGCTTGCGTCTTTTTATCCTTCCCTTTCCTGGCTAGACGACCACAGTGGTGGTTTGCTGTTGTTTTCACTGAATGGATAGTGGTCGATTTTGTAGAAAGGCACAATTAAACGACACAGAGAACAATTAACGATTCGCGAGAGAGCAGCATGAACACGCAATATACGCCGTACGATTATAAACACAGCAGAACGGCGACTGCGACTGCATGGCGCCACTGAGAGCGTGAGAACGAGACGCTAAAGGAAAACAACTTAATTTCTCGCAACTTCGCTGACCACCCTTCTAGCAGTTACTTTCAGGTATCAAAGAATTTAAACTTTTGTAACATTCGTGTTTTACTCGCGGGCCGTACAAAACTAGAGGTCGGGACGAATTGTAGGATTACCATTCGACCTCTTTTCCCAGGACATGTCCTCTTTTTGAAGTAAGAAAAACAGTCCGGGTGGACTTTTCAAGAAAGAACGAAATGTCTTTTATTATTGGAAAGGGGGGTACTATTTTCAAATGCAACCTGGACGTATGATGTACGACGGATACTGTGCTTGTTGAACGTTTTCGAGTCCCCGACTTCATAACATCTGTTGTATAAATAAATGACATTTAACTTTAACTATCTCGCCTACGTAACAACAGCCAACATCCATAGATCAAATATATCTACAATTACGTCCTTTTTGTCATGAAATGAGACTGTCCTGACATCAGCTGCAACAACATATTGTACAACGTGTTGTGTGATGGTGCTGGTTGTCTTTTTCTGTGCTCTGTGGTGTTAATATTGTTCTTCTCTCCTGTAGTGGTATTTCGCCAACCTCTACTTCTTTTCAGCAATATTCCGTACCTCCCCTTTATCAATACCCACAAAACTAGGGGCATCTAAATTCCTGTCGTCTTCAGTATGACGCATCTATTTCGACTATTGTCGACACACTCAATCTCGTCCACCGGCATCCTCTCAGACACGACCGCTTTAGGAGGCTAATCTCTTGCGGTTGCCCTCAAGTAGAGACTTTACTTCATTTGCGCTGAGCAACATCCACGAGGAAGACACCGTGACGACATTCATAGCTGCTTCCTGTGGTGCCACGAAACATTCTTGGAGTCTCTTTTTGTTTTTGTTTTCCTCCTGGAGATTTGAACCACAACCTACTCAGTGACGTCGGGAAATTTTGCATGTGATGATCACAATGTGAGGTAAGAGAGAAAAACAAATTTTTGGTATTGTGATCCTTACACAGACCTAAGGAGAGTTTGAGTGTTTGGACCGAATTAAAGAAGAAGGATGCGGTATGAAAATAAATGAGATCAATTTCGATATTTTAATTCATTTGAATTCATAATTATAGCTATTGGTTCTCTTTAAGGAAAATCTTTAAAGCATACCTTCTAGAACACGATAATGTAAGAAAATACTATCAATAACGATTTTTCGTGAGATAGATCATGTCTGTCGAAAAACCGGAATTTGCTGAAGAGATTATTACAAATTCCGATTTAATTTTGTAATAAAAATCTACCTTTTGAACTGTTTTAACGATCAATAATGTTTTCAAAACGCCGTTAGACATTTTCTCTAAATTATAAGACTTTTTTGACTCTTCTATTCTAAAATATAATAATGTAATAGATGTCTTAATTGCGGATAAGGCAAAGGAAGACTTTTGACAATTGCACACGTCATTCCAAGCTAAATTCAAATAGAGAACGAAATTGCGACTTTCGTCTTTCTTAATCTCCACTTGATATACCATTGTCCTCCTTCCGCAATGTGATTATATATTAAGTTTTGAATTTGACACTAGGTGGAAAACATTATTCTTCAGGAAACCTCCTAATGCATCTTTTGTTTAGGCCCACTTATGTTAAATTCTTTGTCAGTCCCAATGCCCGGCGGGCAGGAGCAAAGGTGCACCTCCCCGACCCTTCACTCCACCCCCAACACAAGAACATCAAGAAACGGAGCCAAAGAGATATCCTCCCACTTCGTGTCAAGCCCACAACAACCACCGCTTTATCGTTTCCTTCCCCGTGAGGTTTTTTGTACCTGCGCGGAAAGATATACGCATATCCCGCATCGTTTCCCACAGAAAATTGGAAAGAAGGCCGAAATTTTGGGAGGAGAATCACTTGTTTGAGATCCGGGCCCGGATAGCGCGGTCGTTAGCGCCCCGGTGGAGGGCTGCGATGGTATCGCGGGGCGCGGCGCGTGCAAGGGCGGAGAAGGAGGGGAGGGAGGTCGGGCTTTGAGGCCGCCGCCGCCAACGGTGAGGAGAAATTACACCTCAATCCGAGGCACCGCTACGCCACCCCCTGCTCGTATCTGGGTCACGTGAGAGACCTAATGCAAAACCTCCCCTCCCTTTGTTTCCCTTTTTCCAATCCTTTTTCTTCTCTCATTACTAGCTGATCTTTGCGTATTTATTTACTTATTTATTTATTTATTGTCTTGATAGCTTAATTTCTAGTATGTTATACTTTCGCAAACTTATTTTATTTTCTTCAAAAAGTCTTAATTACATGATGGTTGGGGTGACAAGAGAATAATTTAACTCGTTTTTAACTACTTTTGCATTTACCTTCACATCTTAATACTTTCCCCACATGATTTTCTCGATGTAAAGATAAAATATATGAATTAATGTTGCCTGCATTTAGAAATATAAAATCGTACCTTCTCACAATAGTGTTCATAGTAAATAGCTTTTAATCTTTGAACCTTTGTCTGACGAGGCTCAACAAAATATCTAATAAGGAGTGGGTACAAGAGAGAATTGATACTTTTATGAAAACTCTCCATTTACGATATTAGTAAAATAATAGTTTCATTTTTAATTTATTATTATTATTATTATTATTATTATTATTATTATTATTATTATTATACTATTACTATCATTCAAATATGCTGTATAAAATATATGTACTAAAAGAAGATGGCAAGATGGAGGGACACTTCCCCTTCGTTTGGTCCAAGTTTCCCACCTAAATCATCTCTAACTTCGCTTCACAAACGCGATCTTGCGACAGAAAACCGAAATACAAATATATACCATCTCTTATTGTATTTGTAATATCGCAATAGTTGAGAGGTGCAAGCACAAACGTGTTTCTGGTAAAAACCATCTTCCATTTGAAACACCTTCCCAAACATTTTTTGTTTGCAATGTATGGGTGGAGAGACCGAGTGCTAGGAATGAGATGCATGGAGCTGTGAGAAGGCCTCCTTGCTACAAACAAATAGTGAAAACCTCCGTGCCTTACCACATTCTTCCAACCCACAGCCTTACGGTGTAATGCGCTCTGTGACTCATGCACCAAGTTTCTGCGCAGTCGGCTAAGGAGTAACCTTAGTTAAGGATTATATTTTTAAAGTATGTAACTTATTGATGAAATTTGAGCAACTGTGAATCGCTGAATGATTATCATGATCTTACACATTTCTACCAAGACAGAAAATGATCACAAAAATATAATATTAACAACTTTCCTTAGAGAAAACTAATTTAAGAATTAATTTTGAAGAAAACGAAATATAGAAAATTTTTCGGATGAAAAAGCAGCTTCTTGGAAATTTCTTGTTGGCAGGTGCATACGCGAACAGTAAATCCACTCGCTAGACTGTATAGTTAACAGCCAATCCATTTAATAATCACACTCACCTAAGCCATCGAAATCCGTATCTGCTCTATAAATGCGGGCCCGCACCGCGTTCAGCGCAGTAAATAAGTATCCCATTAACCTTTCGGCTGCGGCCGCCCACCTGGAAGCGGCGCCGTCCTATTTCCTCCGCTCTCCGCGGGCGCGCCCTTCTTCCAGCCCATAATTTCCTGACGGGATCCGTCCTCGGCTCTACCTGCTCCCGCGCCGCCTCCAAGGCCCCCTTCGACCCATTCTTCTTCTCCTGCCCGCCAGGTCCCACTCCAGGATTCTCCCAAGGCCCCCTTCCCCTCCCGCACCGTTTTACAGAACACCTTTTTAACAGGTACGCAAAGAAATCCACTTATCCGTTTACGGTTTACATTTTCACGATGTTTTTTATTGCGAGTAATACGATTCCTATAAAAGACTCTGTACGGATCGTACGAAAAGTTTCTGTTTACCAAACTTTCATATTTTTTTGCTGTTTCATGTCCACCAAGTTGTAGGCACAAAGATCACCCGAAAATGACTTTTATCAGTTATTCCCCCAAAACTGTTCGTTTAGCAAACTTCTAGTGAGATACACACATACTTTGTAATTGTTTTGGTTTGAATAAACCGTTCGACACCTGTTTGTACTATCCCTTGCTATTTTCTATCAGTTACTTCTGTCACTTTCCTCGGAAAACACACACATCCCAATACTGGACCCAACACTGGCTTTGGAAAAACGTCCAATCACATTCCTTACAATTAATAAAATAATAAGTATCTTAACATAACAAACACGGATAAAAGTGCAGAGTAAGAGGTAATATGTTCCAATTTGATTCTCACAATTAATGAAATGTTATCTTTCAGCAAAACGTAGATACTTATTACAAGGGGCTTGTATGCGAAAATTCTTACCCGCTCCATCCTTGCTGCTCAAGTTCATGCCAACATCTACACTTGCCCTTACCTGCAAAGAAGATAAATTTATTTATTTAGGAGCATATTAGGAAATTCTGAAATAATACTATTATTTCTCAACAGCGCAATTCTTGAAGACGTTTTTTTCCAAAACTGACTTGTCCTCACAAGCAATGCATTTGAACAAACGGACACCTGACCAAATCCGTCTCCTGTACACAAACATACACATTTAACTACTTGGCTCTCTGGGAGAAGCCGTACCCTAGGCACAGGGGTGCAATACGCATTTCGCCCTCTGGAAAGTCGCAGAGAGCGCGGCCGAATCGTTGGCACCTGCGACTAGGACGCGGTATCTCCCGGTCAGTCACGCAGCATGTTTACCCAAATTTGTAAGTGTTGGATGATTTTTTTGTGAAATGTTTATGTGATTTATCTTATGTTTTTTTAGTGATTTCTTCAAGTCTGCAGACATAGGATCACGCGGAAAAGCGCAAGTGCCAAAGAAGTTCATCACCGCTCGGCTACCTTGAGAGGCGTCCGCACACCAGCTCGGCATGGCGTTCCGCCCCCTCGTGCCCCTTTGGAGGCAGCGCTTCCCGTACAAAAGACCCGCCCAGCGACGGCCGCCTCTACCTGCCCGGCCCCGCCCCGCCCCGCGCCGCGCCGCGCCGCGCCTCGGTGCGCCTCCGCGTCACGCGCCGGCGCCTCCGCGCGGTCGGCCGGAACGCGGGACAGAAAGGACCGGAATTCTGCGTTTGTGAAATTCTTAGCGCGCAAGCGGGTGCGGGGCAGAGCGCGGGGCGGGGCCCTTCCTCCAGGCGCAGGCGTCTTCGCCCGGGGCGGCAGCCCGCCGCGCACGCTGCCGCTGCTACCTGTCGCAGCGCGCGCTCTCATTTTCTTTCTTCAGAGCTGGGTCCGCAACGACAACGTAGAGGCAGAGTGCCCCCTCTTTGGAATTCTCATTTTTTTTCCATTAAGAGATTCACGTGTAGATAAAGAACGGCCAGTATGGTTGAACAAGGGACAAACAATGCCAATGGCGAGACTCGAATCCGCGACCCTTCATAAGCTGAGTCGGCACACGCTCTAGCCACCTTGACCACCAAGGTCGGCTTCCTGACTACTACCTATGGCTTTCAAATCCCATCCTTACCATCCATATTGTCGATAAATGTTGGTGAAGAATTCGATATGACGGATACCTACTTACTTGTTTCACTGATCCTTTTTAATAATTTATTTTCAAATTAAATATCTCCTTAAAATACCTGAAAGTATAACTGCGTACAGGGAGCATCTGCTAGAGACACGTAGTTTGAGGAGAAAAGGATTTGGAGTGCAGAACCCCAACCACCTCCTTGTAGTCAAGTTCGCACTACCAAAACTTCCATTTACCTGTGAGGATTCATACGGTACATCTCTGCCTTCCCAGAAAGTCGCTGGCGGTTTACTCAACCTCTTCCTCACGCTCCCACCCCACTCCCATCCCCTCTCCACCGCCTCCGCACTCGCCATGGCCACCGCTGCAACATCACACCATCCCCCTCTGCACTCAACATCCCCCCCTCCACCACAATTCTTTTTCCCCCTTTGCCTCTGTCGCCGCTTCAACCACCATCTTCACCACCACCCTCGTAGCCGTCCCACTCTCGCCCTGGCCTCGGAAGACGCGCAGGCACCACCGCCACCCCTCGCCCGCGCAGCCTTGTCCGCCATCTCTCCCTCGCCAGTCCATTGCCGCCGCCGTCCCGCCCCCGCACCTCCACCCGTGGCGACGCACAATGGTGACCGTTCTGCTCGGCCCCCGCCCCTCCGCGCCGCCGGTATTTTATCTCTCATCATCGCCGCCGCGTCGTGAATGCGACCGCATTGTGCGTCATCGCACGAGCTTGTTTCCCGCTTTGAGCCTCCTCGGGCCGCCACCCCCCGGGCCAGAGCGCCGCGCCCCCTCGCCGCTGTTTACGCGCCCCAATGACGCCGCGCCGGAGGAACGAGGCGGAGGGAACCCAAGCAGCTGATGGAGCTGCCTTTCAAGAAAATCGCTGACCCTCTTCACCCAGCAGTACCTGTAAATTCTGGCGGGAAATACGCCGACAAGCGACAAGACGAATGTATTCATTGATCGTTCAGCGGCAGCACGGTATTTTCCTTGATCGCTCGCAAATTGCATTGTAGGAAGTTAAAAAATCTGATTTGATGAATAGTAGTATTTTGATTACTGAAAGTAAATTAACACGGGACGTAATTAATAAGATATAACGGGTTTACTTCCCCATACTTGGAAAAGTCAAGTTGTTGACTACCCGAGCGATTCGATAAAGGTAATAAACTCAACCCAGCCCATCCAACCTCCCTCCCCCTCTCTCTCTTACTTTCTCTCTCTCTCTCTCTCTCTCTCTATATATATATATATATATATATATATATATATATATATGTGTGTGTGTGTGTGTGTGTGTGTGTGTGTGTGTGTGTGTGTGTGTGTGATCATCCCCAACAGACTCACACATAAAAAACGACATTTTTAAAGAAACTGATCCACCGACTTTGAAGATATAGCTGACCCGAGAAAACATAGTAGTTTGAACACTTCATTCATTCCCATCTGAAGCAAGTTGAATGATTTAGAAATAGCAGCGGAAGCCAAGCGCAATGTTTGTTTGATGTTACGTAGAGAACTTGATGTAATTTGTGAGATCACGCACTATGTTACTATGTCGAGCCTTCCTCTTGCAGCGCGCTGAGGCAACGAACCGCAATGATGAATGTGCCGCGAACCCGCGCTACCAGTTGGGCCGGTCGGGACGAGCGCCTGACGGCGGCCCGGTGGGCCCTACATCCTCCAGCGGGCCACCCGCGACCTCCCCCTCCTCGCAAAGGAGCAGAGGGGAAGGCGAAACCGACCGGCCGCCGTTCACCGAAGCGGGCGCCGGCCCCGCGACCACCACTTCCAGAGGCAGGAACCGCAACCGTCGGCGAAAGCCGAAAGTCGCTGCTCCAGCCGAAGTTGAAGGCCCTGGCCCCACCCCTGACGGACACGTCCCTGGAGGGTCCCAGGATCTCCGCGGCGAGGGCGGCAACCTCCTCCACACCCAAGAAGAAGCGTCGGCACCTCCGTACGCGGGCCAGAGCGGAACCATCCCTGGCGCCCGACGGGAATCCCTGGCAGGTAACGACTCTACCGCCCAGTCCCATCCCTTCCAAACCCACGACGGCGAGGGCACAGATGGCGGCTGGCAAACCGTCCCTGTCAACCAGCGCGGCCGGCCCCGTAACGCTAATTCTCCGGCGGAGGCGTCCGGGCACGCCCCGCTCGAAACACGGGAGCCCCAAGCGGCGGCCGCCTCACGACCGCCGAAGAAACCGTATTATATTAGGCTCAGGATCTCCCCCGATGCTGTGATCGCCCACGGTCGTGCGCTGGGCGTCGCAACAGGCAAAAAGGCCACAATTGGCCGAGCCAAAACGCGGGGGAAGCGTATTGTTTACGCAATCCACACCACCGATAAGGTAGCCTACTTAGAGGCGGAGAAATATGCCAAATTGCATAAGATATTTCTCTTCGCACATCCGCCACCGCGTGAAGGGCATGAAAAGACCCTCCGAGTGGCGATCATGGGACTCCCGAGAGGGTTCACCGAGGGAGAAGTGGCGCAAGAGCTGAGAGAGCTCGGCTACGACCCCCTGGGCGTCAGGCAACACTGGCGTCTAAAAGAATCTGCGGTCGCCGGACACGCAGGTGAAGGTGAGCCTCCCTTAAACGAATGGCAGCGCAGTAAACTGCTAACGGGGACATTCATGGTCACCCTACGCGACACTCCTGCCTCGCGAAAAATATATTCGGTCCGTCAGTTGGATAGCTTCGACGTGACTGTTGAGCGCGAAAAGAGGGCACGACACCTCTTTTGCGCTCGCTGCTGCAGATGGGGTCACCACTCGGCCAATTGCGCCTACGACTACCGCTGCAAGCTCTGCAAGGGAAATGGCCACCCTACGGAGCAGAACAAGCCGGAGTACATGGGCACGACACACTGCCCAAAACGGGGTAACTTCAACCTCCCGCCTGAATGCTGCAACTGTGGCGGACGCCATGTAGCGTCGTACTCCGGCTGCAGCTACTTTAGTCTTCCCAGTCGCCCCTCAGACGACGGGGAGAATGCCGGGCGGTCAGATAACGGCACCAATGTCCGAAATCAGGGCGGTGCAGCCCGGCAGTTAAGTAACGGGACAGCCTGGTCAGCGGTGGTACAAAACCTAGCAGAGGCAAACACCGCTCAGGTCCCCGTGTCGCGGGATGCAACCGGCGCGGTGGAGTCGCGGACCAGCGCTCCACCCGCGGCCGCCCCTGCAGCGTTCTCCAGAAGCCAGTTTCTGGTAATGCTTGCACAACTGGCAGCTCTTCTCCCCGAAGATGGCGCAAACCACTAGGAGACGCCCAGAATATACCTGCATGCAGCCGCTGCGTGCATGCACCTGGAATGCGCGGAGCGCACTGCATAAAGCCCAGCAAATAGGCGAGTTCATTCGAAAGCATGATCTCGATATCATGGCGATACAAGAGACGTGGTTCAACGCCCGGAGCGACTTCCGAATTCAAGGATTCGCAACATACCGGAGAGACCGCGAAGGCAGATTGGGAGGTGGAGTCGCATTGAGCATTCGCCGCGACATCCCTCAGCTCCAGGTAAACCTCTCGACTCTAATGCTGACATCACTCGAAGCTGTTGGAGCGCACATCTGGGTGGGAAAGAAACGACTCCTTGTCGTGTCCGTCTACTGCCCAGATCAAACTCTCAACGCCTCTGAGATTGAAGCAATTCTAGCGCTAGACACCAAGGTTCTGCTACTTGGTGATTTCAATGCAAGACACCGGTCATGGGGATGCTTAGGTTCCAACAGGAACGGCACCAATCTAGCCACTCTAGCAGCGACGAGACGGGGCGTATGTGTATGCGCACCGAAAAGTCCCACATATTTCCCGACAGCCCAGCGCGGAACGCGCAAGCGACCGGGTATTATTGATTTTGCGATCGCGAAGGGGGTTGACGGCGATGTACCGTCGTCATTACCCGAACTGGACTCCGATCACAATCCGGTAATATGTGTGGTGGTATCTCTTGTCGCAGTACGCCAGCAAAGAATGCGAACAACGCGCGACACGGACTGGGTCGGTTATCAAGCTCAAGTGAGCGATTTGCTCGAGCAGAGACCGCTGGTGACAAACATGGATATAGAATCTGCGGTGAACTTGTTCACTGACACGGTTATGTCCGTTTACAAAAAGGTCACGAAAGTGACGCGCGTGCCGGATTCTCGTCCCGAGCTCACAGAGGAGCAAAGACGGACACTGCAAGCGCTCCGCAGAGCAGTAAAGCTTCATCGCCGATTTGGTGATCCCGCAGACGGGGAGCGGGCGAGAGCGCTGAGCCGAGAATTCCGTGCGTCTCTGAGAGACGAGAGAAACGCTCGGTGGAAAAGTACAATAGAAGAGTGCAATCTCCACGATAAACGCCTATGGGGCTTATCCAAAGCGCTGGGGCGGCAACCAGGAGTAAATCACCCCATTCAAACCAACGCGGACACCCCAAGGCTCCCTGGCCAACCTCCTCCGGCACCGGTGTATGTGTGGGACGACGCTGCAAAAAGCGAAGTCTTTGCTGACTCGCTCGAGCGGCAGTTCCGACCCAACGACGCCGGAGCCTGCGATGCCCACGTGACTGCGGAACGCCTACGGTGCCTCCTGGCAGTCACACCGAAAACATCAGCCCGTCGCGTGACGGACGGAGAACTCCGCGGAGTGCTCCGCCACCTCAACCCAAAAAAATCTTGCGGCCCTGACGGCATCACCGTCGCCCACTTGAGATCCATTGGTGACAAAGGGGTTGAATTTCTCCTGGCACTTTTCAATGCCTGCCTAGCACAAGGATATATCCCGCGCCTGTGGAAAACAGCTAACATCTGCTTAATACCCAAGTGCGGTAAGAGCCTCTTCCTGCCGAGTAGTTATAGGCCCATTAGTCTACTCTCGCTCCTAGGAAAGACTCTAGAACGCCTCATACTGGTGCGCTTGCAGCAGGAAATACGGCGTCTAGGTCTCCTCCGAGACGAACAATTCGGATTCAGAACGGGTCATAGCTCCGCGCAGCAGCTGACGCGCCTCTGCACCGAGATCGGCCTCTCTCTCGAGAGGCGGCAGAATCTGCCTACCGTCTTCCTGGATATGCGGTCGGCCTTCGACACGGTGTGGCATGAGGGGGCACTCTTATGTCTCATCGAGTCAGGGATAAGCGACTGCTACACCAGACTGATCGGTAGTTTTCTCACAGAGAGAACGTTCAGAGTGCGAGTTAACGGCGTACAATCGTCCCTAAGACGCGCCGAGGCGGGAGTTCCACAGGGGAGCGTTCTCTCCCCCACCCTCTTCGGCTTGTACATCAATGATGCGCCTCTGCTAGCAGAAAGGAGAACGGGAATTCAGCGTTGCGGGCTCCTGATGTTCGCGGATGACTTTGCGTATTACGCGAAATCGGCGAACAGCAGGCAAGCAGTGAGATACCTGAACGAATGCCTCGCCGCCTTTCCCACCTGGCTTCGCCAGAAACGCCTCACCCTAAACCTTGAAAAATGCGTGGCCGTTAACTTCACCCGTCAGAGGGCAGACCCCGAGGAAACGGTGTTGCTTGCGGGCGCGCATCTTCCTTGGTCCCCAAGCGCGAGGTACCTTGGCGTGACTCTAGATCGTGGCCTCTATTGGCACCAGCACGCCAAGGATCTTCGCCACAAAATTCTTGCGAGGACATCCCTCTTGCGTCCCCTCCTTAGCTCCCCGGACCTATCTCTCTCGCAGAAGCGTCTCCTTTTCACCGCCTGCATACGAAGTTTATGGACTTATGCTTGCGAAACCTTTGCGGCAGCGCCGGTCTCGACCCTACGCCCGATTTGGGCGGCCGAGAACCGAGCGGTTCGGACCGCCACGCGGCCGCATCTCCCTCCTCCTCCTCCTAACCGCCACCATAGGAACAGTGCAACCTACGGGGCCCTGGGCGTGAGTCGGCAGCTGCCAGAGGAGATCCGCCGCAGGGCACACACGGCGCTCACGCGGGCACTGGGCCCAAAAGCTCCGCGGCTCTTGCGCGAAACCGGTCGGGCAGTGAACTGTGAGGTCCACCGGACGTATTTTGCGCCGAGAGGGCCCAAGCAAGTGGCCTCCACGTTCCGGGCGCTACCGCCGCAGCTTCTCGCAGAACTCTGCGAGCAGCGGCGTGAGGCTCCCAGCGGGACGAGTGAGGCTCATTGTGCCTAGCCGCCACGGACGCTTGGAGCAAAGTCGGCGCCGTGGCGCACATAGTGTAAATAGTGTAAATAGCGTATAGGATGTATATAGTGCCGTGTGAAAGTGCGTATGTCAGGTGATCTAGTGTGAATGTGCGTGTGAATGAGAAAAAAAAAATACCCAAGAAAACAAATACTAAAGCATGACGAAGAACAAAGACTTGTGTTAATCTTAGGTTGCCGGCCAAAGTGCCGGCTTCATCCATAGGTTAAGTTAGAAATAAGTTAGTAAGTAAGTTCTGCCCCCTTCTTTGCCGCATAAGCCATAGAGCTGCGGCGTATATTGTACCCAAATAACTAAATAAACTCCCGCCTCGCCAGGGCTACTGGCGGGGGGAAAGTTGAAAAAAAAAAAAAGACGAGCGCCTTTCCCGTAGGCTGCGCGCGCTCACAAAGAGATTCCTGCGTTTCCTTCATAATAAAAGCAGCGTTGCCGGGAGATAAGAAAAACTGTTACGATACAACACCGCTATCTGTGCCCTGAAACAATAACCATCAACACTGTAGTAAATTCTTTCTCATTCACCTAACTAATGTCGTTTTATGAGTGTGAATGATCTTGACTTTTTTTTAGATTTTAAGAGTGCGGTTTCTCTGGGAAGGAAGGTAACTCCTCTTCTTATATTTTTTTCTTTTCAAAGTTATTACCAACTCCTTTGATATTTGAGGGAAAGAAAAATGTATACTTTTTGTTATGGTAATATAAGGACACTTTAATCTAGTTTTAAACTATGCCCGGTTTCGGACCGACACGAAAATGATCGAATACGCTCTAAGAGAAATTCCCTGCGTTTTTTCCTATCGAGCACTGATCGCGTAAAATCAGAGCGCTCCTTCAGTCAGAAAAGAAAACATTATTAATGGAACTGAACTGACAGGTAGCGTGAGCTCAAGCCTTGAAATGACATCTAAAGTCGCCAATTTCAACTAGATCAACACGTCACTGGGTGCCTCTCTTCGGTCTTACATGAGGTATGTTAGACCTCGGCAAAAGCAGTCTAGCATTGGGCCGGCAGAAGCCTTGGTGAGAGGGCAATCTAATTTGCTCAGTTGCAAGCATTCTTAGTTTCCTTCCTTCCATCGTACCTTACAGATTATCTACAAAACCAGGAATTCATTTCTCACCCAGTGACCTATTTTATCTCGCCCAGTTCCTCACCATAGTGTTTCTGTTCTCACATTCTCGTTCATCAATTTTCCTCCCAAATTTATTTCTTAACAACCCACCTGATCGAGTCGCATTCCCATTCATCCAGGTCCTTTAATCTTCCTTTCATTTAATTCACAGAGGTAACGTTCGTAAAATATTTTTAAAACTTCACAAAATATTATAAGTAATTTTATTAATATCTTTAAAATGGCACTAATAGAACCTACTTCTGACGTGGGTGCCAAGTTATGGCTGAAAATCTTCTGATCTGTCACTCACAAACACATACACACACACACACACACACACACACATCTCTCTACAGGCATCACGATAAAACACGTTTTCCGTATCAGTGACCCTCGAAACAGAATTTACCACTGAAAACTCGCACTCGAATTGTTCGGCCTAATACAAAACTAAGTTTCCTCTTTACGCCATACAGAAGACGAACAGTAAAAATCTGCGTGCTGTGTGTCATGAGTTTATGTAGCTTAATCACTCCGAACATCTGTGATTCGCCTGCTTGTTACATTTTAACATTTTTAATGCGGCAAGTAGGTGAAAATTGAACTTTTAAAATAAGTCCACATTAGCATACACATTGGACTAAACGTTTTGAAGCTTCTTTCCCACCCGCTCGGCCGTGCGACGTAATCGCGCGTGGGCGCTCCTTGGTCGAGGAAACCCCCATGACCGCTCCTCGCTCATTGTTCGGAAGGGGTGCGGCCGCAGGTATTTTCCAGCGACCGAAACAATGGGCGCGTGTCAGGCCATAGCGCGCTGGTGGGGGGGGGGGAGGGATTTAGATCCGTAAAACGCCGCCATTGTTTCCGCGCCTGAGGAATCCACCGGGGCCTGTAACTCTTGCGAGTGCTTTCCTTATTCCGCGCGTTCCCTTCGCGACCGCCTGTTCCCAAGTCGCAGGCCGCACCCCGACACACCGCCCCACACTGAGTTGTCCCGTCGACTATAATTTTACGTCTTTATGTGTTTTCTACACGTAATCTACATGAAGTCAACATGACTCTTTACGTATAAACTACGTAAACATTGTAATTTGTGTAAACTATTTATTTTTTTCATCAAATAACCCATAAAAGTTTATAATAAGTAGTAACAATAGGAGCTTGTCGAAATGTAATATCGAAAATTTTATTTTCTGATCAGTATGGCAAACAAAATATACCATTCTTGATGAAGAAATGACAACCTCCGTAACCATCTCAAGAAACCAGTAGAAACATGTTTCAATTGATCATCAGATCACTCAGCATCCGACTCGTTTCCCAAGTGCAGAGTCACAGACACGGTGCGCAGAATTATTGTGCAGATCTTTGATCATGTCGCCAACCTCTTCACCCCCACCTCCGCAAGAGAGGAAAACTCGATAAGTATTTCACAGGGGAGGAAGGCAATTCCAGTCATTACTGTCACACACACTACAATATAAATATTTTTGAGGCAAAACAATGTTAAATTAACATTTAAAAAATATTTATTCGTAATGAGAGTACTTCTTTCATTGTGTTCCAATCAGTATGCAGTATTCCTTTGGATAAATTAAGTATAATTATAAATACGTTTTGGCTACGGTCCTTTGCGCATAGACGCACATCACTGCTCCAAGCAACGCTGCAACGTCGGGTTTTGCCTGCCTGCAGCTATACTTCAATTTTCCTATAGTGGCCGAAGACATTAGATCATTGATACACATTCTGCCTTTTTAATTCATTCGCGAACGTCCTTCTCAGTGGAACTCTTGGCCTCAGAAGTGTGCTTACCACTGTTAAAAAAATTATTTTTATAAAGCAGGATGTCTAACAATGATCTAATGTCATTAGCCACTAATGAAAAATCGAAGTGCAGTATAGAAATTTTGTTACTGCTCCCTCCACAGTACCGCTGGGAAGACTGGAATTTATTAATTCAATTTTTGGGCCTTCAGCCTTGTGCTTCTGTTTTGCGGTTTGATTGGGTAGAATAAGGTCTTTTCCTAAAAAAGATAACTAAAACTAATTTAATTCTAGTTGAAATATAATCGTTCGATTTTAAAACGGTGCTCTTTGGTATACTTAATTCAAATTTTTTTTAAATGTCATGACTAAGCGTTTAATTATGTTATTTTTCAGAGACTTTTTTATTTACACAACATTCGTACTTTCTACTAGATACTTCAACCGAGCGGCTTTCGCTGCTAAGCACTGTGGTAGCTTTACGCAGGGTGTGACAGGATCCAAACGAAAGTTCAAAACATTAAGAAGGAGTAAAATTATATCACCAACCATTGAGTTAACATGTTAAAATGAATCTTGTGCTAGAATATATAGAATTCCTTATTACAAATCTAGCTATTACTTTTTTATATTCAGAAAAATTTAAGTTTCATCCATCAAGTCTCAGTGATCATCTAAATATTCGTGAATGAAATGTTATATCAAATAAAGTCAGTATGCAAAATGTGTTTGATATGAGTCACAATTTAGTGCCGGGTCCAAAACAAGTTGTTTCTACAGTGGTAACATCACGACCGTTGATTCCCATCCAACAAGCTAAATGTCCAGCACATTTTTGCTATGACAGGCAAATGTGATTCTATTTATTTTTTATTTATGAATCATATTTCCGTCTGATTTTGATAGGAAGTTTCTGGCGAAATTCTAATTTTTTGGGCGAGGGGTATCAAATTAACCCACGACTAAGAAAATGTTCTGCCAAACTAAGATCAATAACAACGGGATCGCCTCCTTGAAGGTAGTTGCAGAAATTGATAAAGTAAAAGTTGCACTTATTCATATCTGGGAGAAAATATATTGCGATGTACTGTATCCAGAGTATTGTTCCAAACGTGCACAGACGCGAAACTGATATAAGCTCAATTACGAAATTACCCACCCACGAATGTAAACAAATACTTTCAAGCACGAAGATGTGTGTTTCGGACGAACCTTACACGAACTGCTTCTCCAGCTAACCGCAAAGCTCCTTCGACATATGCTCACAGATTTTCCGCCGACAGTCATCATCTAGAGATACGCGGTGACCGTTGAGTCGTAACAGCGGACGCCGCCTGGCCGCGCCGCCCCGCACCGCCTGGCGCATTAGTTACATCCTGAGGCCGAGCGGAAGTGGCTGCGCTCGTTTCGTCACAGAGGTCACCGCAGGCAGCGCTGGCGACGGCGCGGCGGCGTGAGATGGTTTGCGGGAGTCCAAAGCCGCGAAGGGAAACTCCCTGCGCGAGGAGGATCACGCCAGGGCCTGTTCCATGGCGTCAGCGTTCGCGGGCGAACGAGGCGACCTCGGGGCGCAGGAAAACCTCGTCTGTACCATCGTTGAGATAAAAGGCGAAGCGAGCTAAGACAGCTGCCAATGCATAGAGCAGGGTTGTCCAAGTGGCGGCCGGCGGCGTCCTTTTACTGTGGCCCGCGACAGGTTATTAGCCAAAAGTCCCTTGCGTCCATGTCGGGCGAGAACGTTGGGCGCCTACCGCACGCCCCTGCCAGGTCAACACCCTTAGTGAAAACATAGGTTAAATTTACATTAAAGGATTTTTATAGTAAATACAGAAATTCAATATCACAATGTGTTTTACTGCATTATGCATGGTATGGGCAGAACGCATGGTTCCACCCCACCCCACGTTTCTGAGCAGCCGGGCGAACTGCCGAGATAAAAAGGGGGGGGGGGAATCAGGTGTGGATCGGCCAGTAATGAAGGTATGTAACCATATAACCATATAAATGGTTTGGCCATATACCATATAAATGGCCCGTAACCATATAAATGGTTTTTTGCAGTGGACCTCCCTGGCATAGAAAGTGTATAGGAAAGGGCAAAGCTTTGGAAGAAATTCGAAGAAGACTAGAAAAGGCATCGTACACTGGCAAAAACGACCACACGATGCGAATGAATGGGAAGAATGAATGGTTATGTATATAATGAAACAAGTATGAATGATGTGTGAATGTAGTGAAAAAGAAGAAAAAATATCTCGACTGTAAATTAACAAACTCTGTAGAACTATAGTATTCACAAAATCGATTTTAGTGTAAGTAAGTAATGCCTAAGTGCAAGTAAGTTAACTTAAGGACTAGTATGTAAGACTTAGATGTAAGAAAAAGCCCCTCCTCTAGCTGCTTATTGCTAATAATTTAAAGGAAATAAATTCCCCTTCTCCAGAGGGTTACTGTGGAGGGGACAAAGCAAAAAAAAAAAAAAAAACACGAGAAAAAGCAACGAACACCAGTACGAAAGTTTTAATTTGGGAATAGAACGATACGAGATTGGAATAGCTTACCTGCGGTACTGTTTACAGAATCTTCGTTTACTAAATTTAAAAATAATATAAATTACTAATTTTGTTTGGTAGTGATATTGTTTAAAAGTAATATTTAAAGATGTAAATAAAAAGTTTATTCATCTCGGCAATATTCTGCAAGTAAACTATCACAAGTAATGGCAGAAGAGTAGTATAAGTATATACAGCATATTATTTTGTTTTCTTTGTAATGCAGGTATTTATATAATCATACTATTTACTTGCAACATTCTTGTAATTGTAACAAAATTTGGAATACTTTTGTATTATTAATTACTGTGTTATTATCATAATCATGTTGTATTATTGTGTTACATTTACAAAATTGTTTTAAGATTATTGCAACTAGATTCCGTGGTGGAAACAGATATCTTTTGGTAATACATAATGTGAGAAAAGAATAATCGTCCACAATTAAAGTTCTCTTTTTTTTCACATTTGTTACTTGCTATGTTCCTTGCTTGCTTGTTTGTTAGTTGCAACTTATTGTATTTGTTGCGTGCCATCGGACAACAGTCCACTTGCAAGAAGGGGGAAAAACTCTTGGCCTGCGATGAGAGGAACATTCTTCAAGAAGTGATGCTATTTATTACAGCCAGAATTGGATTTATGACGAGTTTTCGACCTGGTTCGACAATTAAGGACATTGAAAATCCATTACAGTTTGAATCGAATGTGCTTTCTCCACGATCAAAAAATAACAATTTAGGAAAAACCGTTGCAGGACAAACCTTGAGTTTCAGGGAAAATGTGGGCTTAAATTATCTTTCTCATTTGAGTTATTACGTACTATGAATGTTCTTAACCGCAATATCACAGATTAGAATTTCATCACAGATGCATTTTTCCTTCCTTGCTTCTCATTGCCTTTGTGAAGAATATCTAAAATTATATACTACATCTTTAGAAACGCTATTCTAACTTCTCATTGATAACTTGAAAGTTAGGTGAATAATTTCAAATTTTTCATCGCGGTAATATAGTTGTATAGCGACAAAATTTTCACATTTTCAAATTCTGTACTGCAAGTGCGTACGAACGAATTCATTCCGTTATGACTATTCGCAAATCTGAGATAACAGATCACTCTGAGCCAAGCCATAGTTCCTGAGGGAACGAAGACGAATACCTTGAGCAGGCAGAAGAGATTTTATTAACCGAGAATAGAATGATATTCTGGATTAAAAGAAATCGTTTAACATTCCAATATGGTAAAATAATGAGGTCTTCGCATTTTAATGGGGTTGATCTGCATTGTAGTTGAAATAACAAATAATACTAAATGATAAGTATTTACGAAACGTACATTTGTTATTATAAGTAGATAAATTAAAATTGTGATTTTAAATAAAACAACACTGTTAAAATTCGAGAACAAACGCACTCGCAGAATCAAACAGGAGGAACTTCGGCTGCGAGATCTCAGAAACTAGAGCCTAGATTAATAGATCCATTCTGTAAATATTTAAACATGCTGTAGGTATTTCATAAAAATAAATGTTTATTGTTTTTAAAAGAAATATAATTAACACTTCTCCGTTAGCTCAAAAAGTGACATTTTCCAGCACTTGTGTTTTTATATTGACTCATAAATCACTTTCCCCATTGGTTGACAAGCGAATTCCTGAACTTCGACAAGGAAAAAGACTCGAATAAGATATGAGCTGCTCACTAAACTATCTACACTGTTTATCACGCGTGATAACGATGTGCAGTATTTTATAACATCCGATAATCGCCGCGGTGAGAGATGATTTTTTTCTGACCGTACACGCTTATTTTTTTCTGTAAGACTGAGGTTAAGCCTGAAAAGAGCAGATTATGCATATTAGCGCTTCGCATCTAACAAATACCATCTCATATGAAGAGATCAAGTGTCGGAGATTTAATTCTTGTTTATTACTAATTTCTGTATAGTTTATGCAGACAGAATTTCTAAATGACAAATTTACAATAAAAAAATGTCATTTTTCTTGAAGGAATTTTAAGGGGGAATTGATATTTTCCCTTCCCTCCACCCTCCCCTAAATACATTCTGGATACGCCCGTGGTTACAAGTGCAAAGGTAAGTAACTTTCCAGCGATGGTCAATCAGCCCGCGAATACAAAGAGATGCTCTCTAGTGGCATTGGCTGTTACTACAACCCAGGGCAGAGTCCGCGTGGCACCTTAGCACCTCCGCGCCTTCCGCAGGGCGCGTCTCCTCACCTGCCTGCTCCTTCCCCCTCCCTCCGCCCCACGCACGCACCCAGGGGGCGCCCCACGGGCGGCGCACCCGTCCCACCGCCCGCGCAGGGTGCAAACCTGTTCCTGGCGACCCGCCGCCGCCGCCACCGCCGCCGCCCGCCCGCTCGCTCGCTGCATTCTTCCGCCTCGCGGGGCCCGAGGCGGCGCCGTTACGGCTGGAGCTAGTCCAACTCCATCGGAGCAACGAACGGCGGCGGCTGCGGCGGGGGCGGGGCGCGGGCGCGGGCGAGGGCGCGGGCGGCGGCGATGACAGCGCCAGAGCCACGCTGCTGGGGCGGAGGTGGCTCGGCCTCGGCAGGAAGCGGTGGAGGAGGTCAACACTGTAGTACGCACTGCCGACAGGGCTGTCTTGACCTTTCCTATCTTTCAGTTACTCCTGAATGTCTGTTTCATTAGTATTCACATGGGTTAGGTACATATTGTGTTTTACGAAAGGCTTTCCCGGTTGAATCCAGTTTTCCTCTACACCATGTGCTGTGTAGCTCTAACCATATGTAACTCAGGCTATCAATCGATGTCACTGCGGCGTGCCTCTGACCGGGAGATCCTAGGGTTCCAGTCCCGACGATGGCACGATTTATATACTCACTACATAGCTAGGCCGAGTTCAGCTGCTGCCTGAAGGAAAAACCTAACGGTCGTTGCTCTGGTCGCTAGTTTTCAGTGGTGTCTCCGAACACTAGGCGAATGATCCTCTTCCATATCCTCACCTCACCCCTTACGTACATGCACTGCACTACCACACATGTCGGGAGGCTAGTCGGAATGTTAGTACTTGTCCCAGCTAGGGCGGTGCCTCACTGGTGGGAGATACCTGGTTGAGGAGACCTCGTAAGCTGACGTGTAGGTTAGCGCTGGATATCGCCATTCATCGGCTCATTATCATCGATCAAACATGCACTACATTCACGAGACTATTGACCTTAGAACTTCGGAATAATTAATCAATTCAACCATACGCTAGACACAAACATTCCACGGGCTTCTTCGACGTTTGATCGAGACGCCCTCCGCGTTTCAATGTGCACGAAGGGCTGCAGCGTCGTGTTGCAACACAAGAGGACTGTACCTCGTAAAATGTATGTGCATTTATTTACATTTTACGTACATAATTGGATAACATGTTTTGAGTACAAAGTATTTTGGTACCCCACTCGTCATGCGCGAATATAGTGATGTCGCAAAGACTTGCATGCACGTCCATGGATATGTACGAATCATATTCGTTTGGCGCACGACCGTCCTCTACTTGGTCAGTCCCATGGTCTCACCACCTGAGCGCCTCGAATCACCTCCAGCATCAACGGTGCAAAGGAATAAACAGCCACTGCTTCCGATCACTTCAACGAAAGCCAACAGGTTGGCTTTGTGTCAATAAACACCCCCCTCTCTGCAATGTGGGCTTGGCGATCACCTTTCGGACACGACCCCACGCTCATCTGGTTTGATACTTTATTTGCCTGGTGAGGCCTCTCATTGTAAGATTGAAAGAGCCTTTGTCAGCAACAACGCACACACCAGAATTCGAACCCGTGATACTTCGGGTCGAGGCGTTTATTTGACACCGGTAATAGCAATCTCGTCTCGCTTACATCTAATTTTTCACTTTCGATTATTCGAAATAATTGTATTATTCTAACCGGCTTTATTTTCAAGCCAACATATACCAACATATACCAACAACAGCTCTATTTGTAGTATTTGACGTCATATATTGGTTGATGTAAGATAGAAGCTCCACAAGTAAAGCAGTAATCATTTTTGGGTGTTGGCAGCGAACACGCACGGCGTAGGAGGAGGAGGTGGCTAAGAAACATGTCACGTCCCAAGCTGCTCACCATTCACTCGTTCAATGTCTGGCGTCGGCGCGGGTTACGTCAACCGATATAATCGATATCGCTAGGAACAATTTCGACAGCGATTTAGAAAGCAACGTGTCACCAATCGAGGATACACTGAATCGGTTCCTCGTGCAAATGACACTGAGAAAATTGCCAACTGTCCATCGCTGGTAGTTTAATTCAACATAATTTATACATAATCTATTCAAGGAAGCAAAGAAATCACATACTGAATGCGAGTTTTCAAAATTAACCGATAAAATGTTATCCAAAATATTTCTGTTAATTTAATATAATATTTAAAATATTTATCTTTCTTTAAACCATATCAATCATGAAAACTAAACGTACGAGAAACTATATTTGGTTTGACGTAACAACCAGAATGCATTATACTTGTGGAGTTCTTGAAAAAATGACATAACATTCCGGTTCAATTCAAATGTGGGCGATACGTATTACAGTACCAAGCAGTGTTTTACGTTTTTTTAAATTATTGATGCACGATTTTAATAAATAATGTTTCAAATATTAAATAATATTAGCAATATTATGTTCGTATATCATGAAAGAACCAGCTTTATCGTAGTAGATGCAATAATTGAAATATCTTAATATCCAGACGCACTTCTCAACTCTGATAGGACCTGTATTATGCATTTCATTGGAATCATTTTACATTAAATTAAATGCACTGAATACATGTCTCGCTGTTACGACTACACAACTGGGGTCGTCTTAATACGTATGAACAATATGCAATGCTGGAGATCACGGTGTGAAGTCTGAAACTTCATACAAACTACTCAAACTATTATAGTAATGTTTTATAACACCTTTATTAATAGAAAGTTCATTGACGTTGAGAGAAACATGGAATATTCTTTACTGTACCAGACGGAGGAAAAAAGGTCCTACAATTCTTACTCCTCAGAAATCGCTTACGTACTACTCCCTTCCCCAGAAGAAACCTGAGAAGGTAACCGAAATGAACGTTATCTTATGCAAAAGACCGGTGCAACTACTACCGGACAAATAAATTGGAAGATCCAGTTTGGGTAAATAAAATATCCTCCAGACACCACATCACATACGAAAAAACAAATGCCGCTAGTGAGTAGAAATCTGAGCAATTTATGTACAAAGTTTCTTATATAGACTAGAAAGAAGATGATCAAAATAAATGCACATAAATGAAATTAAATTGCAAGGAAGTTATAATCCTGATGTTCTTTTTAGTGCAGATGATGACCACCACGTGGTCAAAAACTACTTCCACGACATAAAAAAAACTATATTGTAATAACTCAGTTCCACCTATTGAGTTAGTTATATCCATACCACAAACAACTACTTATGTTATGTCCATAATGAATAAATAAACAAATTAATGAAACTGAACCATGATCACTGATCTTAAGAACGTCTTTCATCACATAATATTCAGAGGGGAACTACACTATTTTAAAATGTCAGCGCACGAGCAAAGTGACACAACCCAAAAACTATATTTTTGCAGGAGATCAATTTTATCCCTGAAGGATTATTTCGCGGTCAAAGACATGTTTTACTAGACGACCCGATTGGATTATGAACTATCTATTCTTAAGTATTACCTAGAATAATATACTATTTTCTAAACATTTGTTTTACTTAACTAAAAAACGACAATTTTTGAGATGGGCACCAATAAATTATTTCATTTTTATGCCATCCGCCTTTCTTTACAGACATAAACAGCTATAGATCTTGGGAGGCAAACTCGGAGTCGCGTACGTAGCCACTCTACACACTCGCAGGAGGCCGTTCTTACATCTTCAAAATAAAAAGGAAAGCCCCCGGCGAACGTGTCTCGGCCCCCGCCGACAGCGGTTCGGCGCGGCGCGTTTAACGGCGGCTTTATGGGGAAGGCCGTGCCCTCGCCGCCGCCCACAACGCGGGTCTCAGCTGCGACGCGCCACCCGCTGGCGAGAGAGGACAAGGTGTCCCCGCCACTACCAACAGCGGTCGGCTGTCCCGCGCGCGCTCTCTCGGAGAGACCGGCGCGGCTGTTTATGAAAGGCCCATCCGCGCGGAACAGCCCCGTCGTTTATGACTCCCTTTGTGCGCGTTTCCACTCTCCGTCTCATACCTTACGTTTGCAGGTATTTTTATTCTGTTTACGAACGTTTAATCTTATCTGCACAAGTTTAAAGGAATTCTGTGGTTGCTTATGTCGGAGTAATAAATAGCAAAACGTTGGCAAGTTACGAAGAGAAGAGTGTTTTCACTGCGGGAACCAGTAGCCACAATCTATAACTCTCTCTCTTTAATTTGGACTCCCTACAACGCGTTGAATTGATACTAATTATTTACCTTACTATGGAAAAAATCAATATGTGACAGGATTTTCTCTTCACATTTCCAACAAGAATCTAATGTAATGAATTGAAATGTGTTGAATTGTTTAATTATAACTTCAAGTTTTATGTACAGCTGTGTCAGAAATAGCTACGTGCCCTAAATATAAAACTCTTTGCTAATGGTCAATCTGTTTTCAAGATTATTTTCTTTTCTATTACGAAAACTCTTAAGTAACATTTTAAAATTATTAAAAAATAATCCTTAATCTATTGGCCATATTTAATATTGGCCATTTAAATTGGCCATATTAAATAGACGGCTGTTTTACTGAGTCAAAACCCGATTTACACGCTTCCTTTCGACGAACGATTTTGGGATTCTGGGAACGCACGCATGTGCAAAGGAAGCGTGTATATCGGACCCAACTACCTTTAAACAAATATTTAACTAGATCAGTACGGTTGACACTTTACAGGTTTGTTCCTTTATATTCTGCAATAGATGGGTGCACTATTGGGGCCCGAGTAACTGCATCTGAGCGCGCCATTCCCATACTTCTGAGCGCGGGCACATCCTAACTGGGAACCTCCATGACGACTACTATTAATGTTATAAAGTTGAAGGTAAGGGAATTGAATGATAGTGAGTGGTGAGGTAACAGTTTCTTTAGGTTATGGAGGAGGGAACAGATCTTTAGGGAGACGAGATTTGATTCTTGTTGGAGCAACGCTGGTTTTACCGAGGATAAAGTGACAGATGCAAGGGGCAGTTTGGAGGTTAGTAAAGAATTTGGACGCCAGGAATGACACTTTAACTACTCCCCAGCCACCTTAACACGCGTGTTCCCTTTCCCCACGCGGTTTAGCTGTTTATCAAAGAGGTACTGGCGGGCCGCGCGAGCCAGAGCGTGAGCGCCATGGGCCGACCCGCTTGGCGCGCCGCGCCGCGACGCGAGGCGGTGGTTGCGGTGCAGGAAGTCGGCACGCAGCACAAACATCCCACAAAGCGAACGGCGCGTCTCCTTGGAACGGCATCAAGGAGAAAGGAAAAAGTGCGGCGCCGCGTCGAGCGTCGGGACGCCTCCGCCGCCGCTCGCCCTTGCCAGCGCCGCGACGGCACGTGGCCTGACGGGCGCCCGAAATACTCCGCGTGTGGAACAGTTATTCGTTTTAGATCGGGCAGCGTCCCAGTGAAGGATATGGCAAATCGATTAAGACTGCTGTCCCGAACGCAGTAAATTTAGTGGAGATATTATAAAACTGAAATATGTCGCGCCACTCAATCGAAAAGAATATTTATTGCCTGTGGACGACAAAACGAGCATCTGCGCTGGAGACGCAAATAAATAAATTCTTCCGCGTCTTAACGACTTCCGTTGCAGTTGTTTGTTTCAGAACCACACAACTAACTCTGCATTCCTAACTTGCCAGTTAAGCAGGCACGAAGATCACGAACGTTTCATTCCAAAAAAAATCACGGGCCTGTCCGGGATTTGAACCCGGGACCTCTCGCACCCAAAGCGAGAATCATACCCCTAGACCAACAGGCCGACCGCATGGCAAATTTCCTGGAAAGGCATTTCCTGGCGTGGGAACTATTAGCTCTCTTTTTTCCCCTCGTCGGTAAAGATCTGTGATGCAACCCAAAACCAAGGCGCCAGCGCCTTCGTAATTGAGGTGATTTCTTTCGGGCGGGCGCCGCCTCCCCCGGGGCGTGGGGTTGCCTGGTGGGAGCAGGGGGAAGGGGCAGGGGCCGCCGGCAGACGGCGCGCCGTCTGCGAAAGAGCGCGCCACCGCCACCGCCGCCGCCGCACGCGCCGCCCGGCCACGGCCACCTGTTGATGCCCCGCCGGCGCCGATGCAGTGGATGGGATCCGTACCTTTCCTACGAAACGAGATTCTTCCCGTACGTCGAGTCGGGAAGAAGGGTTTTGCCTCAGTAGATTCAATGGGGTCGTACACTTTCGCGTTGTCAAATGGGACTGACTTAAGAACAATACCGCACTCGTCTTAACAAGCTTAAATATTACCAATACAGCACATACTTCACCAGGAGTGAAAGAGAATGGCACATACTTTCTCTTACTAGTTAGTTACCTATTCCCTTCCACATCTAACAGATTACCAGGGCCTCTCGAGGTATATATCTAACGTTCCTCTTGAAGGTAGCGAAGAGTAGCTTTGCACCTCCCTAACGTCACATTCATCTAATTCAGTCATGCCCATTGTATTCCTTGATCCTAAGTCGATACCTGTGCTATTGTTCTGGTACAAGGTTTGCAATGCCCCACAGCGCAAAAAAGACAATTTTTCGGTAGAAAACCCGTATTGCGGGTCCTTGATATCGAAAAAGTGGATAATTCCTGCTCTCATATCCAGTAAATAACCTCCTCTAATATGTTATGGAGTCAGAATCCACGTTTTGCGTGTCCTTGATACCGATAAATTGGTTTATGGCCCAAAGTCTGTCCGTGAGTGAACAATGTGCTGAGTGAATAATGAAGTGCTGGTAGCAGCTAGCAGCTGCTAAACCGTTACCATGATTTTTACCAAAATTGATAAAACCAAATCAATCTGACTGATGCGCTTTCATTTGAAAATAATTGTTTCGATTTGGGGCAGAAAGAACTTTACGTCGAGCTTCAATAACTTTTTCAATTTATTTCTCAAATATTGCTCAAAAAATTATCATGCAGGGCAAAGACCGCTGATAGAAATGGTGCAGGTCTGCTTTGCGATAACTTTTTAGATAATTACAAAAGTTAAAACTTTTTTCGACGTCTTCCGAATTCATTAAAAATAGAGAAATTTTTGTTAATGAAATATGTTCTTTAAAATTAGACATTTAAATGAAGTCATGCGCCATTTTTCATAATACATGCCGTTTTCGCGCAATTTTGCGCCTCCCGAACAGCAAAGTCGGCACCGACACCGTCGAGACTAGAACCGTAGAACTTCCTAGATAGAGTCACTGTATTGAGAGTTTCGATCAATAAATTTCTCCATATAGCAGTGTGCCGAGGAAAATAACGTGTATTACATGTGTTTTAGGGCAAGAGAAGTTGAATTGCTACTATTGTTTGGTAGCAGGTTGTCTGTTGGCGAGATTTCCGAAGAGAAAGCGCACATGGCTTCCCACAGGAGACGAGCATCTCTTGCGACGTGGCCGTGCGAGTTCTGCAAAGAGCAGAAAATCAGCTGCCGCGGAGGGAGGAGGGCGGGGCCGGATGGGGAGATCCGCACAGCGGCGGCGTCGCGTCGGCGACAGAAATAGCGGTGAATCAGGCGGCCGCGGCGCCGTCGCCGGGGCAAGAGGGCCGTGGCGGCGGCGACGGCGGCGGGGCCTTCCGAGAACGCGCTGCCCCCGTCAGCGGCGGTGGTTGAGGCGGGATAGCGGGGGCGGCGGTAGCGGCGGCGGTGGTGGAGGCGGGGGTAGCAGGGGCGGTGGTGTTGAAGGTGGTAGGGGCGGCGGGGCAGGTGGAGGCCTTCCTCCCAACCGCCCGCATGCGCTTATGCTCCGGGGGCTGTGTGGCATCGCCAAAGAATGCCAAGGTGTGACGAAGACTGTTCCGGTGTTTATGGTTCACCGCAGAAGAATTTGTCGGTGAAACCTGTAGACATAGGAGGACCACAGAGCGTCGTTTGCATCATGGAAGATGTAACACGACATTGATGGAAAGAATACGGTTGCAAAGGGCATCATGCATCGACTCTCGAAGGTGTGATTCCGACGTCATTCTCACGGTTGTGTCGTTTGTAATAAACGTGGACATGACTTACTCTTCATTCTCGCATGACGGCTTCTTCGCTGCATCCACTTCAATGAAATTTGATTCTAATAAGCCACAATCATAGAAACACGTAATTTTAGAACTCTTTTAATATATGACATGAAAAGCGAAGCATGAGGATAACAGAGAGTGAATTGACGGGTTATAGTTCTCTCGTAAATTGATGTCCTCTGACGGAACAGTAATTTAAGCTTTCTGTCCTTTAAGAGAGAATTTTAATGATTTATTCATTGTGCTGCGAAAATGAAAATAATCTTCCTTTCAGTCCTTAGTTTGGCATTAAGGAAGCAAAAAGGAAGTTGCATCATTAAGGAAGAAAAAACTACCATTAGTATTGCAGTTATGCAATGTTATTTTTTTGTAATTTTCCGAAAATACAACGTACAATGAAAATGGCATAAAAATTTTTTGGAATGTTTTGCCATATCCGAAAAAAATAAAAGAAATATTTTTTAACCATTTTTGAGATAATAACTGTTTAAAAATGGCCTATATTTCACAGCAAAATTACGCGAAAAATACTTATATTTTGGAAGCATGTGAACTTATTTAAGTATATGTCTCTGAAGAACAGATTCTATTACATGTAATAATGTGATTGTCTAATTCATATAATTATTCGAATTTTCTTCTTATATCAGGAACAATAAAGTAAGATTGTCTATTTAATAAAGACATAAAATTAAGTGGATAACTTTTTCATAATTTGTTTTGTCATTTGAAGACAAAATGCGACTTTTGAAGGCAAAATTTTAGTTATTCGAAAATGTAAAGAAAAAGTTTAAGTTAAAAGTCAATATTAAAAAATATTTGGGAGAGTTTTTAACAACTTCCAGCTAGCAAAGAAAGTTTTATATTATCTTATTAATGAATTCTGAAGAACTAGAAAAACTAGAAAGTTATGGAAATTAGGCAGTGTGCTTTAGATTTAAATGCTTTAAGTGGAGAACATACGGAATGAAGGCTAAGATTTGCAGGCAATGCTGTGACGCAAATAATTAAAGTCATTCAATAATCGGAGCACCTGCAACATCTCGAGGATTCTATGACATCCTGAAAGCTGTGAATATTATTGAATAAAATGATACTAGAAATTAGTGAATGTGTTGTACACTTCAGAAGGATGTAATGGCCTTTTGCTCTCGACGAGATACCCCAGACGATTGCAAGTTATCGTGTTGGTGGGTAATTCCGGGACTTAAAGTTTCATTGTTTTCAACATCTGGAATATCACGAGGTTATTAATATCTCAAACATACGTGATCAGAAATAGTTATTTAATGCATTTTATTTTGGAACGGACTTGACTCGCAATTTGAAGCATAATGAATATGATTAATTGTTTATTCACGATCACGATATAATATCAATACGTCTTATCACGTCTTGACAGCAAACTATAGCATTTTGTGAATACACTTGATTGTAAATTAACCTTTTTTATCACAGTGAATTACGTGACTCGTTTCAATATTCAGATTACGAAGTGATCATTGTATTATTGATAACGTTTTATTTATAGGAATCTTGGTCAGAGTCACGATGTTCTTCGTCACTTTCCTGTCAGGAATGAAATGATTTAACCGCCCCCATCACGATGTTCTCGAAATTTAACCAGATATTTAATTATCTGGCCTTCATTAAAGTAAGAACGCCTTCAGTGCAAAGAAAACTTCAATTCGCTACTCGTCCAAAATACATTTCAAAACTTGATTAAAAGCCTTTTTAAAAGATCTTTGATTTGAACTGTACCATGTAATATTCATAGAAATACAATATAAAAAAATGTGTTTCAACAACAGCGTATACTTTCTCTCATCATTACGAACTTCATCTATTTTCGGAAATCAGATAGTTCAATCAACCTGTCCCTGCGTTATTTTAAGCGCATTTTTAAGCTCTATGCAAAGACCAAAATCAAAGAAAATTGTGGAATTATTTTTGAGAAAAAATATAAATTTCCTTTACTTCAAGCAAAAATTTCCAGGAAACTACCATTTTATAAAACAAATTGAATCTGACTGTACTAAAAGTTCTGTCTTTGAAAATCTGATTTAATTAGGAAAAATATCTTCAATATTATAGTTTTGCGACATTAATTTTTTGCAACTTTCGAAAATACAGAAATTTTACCGAAAATGGGACCTGCCCCAATTTAAACGTTCTTCGACTTTTGTAAAGAACAAATTTGCAATCACTTTTGGGAAATTGTTTAAAAATTGTCTACATTTTTGATAATTGTCGTTGAAGAACAGATTTTCTTAGAGAAAAATCTCTTTTTTCAATACTTTAGTAGAAGGAAAACGTCGAACAAATTGTGACTTTTGCAGTTTTCGCATTATTTGCGTAAGTGTACATCGATCTGTTCCAGCAGAAAATATTTGAAGAGACAATGTAGGGCAATTTTTGACAAAATTCTGAAAATGTGCTAGGAGTGTAAAGTAAACTATTTACAAAAACTAAAAGGAATTTCCAAAGTCCTTGGACGTGAGTTCACCTTGTCGATAGGAAAATTTTAATTTTGGTTAAAATTTTGTGTACAGGCTGAGCGCTAGTTTTGTTCACAGACAGACCGAGGGATGGATGTTGAGACGCTAAAAAAACTCTTTTACCTTTCCAGCGATCTCCAAAACACATTTCTGTCAAAATAATGACATCAATACTCCATAAATATGATGCATACGAAAAAGTAACAATTCTGTGTTTTATGCCATATTCGAAAAATAAACTTCCCTGTCATTCCCTGAATCATCAACTACGACGAATAATGTATATGAAAAATTATTTTTCAAGTAATATTTATTTAACAAATACTACTAGTAGAACTAATTAGGGTACTGCAATTGAATACATTTCAACAAATGTTATTAATACAAACTATCACATTGCTCATAAAAAACGGTGAACTCAGAATTTTATGTAAAAGACACAGATATGGGTTCAATGAAAGCCCATTAAAATGTTATATTTAAAACAAATTATGTATTTCTACAACTTTGTATCACTATATAAATTATATTTAAATTTAAAATGATTACGGAAAGCTGTGCAGATTGGCATAATAATAATAATAATAATAATAATAATAATAATAATAATAATACATTGGAAATATTGGCTGAACAATCGTCACTTCGCTTGAAGTGAATGAATACAAATAGGAACTAGACTTGTAACGCCACCTAGCAGTCATGGACAGAATTCCGAGCAGAGGAAGTGTTGACGGATGTCATAAGTCCGTGACGAATATAGCAGTGCGTCTGTGAAATCTGTGATGATTATGGAAAATGATTACGGAAAGCTGTGCAGATTTGCATAATAATAATAATAATAATAATAATAATAATAATAATACATTGGAAATATTGGCTGAACAATCGTCACATCGCTTGAAGTGAATGAATACAAATAGGAACTAGACTTGTAACGCCACCTAGCAGTCATGGACAGAATTCCAAGCAGAGGAAGTGTTGACGGATGTCATAAGTCCGTGACGAATATAGCAGTGAGTCTGTGAAATTTATTGTCTACTGGACTTACAATACTAGAAATTTGCACAATATTAGAAATTAGCACATACTTAACATCCACAGTTTCATTTCAGCAGTGATCAGTGTCCTCTTTTTCTCGAGCTAGATCAGGCAAGCCTAGGCAATTTGCGAATGTTTACTTATTATTTCAAAATTAATTTTAAAACCTGTTAAGTTTCTCGTTATTTAGGACTGTTTCAATTTTACTGAGAGTCGTCTAACAATGACAGACATGACGCTAGAGCTAATGTAATTACTACCACTGATGTGCGCAGCCTAAAACAAGAGGGGTAACTACATTTCTGCGTTCCCTTTTCCATTTCACTTCGCACATGAAATATTTTACTACCAATAAAGAGAATACGCTAAAAAGAGAATAAAAGTATAATTTAAATGATGCAAACAATAAAAATGCCACCAATTTTATGTTGAATTATGTGGCTGCCAGAAGATTTAGAGACATTCTTCCCCAAATTGTCCGGTTAAAAAGAGAAAAAATAGGGATTAAATTTATTCATATATTTACGGAGATAAGATGATTTATTTCGTAAGTCTACGGGGGCCTTTTTGAAATGTTCGTGGAGAACATGGTCCCCATGTCTCTCTCCTCCTCGAACGTCTATGACCACTACAATAAACAGTGGCAAGAAATTACATAAAACGCATTTACATCAAAATTACATTGATCTATGAAAGGAATTTCAGAAACTGAATGTTCACGATACTGTTTAAATTCTTACTTTCAATAACTAAGCTCTATAAAACATAAAATTAATATTTCCCGAAGTAAATAGTTAACGATATTTTTAGGATGTGGCCTGTTGGTCTAGGGGTATGATTCTCGCTTTGGGTGCGAGAGGTCCCGGGTTCAAATCCCGGACAGGCCCTTAATTTTGACTTTGGAATTGATTGGTATCTTCGAATGCCGAAATCACTGATGAACAAAGATGGTCAACATTAAATAAGTACATGAATATGGAACACTTACATAAATGCCCAGTAGCAAACTAAACTTAGATTCGTCAATTCTGCAATTTCGTAGGATTGAGAGAATGCGAGGGTTTTCGTAACCGTTGACTCGGAATGCAGATTCTGAGCCGCTTTTCTCTCATTGCCTTTATTGTACGTGACACCCAGCAGAAAATACTTTATTTCTGTATTTTTCCAGTTACGAGGTTCACTCTTTGATCTTATCTCCTCTGATTACTTTTCTTATCACTGGTAAATCCTACATGGTGCAATCAGTAAACAACGCATTGGCCTGTTGGTCTAGGGGTATGATTCTCGCTTCGGGTGCGAGAGGTCCCGGGTTCAAATCCCGGACAGGCCCTTATTATTTATGGTGAACACACACTTAGGGTTAAGTACTTTTTAAAGAATAATGTTACAAATTTAGCAATTATTCCGTTATTTCAACAGGCTTCGTCGCCTTCACATTTCTTCTTTATTCGTTCCTGATCTTATATATTGGCAACGGACTATTGCCTTATTGCCACGGCACCCGATACCCCTCCTGTCAACTGATTCCACGCGTGGGGACGACAAATGCTCCCTCTTTCCTGCCACTCTTTCCAACTTTGTGACGAAAGGTCATACGTTACCAACCTCCACTAATTCTACTAAACTCATCATTTACACGACGTGCTTCTGTCTAGAAATCTTCTTCATCCGTAATCACCCATCGCTAATTCCTGCATCTATGTCTCTCCTCCCCGCCAGTCTCACATCCTACACTGCTCTCCGGTCTTTCCTTTCTCGTCACCCACGCCCCAAGCCTTCCTGGAAACACGAACGGCTCCTGTGCTATCACTCCATCCACAGGCTCGTCGTGCCACCCGCCAGAGCGCTCTGCTTTCCCGAGCAGAACATCGTTTATTTCGTTTCCCCAATTCCCACGCGCGACTTTGTCACTGGCGCAGAAATTAATCGCAGCCACGGAGCCCCGCCGGGGCGGTGGTGCAGGGAAGAGGCGGTGTGGGGCCAATGCGAGGGATGCGGGGGCGTTGGGGACTAACGCGGGGTGGGGGGCGGCAAACGCGTGTCCAAGAGCGGCGCGGGGGACAGCGAGTGATGAAAATAGGGATGAGGTGGGAATGGATGGGGGTAGGGGTGAGTGAAGGGGGGATGCGACGCAGGGATCAGTGACCGTGGGCTGGCGGGGAGGGGCACGGGGGCAGGTTCGTGTGGCGGGGCAGGGGGCGGGCAGGTGTGGAGTCGGAGGGTGGAGGGAGGCGGGGAACGGTGCTTGGGCGGTGAGGGATGGTTTGGCTGTGGGTGACGCAGCATGAGCGACATGAGGGACGTGGCGGCGAGGATGGCGTGGCGTAGGCGACGTGGGCGGTGTGAGTGGCGTGGGCGACGTGGGATTGGGGGTGGCGTAGGCGTTGGGTGGTTGGCGAGTGGCGTGGGCGGAGTGGGTGGCACGGGGATGCGCATGGAGTGGGCAGCGCAGGCGGCGAGGGCGGCGTGGGTGCCCCGGGGCCGCGAGGGTTCGGATCCACCACGCGCGTGCGTTATTATGCGCGTCGCGCTCACTTGGGCGCAGGTGCATGTCAACTTTTCGCATCGAATTAACCTAAACTGACGTTTCGGGACGCTCCGAGCGCCGGACCCCGCCCGGCGCCGCGCGGTCGGGCGGCGGAATATATTCTACGCCTGAAATTCGTAATGATCCTTTGAAACACCGCCCGCATGGGAGTAAGTAACCTACACACCATCGCGCCACACTGAGCTACCGAATGCGAGGGAACTGGAGCAAAGAGAGACGAACAAGTGATGGAAAAAGAGAAAAAAAACTCGTTTTGCGTAATGATTGATTTTTTATTCCAACTACCTGTCGGACTATTTATTAAAATGAAGAAGAATGAGAATATTATTGAATAACAATTCGACAGAAAACCCATGTTTTGTAAGAAAAATCCATATGTTATATACTTGTGCTTTTATGTGATATTTATTTAAATTATAAACATTCAGGAATCACAATAGCAGTTTGACCAATTATCAAACCACAATGAATCCAACATGATTCTGCCAAGTTATAAGAATAAAGTACTTAGTGACGATTTTCAATGATTCATTTATATTCATTTTATGAATCTAATGATGGTAATCCTCTGATTATTTTCAAATTATGTCAGCTTCTCGACTTAGTAGATAGATTTGGGAGGTGCGCAGTTGTTATAAATAGTAGATGATTGAAATTATAGTAATGGAAGGAGCGGTACAATGATTTCATGTTATTTTCACCTACGATTCCCTTATCCTCTAAAGTTTTCACAACAGGGAACTGTAGGAAAATTTGAATACTTCCTAAATATGCTGATTGAATTCGTGAATATTTTCTAGAAACGTTTCAAATTAGAACCTTGATATGGAATGACAAATCCTACCACAGATTATTATACAGCGAATTCTTAACTATTAATATATTACTTTTTACTAACAACCAACTACCCAAGCACCCACGCACACTTTTCAGTGAGATCGACTATCTTATTTCATAGATATATCTTCTTTCCGGGGGACCGTAAAAGAAATTGCGAAAAATCGCTCATGCCTCCTGGCGACCATCGCGCCGCCGCGACGTGGCAATGGCGTATTTCTACGACAGGTGGCTGCCGCGGGATAGGAGCTGGTGGAAGCTTATTTAGTGAACATGTGAGAATTGACGAGAATGCTTCGTGAAGTAGAGGGAAGTGGCGTTGCCAAACAGTGGATGTCAGCAATTCAGCCATCTATCCCGAAAGAGCTTCCAAAAGACATAATTTAATGGAAGTGTAAAATACACTTACTGGTACTATTCGATTATACCTATGCATTCTTAAAATAAGAAAGAATCTGTTTATACATCTATATACCGAGAAAGAAAAAAATTGTAGATTATTTTGCTGTTTTAAAACTACAAAAATTATTGTGCTCTTTTTAGCTTACATTATAAGTAAGCCTTACACAAAACCCCTAATGTAACCGTCAATTTGCTAAGTTTTGTAATATCTAGTACCATTGTAGTTAATGAGACTAAAAATAAAAAGAACGTTAATAGAATTGAATTTTCTGAAAAAAACTAATTCCACTGTGAATATATAATTTATATTTATTTTTAGAAAATTAAATATGAAACTTCAAAATACCTTCAAAGCTCTGCAAGATTATTAAGAACCTTTCTGTCCTGTTCATCAATTGTTTATCAAAATTAAACGATATTAATGGTTTCATTTTTTAATAGTGAATATATCCCTTGAAATTATTAAAATGGGTGTTTATTTCGAATCTGCCTGTACACTTTTGAATGAGATATGCTTATTTTTAGAGCAGAAAAATATTTCATCTGCTCTTTACCGAAGTACACTTTTTCAATGAGAGCACTGCCAATTGAACAACATTTCAGAAAACGGTGTAAAAAGCACAACTGTGAATGAAGAAAGAACAAAAATAAACAATACCTGTATCAAAATGAACGTGTGATCACGAAAACTGCATGTTTACGAAGATCTGCTCATGGTAAATAATACATTAAAAAGAAAAGAGAAATAATTAACTGATTAAATATACAATTATTGTAGCTGAAAAGTCAATAATTAATAATTAAAATGTAGTTCAAAGCATTTCAGCTGCGTCGTTATAACTGCTCATTTCATAAGTAGTGAATAATGAAAAATAAACATCATGCTCTCCAAGCAAAACAGTTTCAAGATTTGCGCTCTGCAGTTTGAGTCTGACGTAACTCCTCTCCATTCCAAAAACATCTAATGAGCGACTATGATTTTCCGTTTCATCGTTCGCTATCTCTTAGCAGAGTGCGGTACTAACCGCGCACTTCAGAAGCGGGCAAATTCAATATCACTTATACACGTATAAATTGACTCTGAACACAGATTTACTGTTTGTTATTTTTTAATAATTCTGAAACAACAAAAAACATAAAAAGTAATATATTGCAAACATATACCTCACATTCAAATTCACCTTCACAAAAGTAAAACATTGTTTTTGTTTCCGAAATCCGTTTTTAAATCGATCTTCAAAATTCACGTTTAATTTCAATCATTGTCTCCATTCGAACATTCCGACCCTCGCAATTCCATTCCAGGTAGCTGACAGAAAAAATTAATGCGTTTATTATGCTGAGATTGTTGACGCAGAAACCATGAGCCAGCCCTACTCATGTGAGATTCGGACGATCATGATATTTTCTTCAAGGGTGTGATTCAGTCTGAATGTATTTTAAACTGTAACGTAGTGATGTGCCCTCGTAGTATGATTGGTCGAAAACAAATATACTATTTCTTTACACTTCAACAAAATTCTCTCAGACATTAGTTCTTCAAAGCGTCAGGATTGTGTGATTCTGACTTTGAGTACATTTTACAGAAGAGCAATTCGAGCTTGGAGGCGTCATTAAAATCAACAAAGAATTACGTCATTCAGTTCATAAAAAGTTTTCTACTAGTCGGAATCGAAACTATGTAGAATTGACGAGAGAATGTTCGAATTTGTCAAGACAATATTTTCACCAAAAATGTCTAAATGATCCTTGCCATTCTGAGGCCGCAATATATTCATAAAGTTTTAGTAAATAACAAATGATCTTCTAGTAGTGCCTAATATTCCACAGTAGATCTTCTAATGTTAACTTAATGAATTTTGATAAAGCTCACGTAATGAAATTTAATTTAAGAATAAACTATACATTATGAAATTTAAATAAGAACATTAAAATATTTTACATATTGATACATGTTAATTACAAAATATAATCCAATTAAAATATTTATCGTAAGTGTCTCCCACTCTTTAAAAGCCGTTCTTAGTCTTCTAATTCATTAATTCACTTCTGCTCACGAAAGTCACCACGATACCGCCCTAAGGTCATAAGTGATGATGGCATAATTTAGCGCTTTAAATTTTTTAAAAATCGCACTTCGAAAAGAAGGCTGTATCATTTTAGAGCACTAAATTATGATTAAAATTTTTGAGAAAATTATTATTGAGGGAGATCTCTTTGATATAAAAAAAAATATCTTACGTCAAAAACAGTTTAAAACATTGTGTGCGTCGTGCTACGCAGATAATTGTATTCTCCGTATATAATAATTATAATAATATTCTAGCTTTTTTTATGGTTTGACGATGGAATTTTGACCCTTTTTTGATTTTCCCATTAAAGTGAAGAAATAAGAGAAATTAATTTAATATTTTGCCATTTGAGAAAAAAATACTTAAAAAAGTAATTTTAAATCCAAAGAATGATTCCTCTCTTGTGTAGAACTATTGGATTCCGAATAATACTATTCAAAGGAGAAGAAAAGGATTGTTTTGCAATTTATAAATTCTTATTAAAAGAATTCATAATTGTTTTAAAAATACATGCATTTCGTTAAATGAAATCAATTTATACAAATACCTATTATCAGTATGTAACACAATCAGTTAAAAATTAACTGAGCATATTTCAGTGTTGGCTCCCTTTAGCCTGTTTCTTCTGGAAGTAAAAATTAAACTATAGTTGACTGAAAAATTTTTCAGTTTCTACGATGTGTCTGAGACCACTGTTGGCCACTCTCAAATTAGATGTTTTCAAACTTCAATGTGTTGTCGCTTTCGCATCCCTAGTTATAGAGCGGACACGAAGGAAACCATAAAATGCAATTTCGCGTTTACATCGCAGATTCACGACCATTTCGTATTTTGTACGTGATTTCGCGTTTTGCGATCTATTTAACATTTTATTGCAGATTGAAAATGCTCAGAAATATACTGCACCAAACGTCAATCATACAATTACTATTTTTTCAGGATTTGGAAACATTTCAAATTTTTACTAATTGCTACAACCTGCCATCTCTACTCATGGGATTAATGGTCAGTGCTCTTGAAATTTGAACTCAGAACACTGCTGAGTTCAAAAACACAGCTGAGTTCAAATATCGGTGGGACCAACCAACGCCCGAAAGCAATATTATATCTTGTACTTGAGAAAAATGCTGCACCGACCGCCAGCCATACAATAGTTACTCATTGTTATATTCGGCAACAATTCGCATTATTAGCAACTGCTAAATTCCACCACCTCTAGTCATAAGACTAGTCCCGGGCCCCGGAAGGCGCGTCGAGGCGGGCCGGGCCGGGCTCCGGGCGGCTGCTGTGCCGCTCCGGGTGCGGCAGGGCGGAGTGGGGCGGGCGGGGAGGTCGGAGGGTCGGCGGCGCCTGAGCGCGCCACTGGGGCCGCGCCCAGGGCCAACAGGTGTTCCCGCGGACCCCGACCACCTCCCCGCGACCGCCCGTCACCTTCCCTCCGAGCAAAAAAAGTGCACGGGGCCTGTCCGGGATTTGAACCCGGGACCTCTCGCACCCGAAGCGAGAATCATACCCCTAGACCAACAGGCCTGCGCACATTAAGCAATCCAATATTGTCGCCTTAAGCAGATGAAACTGGATACCTGTCGAATAAAATTGTTTTATCGTATTAGTAATAGAGTAAATTTGGATCAGAGAATAGAAAATAAAGAGAAGGTAAACATGGACAGGAATAAATGAGTTCGTCTTGGTCATGAGTAAAAGCGGAGCGTTGAACTCCTCTTAGAAATGCATCTCCAAATGCTGTGTGTCTATCTATTTTGGTTCAATTATCTATGAGGTAACATTGGGAATATTATGAATCATAGAATAACAAAAATAATGACCTTCACAACAGGCAAATTTATAGATGCCAGTAGACTGAAAATATTTTGGACGTCTCTACTATCAGATTTAAGTATACATTTTTTCTTCTTCTCGTTTTGTACATTCGTGACGATTTGTTATAACATCATGGGCTGAAGAATGAATGAATAGATTGAAAATATCAATTTTTAACATTTTATATGAAGATCAAACGAGAGATCAGCATGACTTCCTCTAGTTTTCAAGTTAAATACTGTTCTAAAAATTACCATACGAGCCATGAGTGACATAAAGTAATGTGTTACTATGTATATTAGACAAGAATTAATTATGACAAGTAACGTAAAGGTTATCCTTACTTTCCGTTAATTGCAGTAAATAATCTACGAAGCACACAAACATGTTATATTTAATTATGTTACAACATCTACCTTGAATTACTACACTGGAACGAATTCATGACTAATTGTTTCATCTCTTCTATCGTAATTTAATCACCCTGCCTCTCCGAAAAACGAGACCCTGCTATGCCATTACCAGCGCTATTTTTAAATCCCCGCCCAGGCCCAATGTTATAATCCGGAAGCAGGCGTCAAACGTGAAGACACAGCCACGCTTCAGCCCTCCCGTGGCGCTGCAGAGCAAGCAGGGCCCAGCGCTGACCCGGGCGCGTCGCCGGCTCGTTTGCAGCTCCCGCATGAATTAATTTCCGGCCTGAATGCAGGGGGCCGCGGGTGGAGCAGAGGAGGCCGTGGGCGGCGCGAGGCGGGGAGGGGGAGGAGGGAGGGCAGTGGCGCGTGACCGCCGCAGCGGTGTTTGCTTGCGCCTGCTTTTCTCATCGATCGCCGTGCCCTCGCCGCCCCGCCCCGTCCGCCCCGCCCCTCTGCTGCTCAGCCGCCCACGTTCACTTTCCCTGATGTTTGGGCGCCACCGACGCAGTCGCAGGACAGCGCTACGTTGGTTGATGGTGGGAATGGATGGGAATTTCATTATTTTTTTGTATTCATACGTATAGATAAAATACGAATAGATGTCATAGATAGAAATATTTTCGTAGCCTTCACATAATTCTTGAGCTGCTGTATTGTGTTTGCTTTGTGATAATTAATCAGCGATTAACATACCTCTTTCTTAATAAATTTCAGGATTAAAAATGGCCACTTTATTCTATTTTCTATTTATTTAGTTTCAAATCTTGATTTTATTCCAGTTGTAGCCACTTCAAAATTGCAAAGTTTGGATAGTGATCAGGTACTGATCTTTCTAAAGGTCAACTGATACACGACCCCCTGGATGTGTTTCAGACCAAGAAAGACCCAAAAGGTACTCATTTAAGTTATGTAATTTTGAAGCAAAAACTAGCCTCCTATTATTATTATTATTATTATTATTATTATTATTATTATTATTATTATTATTATTATTATTATTATTATTATTATTATTGTTATTATTTGTATTATTATTACTATTATTATTATTATTATTATTATTTGTTTGAAGTGGCCACATTAAGCGACGTTACCCCACATTTATTTCCTTGTAGATCTCAAGAATAACTGTGAATCAAAGTTTGCAACAATATAGAGAAATTATTGAAAAAATATTTTTTTTTCGGAAGACAGGCACAGCTTTCACGAGTTATCGGCTGCGTCACTGTAGTTTTTCCATCATGTCTAGTGTCAAAGCCAGCTGCTACTACTACAAGACTACTACTAATACATCTAATAACATGAATTGTAATATAATAACAATAGTAATATATTTTAATTATTGTTAGAAATGAGTTATAGGGGACATTAAGTGATTTGATAGGAAAATGTTCTATGACGAGGTGTGCCATTTATTTAAGAAAAAGAAATCAATCCAGAAAAGTCATATTTGCTCTTGCGGTGGAATTCCGACTTCATCAAATACTACCAAATAGTGGTTGTAATTTTCACAGTTAAAATCTAACCTATCTTCTTCGGAAGTGCTCATAAATCAGTTTTAAAACGTTTTGTTCCACAATTCTTTATATCCCAAACAATGAGGTTTCAATATCTTCTAACCTGTTTACATTGTTTGTGGGATGGTCTGGGATAACTTGTAAAAGATGAAAGTCGTGGCGATGGTGCAAGCGTTACGGTTCGGCGAGCGAAAAGCGGCCAGCAGCGGACAACTCGTTGAAAGTAAGCCATAAACAAAGATATTCTCTTCTAGATACGTAGCTTCATCATAAATATAATTAATTTACGGATGGTATATATCTGAGAAATATCTGCTTATCATAACATGAGTATTTTGAAACACAATTAATACATAATAACCGGTTTATGATGATCCCTTTTCATTAAGGTTCTGTGTCAATTGTTTCAGCTGAAACAATTGTTAAAGACTAGATACATGAAATTTGAGAACTAATGAAAATTCGGAACTGCGTTACAATTTTAAATTTTTAGGCCTTCTTTCCGCTCTAGGACTGCGCGCTAAACAATAAATAATACGCTCGCTGGCTCCTGAGATCAGCAGAATCAGTCAGATCAGCAGAACACCACACGAAAGACAAGGGAAAACTTATCCATCGTTTTCAAATTATTAATTATGAACGGGTTACATGCTTTAGTTTTTATAACTTTCTCGTGTGTTTTTTATGCATACAATTTCAAAATTCTAAGCTACTTACAAATATTTCTCTTTAGGGGGAGGTCACCCACTATGCACCTCAGAATGAATATATCAAATTAGCAGTTTTGGTATAAAAAGCATGTTGGGGAAAATTGTTTTTGATGTTAATGTACTTCTTGGGTTTTCTCCTAGGTTGAGCATCGTCGTGGGTTGGATGAAAGGTTATTAAAGAAATTGCGAGTATATTTGAAAATACAGCTAAGAATAGGTTTAGCTTTTTTTCTTATAAGGATTATTTGTGAAGAAATTGGGGGGATTTGTTATTGTTCGAACGAATTACCTGTATTTTCTGATGTATTTAGCATTTACTGCACTCATCGACACAGATCAGGCGTAGAGTTTCGGCAGTCTAATTATACATCTCTACGCACACAAACCACCATCGGTAATCGGGTAGTCGAGATTGATTGAATGATTGATTGATGTGTCCGGGCACTTAAACGGCTATGGTCATTAGTCCCGTTAGTGCGGTGAATGTTTTACCCCGGGGGATGGCAGTGTTCCTCCCCCTAGACTGTGGACTCTGACGCCGACCCTGTACGTCTGCTTGCGGGGGCATTTCCTCCTCCAGGTATCTCCCCACAGCAGGGTACCAACCCCCGATCGAAGGCCACCCGACTTTTCTCCGAACATGTCTGGTACTGTAGGAACCGTGTTTGGGCGAATAAGGTGAGAATAGTTCAAGGAAGAGGAAGAAAACATCACGTGCGGTCCATAGCCCGTTCGTTAGGGTACGGCTCCGGTATCGACCTCGTATTGATGGGAGAAATGACTACCAAAAGTACCAATAAGATCCAACTACAAATCAGATCTGTCTCTAGAATTCTCCTCCAGAAAGCTGCTGAATTCGACCGAGCTGAGTAGCTATACTCTATAGCTATACTCTAGCTATATACTCTATAGCTATACTTTCGCAACTCTGCCCATGGCAGACATCAGCTGTTGACAGTTTCATCCAAACGGGAGCTTGAACGTCACCATAGCTCTGAATAAATCCAAGTATAGTGTCGAAAATATGCCATCGTCGGGTCTCGAAACCTAAGACATCGTCGCTATAGACTCAGCGGCAATGCTGGCTCTGAGCTAAACGCAGCCGGTAAGGTCTTCTGGACTTTTGTATTATCACTGATACGACATAAAAATAATCATGATTAATAATAATTTTCAGGTCATTTTCCAGCTGAATCCAGTTACTCTCTAAACTCCATCATGGTGTACGGTACCTCGAAACACACTGACACAATGATCTGGAAAACGCAATGACATCTCTGCGCGAGTCAACACTCCCGCAATACAAGGAACTATCCTTCCGGCCCAGAGCGGGATTCTAAAACGCCCACCCACCTGTCTTCACATCGCTTGGAATAATACAGTAGGAACGCGCCCCGACCCCTTGAGCCGACCAGCCCACTTATGAGGAAATACCGAAGCGCCATCCGCGTTTATGTTCTTCCAAGAAGCATCTATTAACACGCACAACGACCAATGATACCACATGACAGCAGCTAACGAATCTAAAACCCGTAGCCAAACGAGGCAATTCAAACCGTGGCATGCAAGGTTACGGTTACGATGGCGTCCGGCGCGTGGTGACGATCGCGAGAACAACAGGCCCCTGCTCGGGCCGCGCGCCGGGCACTGATTTGCGCGCCGAAGAGGGCGGCCCCGGAGGCCCCGGAGGCGCCACTGGCGGTCGAATTGACCCCTCGCGGCCGCGGCGGGCGAGCGCGCTCCATTAGCTGCAGTGGCAACAACGCGGAACGTCTGCCCGCGGCACGCGGCGGCGCCGTGCGGAGCGCAGCCCGGCGCTCATTCATGGCTCTTTTTGCGGCGCGGCGCGGCGCCCGCGGCCGCGGCTGCGGTCCGGAATGAAAAGAAGCCATCGGCGCGCCGCATTCCGAGCCGGGAGTCGCCCTCGCGCAAAAGTGGTGGCGGGCGATTTCTCACACGTGAGGTGAGACCGGACGGACTCACGTGGTGCTCGACATTCCTTTACTGCTTAATGTATGAGAGAAGAAGAGGGATGGAGAAGTGGTTTAGAATAAACAGATATTGCATTATACTGAAAGTCCAATTGCCACACACGGTACGTGTTATATAAAGTATCGATGCTATTCTTCCAATTTTTATTCGGACAAAGGAGGAGGTGAACGAAGAAATCAAATGAGCGGTAGATCATAGAATTCCAGATTACAACGTAACACAACATACAAGCCTCACGCGGAAGTCTTCACATTTAATCATACAAAAATTAGAGTATTTTTTTATTGAAAACAATTATTTGAGTGGAATATATTAAAGTTCGGATTTTTTGTCGAATAAAGGGAACTTATGAACATTAGGCCAAATCTGACTTCCCCCTGCGGGTCTCAATTGTCAAAGAGTTAAAAATCTATCCTTCTCGTTCTTTCTAGATGAGAAGCTTATCAATAATTCCATATTCCATCGTAAAGACGTTTTAGAAAAAAAGACAAATTCAACAACACGTAGTTTGCCTCCTTGTCTCTGTGTGCTTACTACTGCTAGTCACGAAAATGGCTACTAATCCGCGATAGCTACTAAGCTGCAATTGTATATAATTCGAAATGCAAAATATGGTGAAAATGTACCTTTTACTTGTGATGAAAGAAAAAAGCTACATCCCGATGGAGGAAATACGGAGTGTACAAGAAAAAAAGAAGAAACCATTAGTTTCTAGCTACAACATAGAATTTTTCTTATATATTTATTTATTTATTTATTTCATTATTTATATTTATGATGTATCATTAACAGACAATTGTTTACAAATAAAGCTCAAAGTTAATCTTTTTTTCTGAAGAACGAAAGAAGCTGATGTTTACAAAACGTGCGTCCGAAAACAATGTTGTTACAGAGTTGAGTGCAAAGTTTGCATACAGTATATTACGAGTACATTGATCCCACTGGAATTGCCCATTTCGACGTACTGTCCGAGATCAAAATGTTTCAGAAATTTCCCAAGATATGTTATTCAAAGACAAGCGTAAATGCTTATGGTGATTGTAAACAATAAAGATTCTCAAATCGAAAATTGATACCTGTAGTGAGCATTGAGAGGAAGTAGTCATATAAAATTAACATTTTAGCCAAAACTGACTAGCACTCCTCATTGTAACAAGTGGCATTCACAAATTTTCAGATAGGCCAAATGGAATTCATTTGAAGTAATGAAGAGACACTTGAGATAAGGAACATACAAAAAATCGAAGTAGTAATTCGCTTATACAAGTAATTCCTGAGCTGACCAATAGTAAAGCAAATATTGAGCATCTCGCCTCTAGAATGAATAGAGTTTATGTACATTATTACAGATAATGTAATAAATGCTGAGCTAAAATTGACAGCAAACCTTGGTGGAACTATGTAGCTTATCATTTTGATTGAATAAGACTCTATGGATATTGCTATATTTAGTAATTATTCCATAGCCCGTGCTTGATAAAGCGATTACCAAGTTCGTTCCATACCAACAATAATTTTGAACTGCCCTCTGGGAGCTTTTTAATCTTTCTCCTCCAAGTCAATTTCGCTGAACCCAACTCCCACTTTTGTAATTAGAAAGAGGCTTTTAAACAGGATCCAGCAATTCTTCGTAAATTCCCTATCCTGAAATATGTACTTTGAATTGTTTAGTACAAGATCGCTATGTAATTTAATTAACAATACAATCAAAAGTGAAGCTTATTGTTCAAATAAGTGTACCCTATTTTTGTCAGGGAAACGTGCGTTTAAATATTATTACGTGTAATATTCGTTCCCAGTTAAACGTTCATGAAATTTGTTTACAAGTTCAGAAAAATTGTTTTTAGTTTAGTACGTATATTTTGATATTAACAATACGTTTAAAAATTACCAAATAGGCTCTACTACCGGTAGGCTCGCATGCACGCACGCACACGCGCGCTTTCGATATCTCGACGGGAAATCTGCATAGGAGCGCAGTTTATTACTAAAAAAACACACAAAAAACTCGCGCTGAAGCTCAGGCGTCAGAGCAGTGATTGCCGCCTCTCGCCAATTGCGCGCGCGAATCGTGACGCGTCTTCGGCTGCGCATCCCGTGCGCGATCGCGCGCTTACGTAAGTGCAGGCGTTTGCGGACGCCATTGAGGGCCCCCTCCCCGCCACCGCTAAGCCCCCGCCCCTGCCATCGCCACCGCTACCACCGCCGCCACAACCACCGCCGCCGATCCCCGCCCCGTCCCGTCCCCGCCACAACGCCATCGCCGCAACCACCGGCTCCACCGCCCCGCCTCCCCGCCACCGCCAACGCTGCCACCACCGCCACCGCCACCGCCGCGGCTGCCGTCGCCGGAGGAGTCTGTTAATGGCCGGTGCAGAATCTTGCCATTCACGCGCCTCCGCATCGCGTACTGGGGAGTTACGCAAAGAGGCGGCGCGGCGCGCGGACGTCCACCGGCCACACCGGGGACATTACCATAATTGAAACGTTGCCCTTTCGCGCAGGAAGAACACAATGGGTGCTGCGCCGCAACCTTTCGTTCCTTCGCCCGCCCGCTCGCTCGCTCGCTCGCTCGTTCGCTGTGCACCAGCGAGCGACCGAGATGGCCGCCTCGACGTCCGTGCGAACGCCGTTACCGCATCCGCTGGGAGGGGACTGGCGGAGAGTTGCGTCAAAAACGCCGTGCCCTACCTCCAGGGTGTTTGGTTACGTCGGCGCAGGGCCGGATTTCTCTTATTGGAGTCTCCATGAAGCAAGTTCGGAGGGAGGTCATTTTCACTGAACCACTAAATTATTACAGCAACTAAAGAGTAAATGTCTCAGTTGCATGTGTCTTAAAGGAACTGGTTCGATTTTATTTTTTACTTTTAATGTTAACAATTTTAGATTTAAAATGTTAATAATCTTAACCTTAGCTCTGCAGTTTTATTATTATTATTATTATTATTATTATTATTATTATTATTATTATTATTATTATTATTATGGAATTGTATTAAACATGTAATAAAATTTAGTTTTTGTGATTTATATTTGTTCTTATTAAGATATTCTAAATAAACAAATAATTTGCATTCAATTAATATTAAAATATTACCAAGAAGAAAAAATGTTTAACAATTTTATTTTTTATTGACTCATTTCCATTTGGACTACTTTTATTTTTTAAATTGATGGGGTTTGTGAATGGCTATGACCTCTGGACTGGCTATTCAGCTCCTCCAAAAATCTGGCCCGACATTGATTACAATGCTGACCACAGTCAAAAAGTCAAGGTTATTGTTAATATTTAAAAAAAAGAAAAAAAAGAAGAAAAAAAAACACCAAACCTATGTATCGCAATTGAAAGATTTTAAAAATCATTTGGCTAATAATTACACCTTATAATCGTATTACATGTGGCTATGACCAAGCCCAAACAATGACGTTAAGCCATTAAAAAAGTCTTCAATTATAGCCTACTGACTGTATAGGCAACCACAACACGTCCTCTCCTTCGTATCAAAGACGGGGAAAATTGTCCACCGACGAAGAAAAACCCCTGATGGGGGAAAATGCTGCTGTCAGGAGACGAATCAATAAAGTCTTTCTTAATTAATTAGTCAGCCGTGAACGTTTCCTGCCTTCTTCCATACCTCGAACTACGAACATCAGCTGCAACAAACCAGCGCCACAGAATCGTGTTCTCTACCCAGCACACCAGCTTCCCTTGCTACACCCAAAGATACTGCACAATGCCCATACCGTGTTCATTTATAGTTTGTCGTTCTAGACTCCGCTTCGTTTAAAAGTCACAGGTACCGTTTTGCCACTCACTAATCACAGCCACTATTGTATGATACTAAAAAATATTTTACGATATGTGATATGAATTGAATAATTGAAATTCAATCTATCGGTAACTATTTCGCTTTTTCCTGGACAGTGGTGGAAACAAAGTAGTTAATGAACAAATAACCCTAGTTTGACAATTTTGTCAGAAAAATGCGCCAACACATACAAAATCGCAAATAGCCTCTCTATATGTAAAATAAAGAAAGTCTCTTAATTTAATTTTAATTTTGTATTGAACTTGGAAATGTTTTAATTCAAATTCGCTTAAAAACATGTTTCTAGGGATATTATAAAATGTATATTACGTATTATTGAGTAACTGAGACCACAACGTCATGCGACATCAGGTTTTTACGTAGAATCTGTTTTCAAAATTAACATTCAAAAGAGACCACATTATATTATATTATATTATATATTATATTCGAACATTTGGACTATTCGTTTGACAATCAGATATTATAATTACATTTATGTTATGCAGGAAACTAATGGGACAAAAACTCCAATGGAATTCTGATTCAATCATGTCAAATGAAATATTAATGTGGGTTTGTGTTTCAGTCAATCTGAATGTCGGAAATAATATTATATTAATTGAATCCCGGCAGCAAATTTGTTGAATTTCCAAGCGTTTATTTATCTCTCAGAGCGAAGGGCATCGCTGGAACAACACGACAGCGACGATGTAATAACCTCCGCGTTAACGACGGTGCAACGCGGCAGCAGCGACGGCGATAACTACGGAGGCAGGGGAGGCGGCGCAGGGACGGATCTCGCCATCTCGCTCGAAGCCGCAGCCGCAGTCGACGGTATTCAGGACACTTTCCTCGTTTTGCAACGCGTCCGCGAGACGGCAGCGGCACCCGGTTCGACCCGCCGCCGCCGCCGCCACCCCGAGTGGTCAGCAGCCCCGCCTCGCCTCCGCCACTGCCACCGTCACCGCCGCCGCCGCGATACGAAGCCTAGAGGCCACTTCCTCGAACGCCGCAATTGTTTTGGCGCGTGGCGCACGCGCTCCTGCTTTGTAAATGCGCTGCCGTCCATGTCGGCGTGATGATTGGAAAGATAAATCCCGTTCAAAGACACAATGCCATTATTATTTCGTGAAATTAGTACCAGTTTGAATAATAATCCAAGGAAGTTAAAGTGATTTTCAGAATTCGCGAAGGTTGATTGAAATTAGAATATGTGTTCAATATTTATTTCTGAAAATATGCGCAGGTAAGTAATTTATATGTATAAAATGGAGGAAAATGCTCTAAACGATGTAGTCAGAAAAAGCATTCCATACAACCCCCAGTAGCCCAATATCAAGAGTCTGTTCAGATTCGTATGAAATGTAGATTAAATCATTCCTTAATCAAACTTTTACAACATTGAACATAATAAATCAATCATCATTAGAAGTCATAACTTTACATATTCACATGATATGTGAAATTTACATCATAACTTAATTAAAAATACCGCAACAGCTTAGTTAATAAACGATTAAATTGTAAAGCAATAAAAACACAATTTTACAAAATAATAGTATTGGCATGAAAGTAAAGTATATTTTCAAATCTAAATGAACCCATTCCGACTCAGATCTACGACGTCAATGTTAACATGATTGACGAGTTCTTAAAATCCTTCGTTTGATGTAACGTTTCTAGTGAAGTTTTTCAATGTAAATGTTCTAGAAGCATAGCCCTGTCTAGATGATCTAGTAGGGACACGAAACATCAGTAGTAAAAGTAATATTAGAAATTATTACATAAGTGTTGGACGCGTTCGAACAATCCGTACTTCATACATCACATTTCAAACGTGAAAAAATGTTCATATTAGAATCCAACCTCGGACGATTCTGGCAACCTCATCTGCTGCGTGGGGGTTCCTTCCAGAACTCTAATAGAACACCCAAAAAGGTTTCATTGTGTTGATCACTGTGGTCCCACGAATACCTGGTTTCAAGATTCTAGGACACATAGTTTTCGAGTCTTGCGCGAATGCAAAGTGTTCTCCAGTTCAAAAGTGGATGCAAGTTGCGAATGCGCTTGCAAACCCTCACGTCACAGTCACAGTCAGCGAACTAACAATCTTTTATATTAAATCTATTTGATGCTGGTGTGACAAAGACAAATATGTAAGCAGTAGCACTTCTACGCGATTCGAGTGTGGTTGAAATGTTATAAATGGTTAAAAACCGTCATATTTCCCTAACGTATGATATAAAGAAGGGATTTAGGGAGGCTATACTTAGATTCAAGGACAGTATTATAGGAGTATGAACACATGTTCACAAAATAGTTGTATCTGTAAGTCCCATACAACGTTACGAGGGTAGTTCTACAGTTACATTCTTATGATGGAATGACACCAAGGAGACACACGTTATCAGCGAAGAATTTTCGTAGTCGTAGTATTAGTAATCATAGTATTTTGAAATTTAAAAAAATAATTTCATATTATTCTTCCGCGAATTTCAATATAAGTACCTTCCTCACAAGGAAAGTGAAGGCAGACATAAAGATGCCCCTTTAGCAATCTAGTAACGGCTAATGCAGGCGGTTCACTCGCAATGTGATAACGTTCCTTGCACGTCTTCGCAGAGGCTGTTTACTTGGAAACGATAGCGGAAGAACAGTGTGGCAAAGTACGTCATTAATTCATTCTTTATCACAGTCTCTCCCAGTGTCTTGTAAGTTTCGGGAATCCCTGTGGCCTTAGACATTATAGTAGACGAGACAAAAAATACATAGAAAGGAAGTCAGGGAGTTTTCACAAGTATTAGCACATTTGTATGTAAACCAACTGGAAATAACATCTTCAGACGATGTAGTGTTCTTTGATGTAAAAATCACTTATGATATTCATTGAATAGGAGAAGAATGTACTTCAGATTTACCAGAATATTATTCGAAATAAACAAAAACTAACAAGTATGATTGATCGAGGAGTGAAAGTAAATCCAGTTCTTTATTAAGATCATTTTCATTATATGAGCATTCAGATTTCAGTGAGCAAAATGAATCTATCTTCAACATTATAGTTACAAAAAGACACTGAAAAATTTTTAAACATATGTAACTTTCGAAAAATTATATAATTCAACGAAAATTGGAACTGCTGTATTCTTATAAGCTTTGCTCTCTATGAGAGTTCGAGCGAAGTTCTCAGAAGAATCAAAATATCTATTTGAAATTCAAGGGGAAAGCAGCCAGATCGACTGGAGAATATCAATTTTGATGAAAAATCTGCCTACCATTGAGGCGCTAGGGGAGTTCCCGGACACACGAGCGGTCGATCAGGCTTGTGGCCGAATTTTGCCGACGTTTTGCCACTTTTTCGGTAGCAAGCACCATCAAAATGTACTCGCACATTCAGACTTCACAACGTGTAAGAGGACGTTATTTACTTCCTGTCGGAACAAGAACTATTAACTTTTTCGTTATCAGGGACTTTTAATAAGAGTTTTTCTCGAGTCGAAAAATCGTCTTTCCTTTGCTGCAGCATTACAATTCTTTGTCTACATAAGTAAGCGTAAGTAGTAAGCTAGAAGGCAAAAACCAGAAACAGGAAATTTTAATATAAACTGAAATTAATTAATGAAAAATAATTATTCGACAAGTATATAATAAGGTTAATCTAAGGCATAGTGGGTTACGCAGTAGCTAACTATCATTAAAGAAATATTTATACTTTCTATATTTAGAAATTTCTGTTTTTAAATACGAGTATATCTCCAACATAACTAAGCTCCCTGAGCTCTTATGTTGGAAATGAGTTTAAGAACATAGGTTTTGTTCATTTAAGTGAAAATTCTCAAGAACGTAAAAATTAAAGATCTCTTGAAATCCATCCCTGCGGGACACCATTCCCATGAACGGTTTAAATCACCCCAGCATGCATCCAAAAGCTTATCAACGCACGTATTGCGTAACAGGCGCGTCTCTGCAGCACCGTGTGCATGGGAAAGTAAAAATCAGGATGCCGTCTCGCAGCTCGTCGACGCAACCAACGGATGGGCGAAGCGAAGGCGGCTGTGGCGAGGGAGGGGGAGGGGAGGGACAGGGCGCGGCGCGGGCCATGACGCCCGGTCCGCGCGGCGCGTAGGCCAGAGAAAGCCGATTAGATGAGCGATAAGCGGCGACTCCGCCGGGGGGCCCGCGCCCGCAGGGGGGTCCCTTCCCCCCTCACCGTCAGCCGTCTTTCCTTCTTCCACTTCTCGCTTGCCCCGCCCAACTCCAACGCTTATGCTACAAGTAGAGAGAAAAAAAAGTATGATATCATTAACCTGGGCTCGGGTTTTATGAACGTATTAACCGGTGCATAAAAATGGTGCGAAATGAACAGACCACAATTATGAACAGTTGCACAGGACTGACATTTAGATGAAACTAACCGCCTTCAAAGCCAGACTTATTGTAATAATTTAGTTATGGCACAATTTTAAGGTTTGTACTCTACATCGAAATATTTTTTATGTGATATACGTCTACTTATTTTGATTGTGCACATTGAATTAAATGCTATTATCTTTATGTTTCATCTGTTAACTAGGTTTACCAAACACAGTCAAAAATATGTGTAAAGTTTGCCCGTTCAAATTTTTATTGACAGAATTAAAATAAATTAACTTATTTTGCGAAGATACGATACACGTATAAATCTATTACAAACATTATGTATTCTCTGAAGAAGATCTGTTTTCTTTTATTTACGTAGTAGTAGATTCATTATAATCTAGAAGAGCAAGTAAAATATATTTTATTACTTTGAATTTGTCAGAATGATGTTTGAATACGTATTTCAATGAAAACAAATGTTCACAGTCTTTGCCGAAAGTATTATAAGCAGGGCTCGGTTTCTGATGACCTAAAAATTATATGAAAATGACATATAAAATGACTTAAAATAAGAGGAAAATGACCAAATATTTTTAAAAAATACTCAAAAATTTGCATTGAAATGTTAATTTATTCAATGAATTTGACGCTATAAATCAAATGTATTTGTATAAAATTATATTTAATATAAAGTATTTAATTTATGATAAATGTAATCCTTAGCTCCAATCTTGCAACCTTTGAATGTAGTTGGTTTTGGAACGTCGATTAAGTTACCGAGGATCCCTGTAATTTTGAGAGTTTGAAAACAAGAGTCCACTACAGTAGTGAATTTCGTAATGAAGTAATAATACAATAAAAAAATTATATTAGGTGTCATTGTAAATTCACTAACAAAAGGCACGAAAGGAAACAAAGTGAATAAAAATAATAAAGATGACGCAAAGGTAAAAACATGACCCAAAAATTGAAAAATGACAAAAAAATTATCCAATAACTATATATTTTTAACACCTCTATATCCTGATAAACACAAATTTACACGTTAACTACATATAGAATGCACTAATCAAAAGATGATATGTCATCAGAATTGGAGCTTTATTTACAAGCATGAGGTTATCAGTGTGTGTATTTATTGATAATCAGGCTTGAATTTTGCACTCTATGACGTGTGCTAATGACTTTAAGAATATTTACTTATTTTTAAGATCTTTAAAATTTATAAATTTTACAATACATTCACACTAATTCAAAAATAGCAAGAGCCACAAAACCATACTACAACTACATACGATTAACTTTCTTTTTTTTTTTTTTTTCTCCAAATTCGTTATTTTCTTAATGCCAATAAGTAAGCTACATTTACAAATTATTAAATTAAGAGTTGCATTTTAATAGTTATTCTACAGCTTTTGTTAAAATATTATTTAAATCGATTACCAAATTTATTGAAAGTCAATTGAAAGAGGTCCTACACGAAATGTTAAAATGCGGCGTAAACATTATTAGGAACTTTTGAAGGTCTGACTTTCAGAACGCAACCCGTCCGGCAACTGAAAATGAGAGGAAGTGTTTCGCCCGCAACTCTTAAAATTGGTGTCCCAGAGGGTCGAGAATCCCAAGAAATCCCGAGAGAGATTTTTCCTTCCTACGAATCCAGCGATCTCTGAGACTGAACGAATTCGGCAGCTTGAAAAAGGTATGACAGTATTCAGATAGCTTTCTTCATTCTTTAGTTTCAGGGTTTACTCACATTCAAAGATGCAAATTTTCCAGTATTTTTATCTTATGACTGGATGGTTCCAACGAAAGTCAAAATAAATTAAACACGTAGGTTTCATTCAGCAAGTGCATTAAATAATGCGATTTACATTAGCACCTTACAGCCACCCTTGGTGCTTCGCGGCAAAATAATTTGTCATTATATGAACAATAGTGATGGTAATTATATAAACAGATTAGTAGAGCAATTTACGCCGAACCGAATGAGCGTGGTGGCTAAGAGCGTGTACTGACTCTGCGCTTCGGCCTGAAGAGCCGCGGGTGCGTGTCGCGCAATGGGCCTGATTGTTTGTCTCTTGTTCTTCATACCGTATGTTTTGTCGCGGAGGGCCTCGCCTTCAGCTGACCACAGATCAGAGGAGTCCGCGAAGTGAGTTAATGTCTAGTGTGGTCATATATGCGTGCCATCGCGGCGCAAAGGGCAACCGACTGTCGGTTGGGAAAAAAAACGAAGAGGAAAAGTCATTTATAAGAAATTTTGTATCTTGCATTTGCGTGGCCTGGGTTAAATCGATTGTACATCATATTTTCAAAATATGAGAGCATTTAAAATTACTCGAGAGTAATTAAAATTAAGTTAAATTGTGAGTAATTAAAAAGGAAAGGCGATGCGGCCTCATGTCAGGGGTGGGCGGCATCGCGTCGGCGCGCCCTGCACCTTGCGCAACGCAGGAATTCAAATAGGGCGCAGTGCGTAGAATCGCCGCGCCGATAAGGAGACGCGTGCCGTTATCAGCGATATCCGCCACTGACTCCCGTTGTGGCCTCCGGCGCCACCGTCGCCGCTGCGAGATATCGCCGACAAGTGATTCGACAGCGAGGGGGGGGGGGGGGGGTCCGATGAGACGGAGCTTGTCAGTTACAGATGTAAGACGATCGCTTCGAACGTTTTTAGAGTTTTCAGTTATAGGTATTCGGATTTGTATTGGTTAAAAGAGACGTAAAGGCTGAATGGGAAACTTATAATATACTAATACTATAATAAATAATTCGTTGATAGCGGAAAATTATTTCAAAATCATTTGTTGAAACGTTCACACTTACACATGCATACACACACCCACATATGTCTGTTAAAACAGAACAATACTTAAAGTGGACATCAAAACATTTCACTAAGTTCGAGAGATATCAGAAACATTAAATTAATCAATATACCGGGTGCCTCATCAACTATGCGCGACTCGCATAACTTCTAAACAACTCACGATATCGACATGTATCCTCAACAATGCGGAATCATTCAGCAAGAAATATGTCCTAGATATGGTGTTCATAATAATTTCTCGAAACGTAAAAATATTACAAACAATATTTCCACGGCGTATTACTTGCCCCTTAATTCTGAATTGTTGAGTGAAAACTACATTTCGACATCGTGAACCATTTAGAAGCTCTGGGCCCATAGTTGGTATATTTCATGAATGATTGTGTATGTATTTTAACATCTTATGAACTGTACACATGAAAGAAGAAACCAGTGCTTCTTGAGAAACGCAAAGTACCCGAAAATATTAAGTATTTTCAGTGCACATGAAACAATTTTGCATCATCCATTGAGCATGAGCCACTTCACAAAATACTGTGGCTCTCCTCTTCTTCAAACGCACATCCTCTCCCCGATAGACATTCTGCGAAACAAGCGGATTAACCAAGTGAATCATTTTCGATTCAGTGACCCTGCAAGATCAATGTTGGGTCGATTTAGAACAAATGCTACAAATATATGTGTCAAACGAAAATTCCTGTTTTGAAATAAATAATGTTCTTTCAAATAAAAATTATCAGAACTATGAACTGAAAAATTCAATGATCAATTCAGAATGTTTCTGACTCAAATGAATTAAAAAATGTAGCTTTTTTTTTTATTATTAAGACAAAGAGATATTCTAGAGATTATATCTCAACGCAAACTCCCGTTTCTTTCAAAAGAGAACAAAAGCAAACAATTGAGCACATCGTTCTGAGCATGAACATTAACACATTTTGTGAAATATTTTGGGACTGGGATATTTTAGTACTACGTCTCAGATAGATGGAAAAACAGGCAAAAGTTTCATGAAGAAAAAAAAGTGCATTATTTTCGCTTTCTTCAAGTGCAATATTTGTTCGTATTCAATGCATTACAATTCAAAATAAGCAACAATATAAGCTAGGTAATTAATTATTGAATTATTAAATTTGTGTTCCTGAAGAATAAGTAAATGTTATGGATAGATACGAATATAAATGGCATTAAGAAAATATTTTAATAAGTCAAAGAGAAACTTCATCCCAGAATCACAATCACACACAGAATCTTGTCTCTTTCGAACAATCTGCATACGTACCCTTCTTTATCGCGCATCAAGAAATGGAAAAAGCATCAATCGATGATAATTTTATAATATTTTTTGAACTAAAAATAAAAAATTACAAGGAGTAAATAGTAGGTTTATTACTTCATCCGTTGAGGGAACACCTGACTCCAAGGTATATTTCAATTTAAACTAGTTCCTCAATCAGATTGTCGCATTCAACTACACTTTGATTTTTCTTTGAGCCTATTCCAGTTAAAAATGGTTTCTTCCTACGTATATTGGAAGTTTCGATTTGGGAAAAAACCTTGATAAAACGACATTACTTCAGAAAAACCCTGAACATTATGTTGAATTGAGAAGCTTTCGTTCAGGAGTCGAACAGAAAGTAAATGGATACAAGTGCAGAGCCCATAACGCGCATAATCTTTCTTAAATAAATTATTGATCTCTAGCATAAACATTACACCCTACCGAAGAAATATCTGACTTCTATTCCAACTGATCAACAGATATTTATGTTACTAATTTCGAATATTTGCATGAATTCCTCGAATAGTCACATAAACAGCCAGATATAATTTGAGAGATGTCAGTGGATTCGTTAAATACCAAGGATGACTGGAAAAATACAAAACTAATGAATCAGCTCCATTTTGCACTGAAAAATAAAGAGTACGAGATGATGAGAGTGAAAGCGTACCTTTGAGTGGGGAGGAATGATTATTTAAATTGATGAAAGTTCGGCAAGAAGTATAATTGAAGTAAAACAGTAATGGTAAATGGGGATTTGGAGGAATTGAATATATGTCAATGCTGGTTTTCAAAGTTGTTGAAAGAAGAACAAACGAGGATATTTTGAATAATAGAAAAACTTTTGTCAAGCCGAAAACCACCGTGATTTTGGATTGTTTTTAGATATTATGACGGTCTAAGTATTTAATGGCTCCATTCCGTCAGCACTATTTATTAAAGACCCTAAAACGCGTACTCGAAATCAATTAAAATTACTTTAATAATATTTAAACATCAAATTTGGCAGCAAGATCAATTTCAAACTTTTCTTTATGAATATATGTGAAGAAAAAAAAAGAAAAAGAGTGAGTTTCACAATATGTCAACTGATTGAAAGTATTGGAATAGTATACAAAATTCTACAAAAAGAACATCGTATACATGTAATTTATTTTGTTTAATTTAGATTTGTTTTATTTTCAGTTATAAAGTGAATGAATTTTGGGGCCGCGAACCCCAATAAGAAAAAAAAATAGTGATAATGTGTTTTAAGGGAGTACGGAAGTCCGGGTATTTCCATATGCGAGCAAGGCAGAGAGGGGTGGAGTAAGGCGGGAAGAGCTAGAATTCCTCTTCCTGTCTAATAAATTATTATGAATATTCCACACGTGAAATTAGCACCAATAGTGTTTAACCATACATATAAAATGCCGCAATCAAGGCGGTGTATCTTAAAATGTTTATCACTTTTTCTATCCCATTTTTCTTACCGCTTCTACTTACTGGCCAATCATAAACTGTGACTCATCTATCTTAGGTGTTATACATTGATCGCTATGTCGATGTACAATAAACAGCTTATGTACTATAACATAATCTGTGATTTTCACATATATTAAAATATTATAACTTTCAGTTGTTTTCAATATTTCAAGCATTTTGGAACACTTGGACATAATTGCTCTCGTGGAATATTCCTATTAAATATCACTCGTGCTTTGGAAATTCTCGGATAAATCCCCCCTCGCTTCGCGAGTTGGAGATTTATCGACAATTTCCAAAGCACTCGTGGCATTACCTACATACCCCGGCAATGCGGGGTTCTTCAGCTATTTTTTAGTAATGTAATAAACTAGTGGACCCGGCAATGCTTCGCTATTGCAATGTATTACTCTTCACACGCAACTGGTAACATGTTTGTTATCCACCATTTTACGCTACGCTCTGCAAAAATGTAAATAGGTGGAAGGCTTTCTCGTGAGTATGGATTTGTTTGTTCTGTGTCCTGGTTTGGATATGATTGTCAGGTATCCTAATAGTATAACGTTCTCCCTTAAGTTTGGGCATGCATTCGCTAAGACAGTCTTGGAGAAATTTTATTTACTTGCCCGAGATAACGATCAAGTATTAATTCCGGTCGATATTTTACAATCGCAGGGGCTGAATATGCAGCAAAGTCGCACTTAATACTTGAGGGTGCGGCAGGTTGCCTAGAGCTTTTGTTTAGGAACGCTTGAGTCACAAACTCTTAAATCATTACCAACGGCCCCATTTTTGTGTCTATGCGCGACAGACATACGCACATACCCATTCAACTATGCTTCTAACCTTCACGCAAATGCAAGAAATAAGTTGGGAAAGTTGTATCTCAAGCGGGTGAACTGCACTCGGGTGAATCGACTGCACATAAAATACGAACAAACAAACATCTATTTTAATATACTACGTCATATGCCTATAATGAGTAAATGTTAAATTAAATGTCTTCGGATATCTTTCTCCTTGTAATTTGCACACTAGATTTCATTGGTTTGTACGCTGGTTTGCGGCTGCATGGCACTTATTACTTTATTATAATAATAATATTAATAATAATATTTCATAATACTCATTTAACTCCCGCTTTGAAAAATCTAAACGTCTGTATTAACTGTCTGTACGAATTTCTTACATACTTTTTCAATATTTTTTTAACAAATTATTACTGTCAATAGTACCGAATGCTTTTTCATTTTAATGGTTTTAAATTAAATGTCAACATCACTTTATATGATAATGCAGTTTCAAATGGTATTACTTCTTCTCTAACAAAACTCGAGTAATACGAAATAGGGAGCAAGGGACAGTCATCCTACACCTTAAACATTTTGAAAGATTTGAAGTTTTGAAATAAAAAATCAATGAGAGAGCGGAATTTCAATTATTGTCAAAAATAACATATTCAGAATCCCAGACATAGTGTTAGAGATAATTCAAATTTATTTTTCTTCAAAATTACTTCGTGAATTGTAACTCCTGTATTAGCAGAATTTGATCTCTAAGTGGACTTGAAATTCTTCTCAATGGAGATGAGAGACACGCAGCAATTGTGGTCAATCATGAATTTGCTACGGACAAGCGGTTTAAATAGCACACTCTCACAGAAGCCAGCCAGAGGAGTCAGAAACAATTGACATTTGTCGCCTTTTGCAGCGAAATGTCTCGTCACTTCCCGAGAACAGCGCGGCATGACGCAGTCGTGTCGAGCGATTACGAAGCAGATGGAGAAAAGGAAGCGATGCTGTAACGTCGCACCTGAAAGTGAGCGATGATTGCCTCAGCGAAGATGTCCCTCTCCTCCTCTTCTTTTCCTTGCTCCGAGTAAGCAATGCACAAAAGAGAAAAGCGTTTTTGACGACTGGCTAGCTGTATCTAATAATTATTCATATGTGCAGGTGATGTAGTGAAAAGTAAGGTAAGGTCAATCAGTGTGTGAAAATATTACGTAGTAATGTTCTTTAGAAAAATGTTCTTTGGATCCTTACGAATGAAAAATTAAGCGAAATGGAAAGTCGAACATTCTAATATTTTTCATTTCTTTCTGCCTTTGGAGATTGTTTAGAGACAAACTTTATAGATTAACCGTAATTATGTCCATTCCTAATACGCATTGCACACTAACTTTTCACATGTGTTGCAAGTACGTCCATTCTAACACTGATATCTTAGAAGTAGTCCTTGTTATCCTAGACTATCAACATGGGCACTTTGGAGATTGAATTCGAAATCCACACTGAATGACCCTGTAATTTGAAAATAACATTCTCGGCAATAAAAAATTAAACGACACATGAAAAAGTCATAATCCGAAAAGAGATCACCCGGACAAAAAATTATGATGTTGATTCAGAGGCATATCTAGGTAAATAGGTATCCATGGCAAGGCCTCAATTTGCGCTCCTTATTAAGGCAATTAAAAATTACAATAAAGGGAAAGAAAATGAGCAAAGAAATAAGATTTGTCTGTTTTGATGTCTGTCGTCTGTTGCGCACATCAAAAGATATACACACCGATAGAAATAGAACACAATATAACAATTGTAAGACTAAATTTGATATTGTATGAATGTTCCTTTTTTTAAGTATTGTCATTCAGTTTTTTTCAAAAGTTTAGGATGATGAATGGGCATTGTCTCTACCTGTTGCTTATGCATGTACGTACGTAATGGGCCATAACTTCACACGGCTCGACTAATAAATTATATCTTTGAATTGTATATTCCCCTTATCCAAGAACATTAGCTAACTAGCTTCTACACCTTCTATACTAGTATACAACTTGATGTAACTATTTAGTAATTTGAAGCAAACCGGAAGGACCGCATTCTAACACACCCGTGTTTTCAATGAAGGTATTTTTTGAGTGTTAGTGAACTGTTTAAGATTACGGAGAGCTGTATTGGGTAAATATTTTGCCAAACATATAACAATTTAGCGGAAGAAAGTCGTATTAGGAAACTATTTATATTTTCTGTATGGTTACGTATATTTTGCAAAGCTTCACACTCTACATAAACCTTTTCTATTACTTAAAACCTTAATTTTATTTGTATTTCTCACTCTTGCAAGCCAGAAAATTATTTTCCGCCGGCCCTGGTCATGAATCGTGATCGTCTCTGCCTCTGAGGCAAGAGCTGGTTGGCGATGTGCATGCCTGCCGGAGTTGGCTTCGCTTGAGAGAGGCGCTGGCGGAGCCACCTAGCGGCGGATAGTGGCGGCGCAGCGCACTTCCGCAGGCCACGCCAGGATCGAGCAACCATCACTCCACCCACATGGCAATGCGAACACCTTGCCAAAGAAGATTTAATTTACACTGTAAAAGCCCTGTGATATAATAAAATTTAATAGAAAAACGAGTCCACTACATTCTGTGTAGTAAACAGATGAAACTTGCTCCTTGTAATTTACTTTTTAACTTCAAGAAAATTTTTACAAAATTGATTCAAAACTCGTTAAAAGAACAAAAATATATTAAAAAATCTTTTGCAATCAAAATGTTGTAAGAATACCTCATAATATGCGAAGATAAGACCAAATGCATCTCTTAAGCTACTGAATGAATACAGTAATGGCAATGAGGATACGAGGAGAACAAAAAAAAAAATTATAAATCATTATAATCGAAAACGAAAATTACATATCAATGCTCCAAGGTGAGAAAGAAAATTGAAATATAGGATCCAACTCTTATCAAAACAGTAAAAGTTTGATAATAAGAATTTCATAGAAGTAATAGCGATATAAGTGCGTACAACGCTGACTTCGCAATACGGAGGTCCGGGTTCGATTCCCGGGCCGCCCATTCTGACTGACGTTTTCGTGGTTTCCCTTAGTCATAACGCGAATGTTGAGATGGTTAAAAAATGCCACGTTAACTTCCCACCAGCCATCTCCCACCATCATCCTGTAGGATGGGATATCCTATAGGACTATAGTTTTTTTACCCCTCAACATCACCGTATCACTTCATTCAGCATTCCCTGCAAAAGGTAGTAAAACCCTTGCCCTTAATGAGATCTTAGTTGGCTAATAATAATAATAATAATAATAATAATAATAATATTGAAATTGTTGTTGGTTCTTCCTGCTGATCCTGCTTTAATGTTGTATATAGATAGTAAGCTTTATATAGATTTGGACCATACAGGATCAATATTAGGTAGAGTCCAGGAATAAAGACTTTAGAGTTTATATATTTATTAACAGTTGGACGTTTTTCACAATTAGCATGTGCCTTGCCAAGAGCAATATAGAAACAACGGTTGACAATAGCGTAGACCATTAAATAATAATAATAATAATAATAATAATTAATAATAATAATAATAATAATAATAATAATAATAATAATAATAATAATAATAATAATAATAATAATTGCCGATCAGATGGCCGAGATCGCTAAGGCAGTAGTGCCGGAGTGGTCTCGGACCAGAAGATCGCGGGTTCGAGTACCGCCTCGGGCATGGGTGTATTTGTGTGTGTTTGTATGAGTGTGTCGTCCTTTCACCCCTCATTATCATCATCATTTCATCTTTCATACCCCCAGAGCTAACAACCCTGGTGGATAAAAATTGGATTCAATAAAAAATACTGATCCCCCCCAATTGAAGTTACATGCACCTGCTACCGCGATATATGATACTGAGCGACGGTAAAATGCAGGATGTAGGCACGCGTGGTCCTAGTTGGCCTATTCGCGAGGAAAAAATAATAATAATAATAATAATAATAATAATAATAATAATAATAATAATAATAATAATAATAATAATTGTGACTTTTAGGTCAGGAAGAATTTCTAAAGGAATTTCTAATTCCTTTTATTGCTGACTTATTTTCTTACAAACTTATGACAGTAAAGAAATGAAAGTAAATGATTAAAATTTAGCTTTCGGCCAGCTATGATAAAATATCACTTGAAAGCAAGAGATAGACAGTTATTGAGGTTCCTAACATAATATTCAGTGATCATTTAGTGATTTACTGGTTCAATTTAGTATAAATAAGTAAGGAAATAGGTTTAGGAAGAAAAAGAAACGCGGTGCGGGGCTGGAATATGTCAAATCCGTGAGTATCAAAATTACTAACAACAGTTTTCAATATATACTATACAGACAGTCATACGTATACACAGTTTAATCAAGTGACAAACATCCATGAGTATATACTATTATTTTTTTTCATTTCGCTTACAGGGACGCGAAAGTTATTTCAATGCCTTTTATTTAATTTTAATTAATGTAATTTTATAAAACGATGTCTGGGAATGCTTTAAAGATGTCACGAAGTACATCTTAAGGATTAGAAAACTCGAAGATAAAAAAATATTTGGAAAATCTGTTTGTGGCCTACCGTGAAATGGCATGTAATAAGTCTTTAAATTTCTCACTCACCCATTTGGTTGTTTTTTGGGACAATTTAGGAGATATCATCGACGCACATGGAGAGCGGTTCCCTCAGATCATTTTGGCCGTTGAAAAACGTTATCAAAAAAGTTGGAATTCAGTCGTGTATGCAGATTACTGTTGGTAGCAAAGAGGGAAACACCATCATCATCATACAAACGGAAGAGGGCCAAAAGATACTTTCAGTAAGGCAAGTATTCTGTAATATGTACTTTAATTTCTGTAATATGTACTTCACCATTATTAATCATGATTTCCAAAAATGCATAAATCACTGACTAAATTTTAAAAAAATAGAACACTATACTTATTTTTACACGAACAGAAAAGTTTTGAGAAGACAAATTCAACAATAGCACAAATGGTATTTGGTGAATAATTAGCAGCACAAAGAAGTATAAAATCATGCGAAATCGTACAAAAGGCAGGAAAACGGACGTTCGTGGTGCTACGCGTACTCTGAGAACCGGGTAACTCAGATGTCTCCAAGCTGCAAGGCGCAGGGCACTGCAATGATCTTGGGGACCACATCCGTCGAATTTTTCTTTAACTAAGGTCCCGGCGAATCCATCGTGTTACTATCATTAAAAGTACTCTTTTAAAAGTTCACTTTTCGTCCAAACGAATCCATCGAAGTGAAAAAACATCACTGGTATATTTGCATTAGTAGTATCGACTAGCAGGGAGATTTAAACATTTTAGATTTTCAAAGGCGCATACTTGTATGATGCGTGATCCTGCATATACAGTCCGCAGTGACCATTATGTCGCTGAGTTTTTGAAATCATTCTGCGTCAATTTGCACGACGAGCTCGTTCTCTCTGCTTTGAATGGCTTCGGTAGATTTCCAAAAGGCAGCAAAAATTCAGACACTTTCCTCTGCTTCACTGTGAAAATCGCGCTATTCACGAGAAAGGGCATATTCAAGTGAGTTGCAACTTCAGTAATAGAGACATGACACTATTTGTTTTTAATGTAACTTTCCCAATTTATTCGGAATGTCCTCGTTAATTTGCCTGAAACATCTAATAAAACGAAATAACTCTCACTAGATTACTTGTTGATAACAACAAATTTCTAAGTTTTTACGTCAACTGGCGGCAGAAAAAACTCAAATCTCGGCACTGCACTCTCTGCATCATTCACTTTCTGCATGGAACAAACGTATTTTCTACGATTTCTAGACTGCCCCATTTATACTTGTGTATCGCAGGGAGGAACGTCGTTTAGAGGTCACAATATTACATACATACATATACGTAGGACGTCCAGAAAGTAGTACCCTTTTGTACTGTGTGGACGCTGGTGAGTAGAGGAGCCGCTAGACAAGTTCTGATATATTTCAGCTGTTTGTGTAGTTACGCATCGCTGGTACTGACTATATTCTTTCTGTGAGTGTTTATAATGTTCAAGAAAATATAGAACGCCGCCAGTTGTGAAATTAGGGCAGTGATTAGATTTCTCAACGCAAGAAATGTGAAACCTTGTGATAGTCATTGTCAACTGAAGGAGGTGTACGGAGACAATGTTATGGATAAGTCATCTGGTCGGCGTTGGCGTCGTAATTCCAGCTTGGGCAGAGAACACCCATGATGGCGAGCGTTCCGGAACGCCGTCAGTCATACGGACGAACTGCTGAGTTCAATTAACGAATTCGTGAGGGCCGATCGGCGCGTGCCAATTGATGAGATCAGTGAAAATGTTCGAAATATTTCACGAACAGTTATTCATGAAATTGTTAAGGACCACCTTCATTATGCGAAGATTTGTACAAGGTGGGTCCCTCGCATGTTTATTGACGATCACAAAACCACCCGTATGGCCACCCACTGACGTTTTTGCAACGTTATTGTCGTTAAGAAGACTCTTTCTTGACTCGCATAGTTACTGATGACGAGACACGGGTTTGTTATGCAACACCTACGAGTAAAAGACATTCAATGGAGTGGCATCATGCTTATTCACCAAACAAGCCGCAAACATTCAGAACGGTCATGTCTACCCGGAAAGTCATGGCAACCATTTTCTGAGATCGGCAAGGCGTATTGCTATTTGTCTTCATGAACCGTGGAGAAACTATAAATGCCTATGCATATTGTGCGACATTGAAAAAATACGGCGAGCAATTCAAAGTCGACGGTGAGGTTTGTTGTCTAGCGGCGTCATTCTCCTCCACGACAACACCAGGCCTCATACGTCTCGGATAACAGAACAACCTGTGCAACACTTCAAATGGGAAAGTTTCAACCATCCACCCTACAACCGAGATTTGGCAGCCTTTAGATTTTCATCTGTTTACAAAGCTCAAGGACTTTTTGGCAGGAAAGAAGTTTGAAAGTGATGAAGAACTGAAAGCAGCTGTAACTACTTATCTCAATACACTGGCGGCAGTGAAATACAAAAACTCGTCATACGTTATGACAAATGCCTAAATTTGCGAGGTGGCTATGTGGAGAAGTAGTTTAAAGTATGTTCTTTACAAATAAAACATTAATATTTGTTAAAATGTTCTAGTATTTTTCTTATTCCAAAACGGCTAGTAAGTTAAATAGTTGAACATTATACATCACATTTTATAAAATGTGAAACTAAAATAAAACAGAAAATATAGTGATAAACTATCGTGGGCACTTTGTAATATAGTGATGGGTACTTACAAAAATGGATTGTTAACAGACAAACGAAGTCAAATAGCATTGTTGAACGCTATTTGAATCATTGTTATAACTGCTGTTTTATTAAGCTTTTGTCACTCATAAAGTCTAAAAATGTTGCACAAAAAATGCAGTAAAATCTAAGGCGGAATCGATCTGGACACAAACAAATTCCAGTTAGGCAGGTTTCCGTTTTATACAAGGTTGTCCATTTTATGACACTTGTAATATTGACGTTTGTGCCCTGAAAGTAGTAAACTACATGACTTTATTATAATTATCAAAATACTTTAACATATAACGTATTTATGGAAGAAATCACCATCCCATATATCAATAAAATAATATTAAACACTCTTCATTGACAGCTTCGGAGTTTAAAAAATACACACCTTACTGGCTGTATTCAGACTGCATGCTGACTCCTTCAACGCACAATGCGTCACATCCCAGTACTTAGACTTTCTGATACACTCGCATGTCCTTGAGAAAGGCGTGTCTGGTCGAGGGGTTATGCTTTCCAACGCGGGGCAGGAAGACGCGTGAATAGAAGCCATGCCCGAACACCTTCCCACGCTCAGAGAGTCAGGAGTGAGGGAATTCCCCTATGGCCTACGCCTTCAGAGACAAGCGACTGCAAGGTCGAATTCTACGCTGGCAGCTGAAGCCCCTCTCCTTCAATATCCGACTGCCACGACTAAATCGCGTGGCGCAAGGATACAGAATAAACAAGCTTTGAGATGCGTTCATTTCATTAAGAAATTCTCGCGTCTCTCTGCCAATTGCATTAAATTCCCACGAATTTTGTTTTATATTCTTTTCGCGTCTTACACCTCAAAATCAGTGTAATTGAATAATCTGAAAACGTGTCGTGTTTCTTTGCTTTTATGGCATTTTAAGAGAATTGTATTGATCAGTATTTGTATGTTTAAGATCATCAAAATCCGTCCCATAGTGATAACATTTAAACCAAGAACGTTTGTTGATATGTAATAAGTAATGGGCATATTTAAATTTCAGTGCTAGGCACAGTGCCTATCACTCTTCAAAATATTTCTAAATGTATATTTTTCGCTTAACAATTCAATATTAACATCACGTCAATGCATAAAGATGAAATTACTCAAATTACAGGGATGGGTACTCCATACCCATCATTGTCCTGCACGTCAAAAATATTTACAATTATGGGCACTACATTTTTTGGCTTATGGTCTTCTCTGAGAATGTGAAAACTCATATGAAAACGTAGATTATAAACCTGGCTACACAGTGCATTGAGCGGATTGCAAATAAAAGCAGACGCATTAACTTAAATCCTTAGTAACTGGACACATCTCCGCTAACGAATCCACAACGTCTGGACGCACAGACGTCACGTGAAGCACACTACTAACTATTGAAGTGTACCTACGCTCACTGGGGGCACATTCCATTCATATTCCGGAGTTGCAAACTTAAAGACAAACACGACACAGAGATTACATGCAGAGGACGTCTATCTGTTTGAAAGTCGTATTATTACTCGCCTTACAGTGTGCCCATCACTATACTGGTGCCCACGACTGTACCGTTTGCCCTCTTTGTTCAAGGTGCTCACAGTCCATCAACCGTTCATTACCTCATTCACGAGCAACGAAAACAATGCCATCACACGGGAGTTAATCAGCGCGGCCCTAACCACATCAAACGGTGAAGCACCACCATCGCCATCCATCAACATGGAATCTTACACGACAGGTCATTCCATTAATTTCCAAATAGTGCGAATCTCACGCCCCCTACAATGTCACCGATGGATACTATCCCCTCGGCTCCATCATCAGGCATCCCGCCAACCAAGCGGTTGCCGCGACTCTACCCGGTGAAAGATTGATAGAGACTTGCGAAGAAGGTGTCAACAAACACGCGGCAACGCAAAGTAACACCCTTCGTGATAGTAACTCAAAACGTCAGAAACAGTACAACGCAAACATTTCCAATAGATTTAGCATTCTCGACAAACAATTACCTGAATAACCACCCAAACCAAAGAATATTTCAACAATTTTTGGTACCGCCACATGCACTCACGCTGTACTTATTTGTGAAATTAAAAATAAAGTATATAATAACTTTATAACAGAATTCAAAACAAACAAAATTAAAATTTTATTCCGGTCCACCAAGATTACCATAATGGTGTAAAACATTTTATTGAAACTAACAAACAATTTCATACCTTTAGTGATCCCTCAGTTAAAAAAATTTCAATAATAATAAAATATGCACCCATCAATTACAAAATAAGAAATATTAGCAGACATAAAATCCAAATGTCAGTCAGTTATCAAAGTGACTAGATTAATAAAAGACAATGTACCCATTCCAGTGGTAGCAGTAGAGTTCAGTGGTAAAGGCAAAATAGAATCAGCCTTCCAAATCAATAACGTGTGCAACTCAATAGTTAAACCAGAAAATGGAATGAAAATAAAAGGTCCAATTCAATACTTGGGATGTTTAGATTTCGGTCATACCCGTAACAACTTTAATTACAATTTCGTGCACATTTTGTGCTAAAGACAATTTCACTGCGAAATGACCCACCAAAAGCAATAAAAATCTAAAATGTAAACTTTGTAATGGAGCACATAGGGGAGACCTCCAATCTAATGAATGCTCGTGCAATAAAAAACGAATAGACAAAAGGCAAAATATTCTGTCTCAGAGAATCATACAAAATCCTCTACCAATGCCATCACCTTCATTAAATCTCACAAACTTTCCTTCACTCCCGCAAGGAACAGAAATTCCAAATTTCACTCAAATAAACCAAAACAACCGAACCCAGCCACCCCGTCTTAACACAACCACAAACCAAACATTTAATCCATCCAACAACAATCACTCTACGATCAACAATAACACATTCACTCTAAATCTGCAGAATATACTTCACCCAATCACTGACTACATATCAAGTATCATATCTTCAATAAATCCAACAGTAATACAAACCATACAGAACTCAATAACTTCGTACTTAAGTAACAAATATTACCCACCTTCCCCTTAAAAACTGTATCATTCTCAATTGGAAATCAAACAGTATCTCCAAAAAACCGACCTAATACATTTCGTACAACAAACGTCAGTTGACATAGAAACACAACAGAAAATCACCTCAATAGTTCAATGAACTTTTCAATCCCAGGTTCGAAAACTTATTGATCTGGCAGAAAAAACGATCAAGGAGGAGGTGTCCTAATCTTAATCAAACAAAACATCCCAAACTATCTGTTCATCACACCACCCACCCCTGGCCTCGAAACAATAGGAATCAAAATACCATTATATAACAATACTGATTTCAACATAATACAAAGCATACAAATAGCTGGAACCTCTACTTAGATTATTCACGTCAGCGAAAGTTTCCTAACATCCCGTACTCAGTAGTAGTACAAGGTGGTTCAAATATGACCGGGACTGATTTTTTTTACGAAATACTTTATTAGCAAAAATTTATTTGTACATGTCATTCTTCAAAGTACTCCCCTCCAGATTCTATACATTTTTTTCCAACGTCCTGGGAGCATCCTAATGCCCTTTTCATAAAAGTCTTTTGGTTGTCGGCATATCCACTCCCGAACACTGTGGATGACTGCGTCATTATCCGCAAATCGCATGCCTTGCAAATGTGATTTAAGCTGTCCAAAAAGGTAAAAATCACTTGGGGCCAAATCTGGACTGTACGGCGGATGTGGTAGAAGGTCCCACTTCAATTTGCTGATGGTTGCCATGGTTGTTTTAGCAGTATGAGGCCGTGCATTTTCTTGAAGGAATGCTACCCGTTTCCCACCTCTCTTCCGTTTGGATCGGATCTTTTCTTTGATTTCTGTTTCCAAAAGTGCTGAATAATAAGCTGCATTGATGGTGTTAGCTTCTGTAAGAAAGTCTACATGGATAACACCCATCCAGTCCCAAAAAAATGTTGCCATCACTTTTCCCGCCGAACGGATCTTCCGCGCTCTCTTGGGTTTTGGAGAAGAGGCGTGTCGCCATTCACGTGATGCCTGCTGGGACTCAGGAATAAAACAGTGAACCCACGTTTCATCAGTGGTTACAATGGACTTCAAAAATGCATCTCCTTCATTTTCAAACCGCATTAGAAGAACACTGGCAGCTTGCATGCGCATCAATTTGTTCTCGTCCGTCAAAGTGCGTGGAATCCACCTAGCATTCACTTTTCTATATTTTAGGTGTTTTTTTATCATGTCTTCTACACTACCCACACTGATGCCAACTACTGATGCAACTTCTTTGATAGTGATGCGCCTGTTCTCACAAATAACCGCATTAACACGATCAATGTTTGTTGGGGTTATGGATGTTCGCGGCCGACGATTATGAGGTTCATTCTCAACGCGCTCTCGTCCCTCTCTGAAACACTTACACCATTCAAACACACGGGTCCGTGAGAGGCACTCTTCCCTGTACTGTTTCTTGAGTCTCTGCAAAATTTCCGACGGTTGAACGTTTTCTCCAACGAGAAATTTGATGATAATGCGTTGTTCCACGCACCGCGGCACCTTTTGTTCACTCATCGTTCTAGCAAGACCCAGACGCGACTGAACAGGTTCTAACCTGCAAAGGAGGGAGGTGGGGGGTTGTGGCTAGATTCTCTCCAGGCGGCGCAGTTAATGCGTATGTCGGGGTATTTGAAAAAAAATCAGTCCCGGTCATATTTGAACCACCTTGTACATTCTCTGTAGTAGTCAACAATCACCACTCCACTCCACACACTATCAAAGCAGGCATCCCGCAAGGCTCCTCTTTATCTCCAACATTATTCAACGTATACATCTCAGATTTTCTGTCATCAGCAACTTATAATATAGCTGAATTCGCAGATGATACAACACTATTTGCCTCAGGATACTCCCTAAAGAACCTCCGATCACAAATTCAAAGCCACTTTAATAAAATTGAATCCTGAGCAAACATATGGAAAAGTCAACTTAATCCTGACGAAACCACAGCAAAAATATCCTCAATCTCCTCTGAAAGTTCACCTCCCCCCTTACCGTTAGTAATAAACACCCCACCATCACAACCATAAATTACTTAGGACATCACCTGAACACAAAACTAACCTGAAAAAACCATAAATATATCAAAATTAAACAAGCAAGAAATTATTCCGAGTCGGGCCACTAACCAAAAAACACAAATCGATGTCATACACTAACACTACAATTTATAAAGGTATAATAAAGCCACTAATGCTCTACGCATGTCCAATATGAACAAACGCAGTCCCCAAAAATGTGAATAAATTTCAAGTAATTTATCAGATTAATCACAAATACCTTCTGGTTCATAAGAAATAAACAACTCCATTCCGAATTAATCAATACAATAATAAAACAAATAGCCCGTATACCGAATAATTTCTACCAAAACCTATCAGACATCCCAGCAGCATCCCATTTCAAATTACCGAAAATCCAATCCACACTCGAATAAAAAATAGATTCCCTTTTGAAGCATTCTCAATATCCCAGCCAACCATGACACATAACCCCGAGGTTCTCCTCTAGAGTATTCTTTCCAATGTATTGTAATGGGACGGTCGCACATCGCGGATGACGACACGAGTCATGTATTTATGTTATTTAATTAAGAACCGCGCCGCCGTTAAGAGCAGCCGGAAATGCCGTTTCCTGCTGAACCGGGGAGAGCCGCTTAGCGAGCCTAGGGAAAGGTGGAAAAAGGCGCCTCTTTCGTTCAGCACAGACCCGCACCGGGCGCACCCCTTATGATGTGTGGGGAAGCACGCCACCCACACCCCTTCACCGAGCAACGGAATTACCCGCACCTATTTCCGGGAATTTAGGTGAAGTAGGTTACTTCGGGGGAGGTTGCTGGGGGCGGCTTCGCCACTGGCGCCGTGATAGGCGGAAGGGTTATAGGAGGCGCGACATCCAATAGAAATAGACAATGTGGGAGAGGAATCACGTGGTACGCAAGCCTTCCTGTGGGACCGCAGAGGTACTGCTCGATCACTTGTATCGGAGGTAGCGAGGAGGCGACTTGTATCGGAGGTAGCGAGGAGGCGACTTGTATCAGAGGTAGCGAGGAGGAGACTTGCTTCTGAGGCAGTAGCGAGGCCACATAATTAGTGCCTGGCCGCCCCGTATGCCACGCCGCCTCGCCACATCGCAGCCCAACTGGTGTGACGACAGCCGGACGATGGGACAGGACACAACTAGTGGGTGCCTGACCGAGAGGGCCATGTGAGAACGAGCCGGGGTCGTGAAAAACTATATCGCGAAGCGACCCGTCATCGCCCGGGCGCGTTCCCGCCGCCGCCCGCGCCGAGCACGCTGAGGAGCCGCCGGTAGACGCCAGCCGCTGGCCTAATCCGGGGCCGCCGCCGTGACCGCCCAGGGGCCGCCACAAAGGGACCAGGGGCAAACTGACCGTCGACGCCCGCCGCCAGACCTGCTGGGCGCTGGAATTCTCGAACGCCGCACCTGTGAACTGGATCGCGACCGCCCAGGAGAGCAAAGACACCGGAGCCAAGATGGACTCTGGCCTTACCGACGTTACTAAGTTAAGATTAGATTTAAGTTAGTTATAAGTTAATTCATGTTACTGGGCTTCACCCACACCCAATACTAAAGTGATTAAAGTAGTTTTACGAAAATGCTGAAGTCTTTCTCTCAAGTAGTTAGGCAAGCATGCATGCCTCCCTCTAGGGAGACTGCCGACGAAGCAGCCGGGCAAAGCTGAATCGCCGAAGGAATCAGGTAATCGGGTGAGTCGGTGGTTACAGTATAGATTAAGTTAGCTTGGATATTTTAAAGGGCATAAATCTAAAAACACATCTGTAAAGTAATTTTACTAAATGTTGTATTCCATCTACAACAAATAAGTATGTGAAAAAAGATGCACAAAAATTATTTTCGGAGTGGTTTCGGTGATACACTGCACCAACGTCGTACTGATTAACCAGTAATAAATAAAGTGATATTGAACTAATTTTTGGCAAATATCATTCGAACGCTTTCGTCTCGAGTCGGGAATATTCTCTGCGCTATCTCACATGTGTTGCACTGAATTCTGCAGGCATTTGACGACTCGTACGATCCGTACGATGGTAAGACTTCATGACAAAATAAGAATGACTGGCAATATACCTACAAACTACGGGTTTGGTGGTCGATCGAGGCAAATGACTGAACTAGGAAGAAGATATAAAATAAATATTTTTCTGGTGCCCTGAGGAAGACATTGCCTGAGGTTTCTAAGAAGCATTGTTCACGGGATCATAAATAAGGTTAGCGAGAATTCTAAATTCGTATAATTGCATTTGTGACATTAATGTCGTTGAAAACATGCACCTGGACAATTTTCGTATTGCGCAGAAATTTACTTAAACATCATTTTTAGAATGCAGTTGATCAACTTTAAAGACATTGCAAGTGTACTGAAAACATTAAAGGAAATCTTATAAAAGTGAAGTACGCTACATTTACAAAATGTGCTGCTGGGAATTTAGTTTAAAATCCCATAATTTCACAATGCATCAAACCAGAAATAATGGAATATCTCAAAACAATTTTGTGCATTGGAATAAATTAATCGAATTAACTATTTACTTATTACACTAAACAATTAAAATGCGAACAAATACTAAAAGTAACTGTAAGAAATGAATTCATTGTAGTAGCGATTGCACAAAGGAGAAGAGAATAAACAATTTATAGTACATATTCTCGATGTACAAAAATCCTCACTCCGAGAAATAAAATACCCTTCAGTACAGAATATTTACCTTTCAGATATCGACACAACTTTTCATCATTTTTAATTTTCAGTATGAGAGCTGGGTAAGGTCACTAGATAACGAAAAGGGAAGTTGAAACTCGCGTCAAGTATTAAACTGCAGTGTAGAACATTCCTCAGATTTTGTCGCACATTTCGGGGCTTCTTTGGCATTAAAATTTCCCAAATTTCCTTCAATTCAACCAAGCTCGTACAACTAGTCTATAATGGATTTATTACTAATGGGCCATATTGTGTAAAAGTTGAATGCAAGTAACTTTTTAATTTAGGCTATAAACGGGTTTGAAGTTTTAAAATTCAAGCGTTTATTGTATAAAAACTGTCAAATTTAAGTCATATGTTGTTTTCGTTGTTGTTATTGGTTTTATTTGTCAGAGATTAACATACTGAAAACTCTTACAAACGTTTAAGGTCACCTATATATTGCGTGTATAGCGGATTGCCGCCGCCGATGTTGAGAAAGAAGTATCATGTGAACAGTTTGTCAGTTGACGTTTCAAATTTCTGGCACTATACTGAAGGGCAACGTTTTGCAATTCCTTTCAGTAGCTAAAATCATCAGGATCCACATTCTCAGCCACTTGTCATATGCAAACTATTTCAGATGTTGATATTTCAAAGTTCAGGTATTATGGTATAGGGAACATGTTTCGAGATTAGATAAAATACCTCGGTTATGAAATGCATGAGATACTAGATTTTAAAAAAAGGAAAAGAGGAAATGGCAGCAAGGAATAACATTTATATGAGTATAAGTATACCCGCGAAAATGCAGAGGTCTTCGAATGGTAGAAGTGGAGCATACTGCCGTAATAACTTTTTAAAATATTTAATTATCAAATAGTTTGACCTTTCGACCTTTAAAGAGTTTTTATAAGTTTCCATTCACATTATGATTTGGATTTTGTCCGATAATAACTAGAAGGAATGATCTTTTTGCTGATTGAATATTTCACGAGTTTTTTTTTCCTTTTTTTTCTTTTTAGTGAACTCTATTTCATTTGTTGAACAGGTTTAATGTGCTATGCTTATTTTTGAATGAGCTTATGGGGTCTGAATATGTTTATGTTTACAAGCCAGAGCTAATTCTTGCAGCTTGAAGAGCAACTTGACCCCAATCGAAAATAGACTACCAGAACATGTGATTAAATTGTCGCAAAATTTGTTAAACACATTATTGATGTATTCGATAATATACGGAATTTGTGTTCTCTATGTTTCTGTGCATTACCGACTTTTCTCAGAAATTTATTTTGTACTGTTTGCAGTTTCCTAGGCTGCTTAGTGCAATATTACGAGCTAGAGAAGTAGATATTTAATGACAAAGAGAATTAGTAAATGATATGCGATAGAAAAGTCACTTTTTGTACAAGATTGGAATAAACCAAAGTTAAATTTGTAGAGAAAACGAGCCTTGTTTAATCTGATGGTCGTGAGCTACTGAGTATTTGACTGCCCGTCCGCGAGAGTGAAGGGAAGGTTACCGACCCCTCGCACAGGCGATGGATGAGTGACCCACTGTGCAATTGGCGCTGCTTGGGCGCGGCTCGCCCCCGGGCGGTGTGGGCGCGGCAGCGGAGCATTCCTCCCATTTGCTTGTAAACAGCGCTGATTTATGGAGCGTCCGCGGCCAAGTGGCAAGATGAACAAAGTGGCGGTGGTCGGACGCGCGCCGCCTTGCCTCAGATGCGCCGACCGCCTGCCCGCCCGCCCGCAGGCCCGCCTGCACGCGAAGGCGCGGCGCCGACTAGCGCATAGCGGGCGATAGGACGAGCCTGGGTCTGGGAGAGTTGGCTCAGGGCGTCAGCTAATGTCACTGCAGTGCCTTTGACCGGCAGGTCCTTTGTTCGAGTCCCGGCGGTGGCAAGAATTTCGACACCAGCTAGAGAGCTGGGTCAAGTTGTTTCTCTCTGGAGGAGGGTGGTTTTTCGTGGTTTCTCCGAACTACAGGCGAATGATGGAGTAGTAACCTCACAAAGGAACCACGGGCTATATGCGATCTTTCCTTTTTCTTCCTTGTCCTATCCTCACCCCTCACCCAGACACGCCTCACCCCTTACTCAGACACGCTTATACGTACATGCACTGCACTAGCACACAAGCCGGGAAACTGATCGGGAACTTAGAGATCGTACCGGCTGGAGCGGTCTCCCGTTGGTGGGATATACCTGGTTGGGAAAAATCGCACAAGTCGATGGTAGGTCGGCGCTGGATCTGACCATTTCAGCGGCGGAAGACCACTGCCACCTCCCGAGGAAAAAACATACACGACACTTACGGAACTAATGATCTTAGTTGACGCGCCCGGTATCACTCAAACGAGCCTGGTGTACTTCAAGGATGGTGATCAAGAACAAGTCGCGTTCGCGAGCCTGGCTTGCGTCGGTTGCAAATCTGTCACCGCAGAAATGTTACCCGCTGTGCGAACTATGGAGCAGGTAACAGCGGTGACAGATTTACATCCGGCGCGAGACAGATGTGAAACGAGGCCTAGCTTTGTACCAGAATATTTTAGTGCCAGAACCCTAGGTTTTTATACTCCAGCGAGACTGGCTCTAAGGGGCTCCTTAGCCCCTTCAAGCCCAAATTAACATGCCCAAATCATCCGGGGGAACATTGAAGCAAACAGCAGAGGCGTCAGATGAACAAGAGCAGGATCGAGTTCCCAAGCTTGCGAGTCGCGTATGGACACCTACTGGAATTCTTGAAACGGAAGTGCATAGCCCTCATACACCGTCAACTGCTCTTTGTAAACAAGGCTCACGGCGGTTGTAAATGTGTCGCAGCTGCATTATTCGTCTGAGAAAGCAATACGTTGGAATGGAATTTTCAACATAATGTGGAGGAGTAGGATTCAGTCTCGCAACCCACGCGTGCTGGTGTATGGTCAACAAAACGAGAAGTGAACCAAGTACAGAGAACTTCAGTGAGAGGGTTTTCCAGACGAGAAGAAAACTAGATTGAAGACAAAGAGGAAACAAAAATAAAGAAAGTGAAAAACAATTAAGAAGCATTGAATGAATGTTAACACAGCACAAAGTTATTCAAAGAGTGTAGACAATATAGAATTAAGTGTAAAATTACGGAAATTTTTTGGATTTGCAAAGATTGAATTTTTTACTGCACTTCCTAATTAATAAAATAATCATAGACGAACTAGTATTATTTTTACCAGTATAGTTTTTTTAAGCATTTTATTTCATTTCAAGTAAGTCTTTTAATGCACATCGTGCAATCAATTTAGATCTGCGCCATGAATCTCTCAAATTGTAAATATATGTTATTACAATTAAATGAGATAGCTTTCAAGTAAAAAATAGAGGAACTTAATAATGTAAAGAAACAATTTATCTCATCATCTGCTTATTCACGAGTAAATTATGTTACATGGTTGATTTGAAAAGTTCAGTTGAGAACTGGCTCCATGGCAGTCATTAACCATCGTGACTTGCAAGAGGTATCGAACTTGGGAAATCTAAATATCCCATAGAATGAGATATTTTTCAACACTTTCGTGTGTCCAACACCTTTAAGTGGATTTTAGTTTATCATAATTTTGCAGCGCAATCTCCATTTCCAAATCAATGGCATTTTCACAAAATAAACATATTCTGTCATTAACTCTAGATTTCACTTCCTCGTAAAGTAAATTGAACAAAAACTGACAAAGTTCAAGTTTTTAAAGTCCTACAGCACCCTCCTGAAATTTTGAACACAGCTTTCGAATATCTGCGATTCTTGGTGAAGTAGAAATTTTAACTTTTAAGCTCAGTCTTCTGAAGGGAAGAAAAATGCTTAAAATAACGGTTGGTAGGTTTTTCTCCCCAGAAGAAAAATGGAAAATGTCTGAATTACATGCATGTTAAAAGGTATCTTATCTTTTCTCTGAAGTTCAAGATTCAAGTCGTGTATTTTTTCTGTCATATCGACTAAAAATTCGAAATTTGGTTTTCGAATTCTTAATACTCGGAGTTCTTTTCTTTAATCTGCGATAGCAACTCCGTGAAAAGTTGAAACATTTTTCTTTAACTCAACCCCGAATATCTGAAAGTGGGTGAAATTCGACATTCGACTTACAGAGCGCATTAGCATTATGTTACTATTTAGGTTATTTTATTTTTAAAAGCGCAGAAATCAGATATATATTTTCTGACAGACAAGAGATTATTAACATTTAGCTTATGTTATTGTTCATTGAATGCAGAAAAATAAAACATTATGGTAATAAAGTACTGTAATATGTGTAGTACCCTATTATATAACTTCCGGCAACTTTTCTGAATAGCTGACACTTACAACATTTATTTTCTCTCAAAGCATGTCTATTATTGACCAGTTTCATTGTATTTTTCCTCCGTGATCAATTAGAAAGATCTTCACAATCGACAACTCCATCACGATCGACTGCTAGATGACCCCAAATGTACTATATTATTTTACATAACATATTCAGATTACATTAAAATGATTAAAATCCACTAGTTATCATATGTATTGTATAACTCTATATAACTCTAAAAGACGAAATATGCCTGTAATAAGTTTAATATCTAAGTTTCTGTATCAATGACAAACGACCTTATTTCGATCAGATTTTCTTGATCCAATGAGCAAAGGCTAACACAAGATGTATCCTTATTGTCAGCATAAGAACATACATGGACCTTCACATTCTGTGAGCGTTTTCTTCAGTTATGTGAAGAATATATTTCTCAAATAATAGGACTCCATTCTTTCGCGGGCTGAAGGCGATTCTTTCACAGAAGGGCATTAAAAGGATAACAGCCAAAATACGTAGCTCATTTGCTGTTGCAAAGAGATTCTTTTGCTTGGGAGTGAATAGTATCTTATTTTTTGCCAAACGCTCGTTGCTATATTTATTCATAATAAACTTAATAATATGATAGAGTTCCCAGAGATCAATGAAAAGTGCTTAAAATGCACTTCTCCCAATAGTACGAAACATTGTTTTAAATTGTTAAAAATTTATTCTATAATTTTTCCTCTATTTTGCTACATACTTTTTTAATGAAAAGAAGAATTTTTAAAACAATCAGAATTTTCCCACTATATTATCACTGAGTTCTGTCGACTCGAGGTGCGCTACCTACGTCGGATATTCTCAAATGCCCGTGCGCCTCTTCAGATATCTCAGTGGCGGAAGTTCGTGTCAGCTACTGATATCATTTTTACCTTTAGATGTGAAAAGTATCACGGACACTACGTTTTGTGACCTTTAACCTTAATTTCCGAGAAACTTTGTGGATCGTCGAGTGTAACACTTCGATGAGAATGTGGAGGATAATTTGCTGGTCGTAGATATCGCCAATTTGTACCAAAACTCTATTGCGACTAGTGTGGTTGCTGAATTACGGTCCTGGATAGCAATAAATGAAGCTTGTACTACTGACGGGAAGGTTGTATGGTGCAAAATGTTCATCAAATTGTGCTCTCCAAAATACTTTTAAACCGTTTGTATCATTTTTTAAATTTGTTAAGGAAATTTTTTTATAAATATTATTTCGTATTATGTAAATGTGTTTTATACTTAGTGTATTTTAATATTACATATTCTATACGATTTTATATATTTATTACATATTCTTACAGATTTTATTACATATTTATGTACATATTTGGCGCTTCGTAATACATATTTTTCCGGTCTCTAGCCATGAGTCTAATATCTAAAGAAGAAAAAGAAGAGATACAAAATTTTTACAAAACGACTTTATAACAAGATTTAAGAAAGTAAATACTTAAAAATATTGAAAACTTGAGAAAAATTATTCGCGATATTCCAGTTGTGAAGGTTTTATTTCATTTTTCAAAGCAGTAGTCATGCTTTAAATCATGTATTCGAAAAGAAAAATTTGCACGTATGGTATTCCTGAGCGAGGTTTCCTTGCGGGTCGCCGCCAAGAGGCCGGGGGCGCTGGCGGTGGCGGCGTGGCGAAGCAGGGAGGGGGGGGACTTCGCGCGGGGGCGGCAGAGAGGCGTGAATGTGTGCCAGCGCCTCCGCGCGGCCGGTGCGCACAGCGGCTTGGCTGGTGCAGTGAAGCAACGCGAGCCGTCCGTGCGACACACGCTGCACGCCCCGCCCCCGCCCCCTTCGCTGCCCCTCTCCCCCCTCCCCTCCCCGCGTACGGAAGAGGGTGCGCGCGCGACCGCGGAGCCGCAGCGAGAGATTCCTGCCTCCGCCACCGCCACCGCCACCGGCGCGGCGCGGCGCGGCGCGGCGGCGCGGGGCGTCTCAGCAGCAGCCTGCTGTAACACATTTCCACTTTCCCTTTCTTTTTACGTAATGTTACGTCACATTCGGGGCCAACCTACTTCACTTCGCTTATGCGCATACGTACTACACACGCGCCCGCGCCCGCGCCCGCGCCGCGCCGCGCTGCGCCTGAGCCGCCGCCGCCGCGCTGGTTGAGGCGCTCCCTCGTCGAAGCGCGCCGCTGCGCTCCGTTGCGCAACGTCAGCGCGCGGCGCGGCTAGGCGGGGCGGCGGGGGTGCGAGCGCGGACGGTTCCTGGAGGCCGCGGACGCGGACGTTGTAGGGATGGGACGCCCACCTTCATGTTTTCAAAACATCCACGTGTCTATAAAAATATCGATGGACCTGGTCCGTATTTACTTCGTATTTCGCACATGGAGGGGCGTTTTTTACGTGGGTTTTCTTTAAATTTTTAATTGCAAATTAATATATGTGGCCACAGTCAAATTAAATTTTGTTGCGCAAGAATTTAACGTTAGAAATTAATAAGGATGTTTTAATTAGCAATGAATCGAAGCCGATGCTTTTTTGAACATCGAGGTTTTGTGATTGTTATTTTTTTTCAATGTTTTGTTTGTGAAAAATGAAAAAATCCGTAAACACAATCGAGTAAAAGTTAAAATACGAAATAATAACTCATGGCACCACCGTCTTATATCTTCGAACCAAACGAACGCGGATTGTAGTACCTTCATCAAGCAGACTATCTCTCGCCCGAGATGGTCCTGAAGCCCTGGTATTAACTTCGTATTTCGCACATGGGGAGGAGATTTTTAACGTTGTTTGCCCTCAAATTTTAATTGCAAATTACGTAATCTACGAAACCACTGTCAAATTAAATTTTGTTGCGCAGGAATTTAATGTTAGAGGTTGCTAAACCAACATTAAAACATCATCTTCAAAATCATCGATTTTTTTGGTCGATGTATTATTAACATCAATGTTTTTATTTTGAATATCGATGTTTGGCAACATCGATTTTTCGTTGTCGATGTCGCATCACTAGCACGATGCGGGAGCGCACGAGGGAATGCGTGTTTGCGTTCTTGCCCGTTTTATCTCTGATACTTTGGGATGTATTTCTTTCTCGCAGAGAAATACGAGGGTGTACTATATTGTTTTACTCTCTTTTTTTACCCACATGAAGTACATTTCACATCAGTTGTTACGTCTACCTTCTCAACATAATCTCCTTATAACTGTGTACACTTTTGCCATCGATGTGTCAGTCTCTCCAGTCCGGCCTGAAACCATTCTTTGGAGTAGGGCGTACCCATGGCTTGACCGCTGTGTCTAGTTCTTGAAAATCCGCAAGTGGCGACCATGCAGAGGTTTCAATGGTGAGGACCACCAGGCAATGGTCAACCATCAGAGTACAATGGGTGTGGCAGCAGTGTGAATCTCATTCGATCAATGGCAGTAGTGGTGTCTCAGCTAGTGTGGGGGCGGGCATTGTCATGCTGCAGAAGCACACCTTTAGCCCATTTTCTGGCAGCTTAGTTTGAATGGCACGAACGTAAGCGCTTAAGGGTTGCCACATATTAGTGCACTGTTAATCGCGGCCCTAAATTTCAGCCAGTCAATGAGGATGGTGCCTTTGGGTCCAAGAACGCTATTATCATTTGTTTGCCAACTGATGGCACTGTTCGACATTTCTTTGGCGGTGGACTGCCCCTATGCTTCCATTGCATCGATTGTTGTTTTGTTTTTGGCTAATGGTAATGAAGCCATGTCTCGTCATCAGTCACAAGCCTTGCCAAGACGTGGGCTGGATCTTGATCAAAAGCGTTTGCAAAAGCTCTCTGCACACGTCCACACACCTCTTCGTTTGGTCTGCAGACAAGAGTCTAGGCACCTACCTGGATGACCCCTTCCGCAACGGTAAGTGGCCGTGCAAGATTCGCTGCAGGGTGTTCCGGCAAATTCTCGTGGCTGCCTCCTTTTCTGTAAATGCGATGCATTTGTTCCATTGGATGGCCCGTTCGTCCCTGGCAGTGTTGGCTGGTGCTGACACTGTCACATTCCTTTCAGAACTGGTTCCCTTGTACACCGGTGTGCGTCCTATTCTCCTATCTTCCACCAAGTCGTAAACTGTCTTCCGCGACGGCGCATGTTCCCCGCAGACTGCCACCAAGCGCCGATGAATTTCTGCAGTGGTCACGCCTTCTTTCCATAGGAGCCAAGTCGTATAGCGCTGCCCCTGACGGTTACATTCCATGTTGTCTCCTCCTACTCTGACAGTGTTGTTATAAAACGACTATGATGAGTACATTCGTTCGCCGCTGTACGTGTGCTACTAGTAAACGGTGTTACAAGACACTAGTTACACGTCACCACCTTCAGAAGTGAAATGTGAACCATTCCCGGACGTACAAAAAATAAAATTTAAAACAATATAGTACGCTTCTCGTATTTATTGTTGGGTTTTCTGACTCATCTCTCATCATTCTAATCGTCGCTCTGCACTTACATGCGAATTTCTGTGATTTTCTTTTCTTTTTTAGACCACAAAATTTCGTTCGTCGATTGTCTTTAAAATACTTCTACTTAATTGCTATGTACTAACAGTCAGTTTTCTTCTGGGAGTTATTTTTGTGTATGTTAACTTTTCCTTTTATTTTTAATTTAAATTAATCTGTAATTAATTCTGTATAATTATTCTGTACTGGTTGCTATCCCTTTTTTAAGACTTTTCTCCTCTTATTCGCAGAAGCAAGTTTGTCTTTAGGAGACGCTAATGTGTTAAACGAACTTGGCCATAGTTTTAATCTGACCTCTCTTACTCCCCACAAGGGAGGCTTATCACTCCACAGGATGACGTGCGACGTTATTGACATTTTTTCTCAGTTGCAAACAACGAGAGGCTGTCTACACTCAAATATCGAATGACCTGAAAAATGTGGCTAAACTTGAAAATACGATTGATGCCTATCTAGATGACTGGCCATTCAATTTTAAATATCTTCTTGCAATGCAGGTTGGTGGCATGTCCTGAGCTACATTCGTATAAGGCTAATTGAAAACGCAGTTGTATTAACTGTGTCCATCACTCAGTGAGTATTCAAATCATTATTTTTTGTCGAATTCCGGCATTATTAACGACCTTTTACGCTTCAAGAAATCGTTCATAAAACGGCATCTTAGGCTCAGATTATGACGTATTAGCCGTTTATATTACGAAAAATTGCGATATCACACATTCAGCCAATCGCAGCCGTAGAGAGCTACCGATAAATAGAACAGCGTTTTGATTCGTACAGATATCTAATAGCCGTGACGTCCCAATAAAATTGTTTCCAAAAACCAACTTTGATCTAACCAACTCAGTCTTAACGTCGCTCGTTTTCAAAACATATGCTCATGCAATAAAGCTTATCATGATAAAGTAGTCTCATAATATACTATTACCGTACGTAAAATCTCCATCACTTGTAACATTATCTTTCAATTAATTCAAATATTGAAGGAATAGGAAAATCTTGCACTCTTCTCTGCACAACTGTGGTAGCAGTAAAGAATAAAAATAAAATTATTATGACTGCAATTGCAACAGTCAAATGAGTGTTAAGAAAAAAGAAGCGAGAGGCGATCGTCCTTCTGGCACCACTATGGATACTTGAATCGAAGCAACTGACCGCGTCACTAAAGTCAAGGAAGCAGAAAACGTAATGATCAGAAAAGTACGATCGAAGAGCTGATGGTCTTGCACGAAAGGCGTTTCGGCAAGAAATGGCCCCGGGCGCGGCGCCGCGCGCCTAAAGCTCACGCTGCCAGGCGCTTCGACAGGCTCACGGCCGCCTGCAGTCGCGAGGAAACCGCAGGGGGCAATGAATCGCCGCAAAAAGCGGCCGGCCGGCCCCTGAGTGAGCGGGGGGATTAAAAAGAGCGGTGCGTGGCGAATCATGATGTGCATTTGTCAGTGACGACTGCAACACGAACTCATTAGGGGCGTCGGTTTATCAGGCTCTGCGGAGGACGGTGACCAATGGAGAAGAAATGCTCGCGAGTTACGACAAAGGATGCGCTACGAAGAGACGTTTCCATCCTCCATCCATTAGTGATGGAATTAGAACGTTAACTTTTACGAAACAGGTTGCATGTCGATATGTCTATTTTGATAAAAATTAAAATTTCAAGTAGAATTATTGTTTTCACAAGCAACATTTTATTTTATTGCGTGAAGGATTGTTATTCTTCAGCATGATATAACAACATTACAGTCATGTTCTATTCCGCGAATGAAATTCTGAATCCTGTCTCATTACCGTGAAATTCACCATGGAATGAAGAGCACGCATGAAATGCATTTTATTTATACATCATTTGTCCAATACGCAACGTTTAAGTAAATCAATACCTAATTCCCTGTCTAATATATCACATGCACGTTATAAGCAGAAATTCAGGCAGCATGCGTGAAGTAAACATTCAGATTCAATGCTGAATCAACCATAACTTGTGAAGAAAATCATTTCGTTTTCGCAGTTTTTGAAACAAACAGGAATAATTTCACCGATCGTAAATCACAGATAGGCATTTATAATAGAAAAAATATTCTTTGACTTTCATAATTTGGAAGTCTTCGCAGTAATGTTAATAACACGACGTATTTCAATCTCGTTAGAATGCTATTTAGTGAACAAAAGAAAACAAAACACAAAATACAAAATATGCTATTTTTACGATACATACATGGAGATATTTACGATTCTGAATAGACGCATGGGACAACTTACAGATAAATACCAATTTCACATCAGTGCACGAACGTTTCAACACACGGGGATCACACTTTCTTGTACCCCACTTTCGTCAAGCGAATGTCGATGGAAGAATGATAGGTTATTGTACAAATGGGTGATTGTGCCAGTTGCTTCAGGAGAAAAATTTTACATTCTTCCATACACTTTTATATTCCATACCATACTATTTACGTAGTGTAGAGAAAGTATTATAATGCTGCGACAAAAAACGGCGATTTTTTGGTACAAAAAATCATGTTGTAAGGCCCTGATACAAAAAAGAGAATATATCGTGTACAAACATGTAGTAAATTACATCCTCTAACATGTTGTGTAGGCAGAATCCAAGTCTGTCAATATGTTGTGGGTATTGATACCGAAAAGAAGGCGTTACATTGAACTCATAAATTGTAAATAAACAAAAACAAAATATTTCAATGCAGTACGGAAGTACTCAGTCAAGCCATGTCGAACAGGAATGAAATGACCATTTATTTTTAGGTCAGTTAATAGATCTCGTGAATAGTATTTCAAGATCATAACAGATCAAATGAGAACTGTTTACGAGGAATGGTGAATCAAAGATATAGTCGGGAAACAAGATCATTGGTCAAAGAAATATGCTCGCAGAGAGTGCTGGAAAATACGAGAACTAGGGAGTTGAATAATTATACAAACGAACGCAGAGGGGGGCAAGCATTCACGAACTGCAGAGGGAAGTAAGTGTTATGTGTTCACAAAGGTCTTATCACTAACTTGTTGTAAAAGGAGTCAACAGATGGCGAAGTTATTAATTCCAAAATTGAACTGATACACAATTTTTCTTATTTAACGGAATAAAGGGTTTCTGGTATTTGGAACCACCTTATTTTAGACTTGGTCCAGCCCTTATAAATTAGTCTCGGCGAAATTATCTACTGGTAATTCCAATTGATGCTCAAAGTTTTCTTATCTTCTTACAGAATACTATACAAAATTTAACAAAATATTCTGTAAATGAGAACGGAAACTTCGTGATCATTTTCCTAAGGTCTGGCAGTGACGCGAAACCACTGGAATTGAGGGATCCAGGTCATTCGGAAGACGTCGCGACCTGGGCAATGTTGGCGTTCAGGTCACCTTTCAGTAACAGCACAATAGAAAGAGACAAGAAAGAAGCAAGCTTTTGGATACAGTGACAAAATGGCCCCGAGCACTGCGCTTCGCAGTCAGACCCGAACGTCTGAACTGCGGCCGCGGAATCCCATTTTCCATTGGAGATGAAAGACACAGCAAGCCAGAGACAGAGGTCATCGACTTCCCAGAGCCCAACGCAGAGCCCCGAGCCCAAAGAGATGGCTCTCGCTCAAAGGCGCGCGCGCCTTCTGACGCCTCGGAGGGCTTCCGGCAGAGCGCTCCGGAGGCGGCGCGCGCGCGCGGGCGCGTGCAAATAGGTCACGCGTGCCCGCCCGCCCGCCCTCCCGCGCATTGATCCCCTGGCTAATCGAGCGGAAAGGAAGCGCCGCGCCGCGGCCCTGGTGCAGAACGCCAGTGAGCGCCGGGCCGCGATGCGCTTACGTAAGCCGCCGCCAGGGGAGTGCCAGCTGCGGCCAGGGCCACCTGCGGAGACTTACTGCTTGGGAGACAAGCCGCCTGAAATCGCTCCTTTGCTTCGGCGAGAATGATTTGATTTGTGACTCCGAGCGCGTCAGCTGATAAGGTCATTAGTTCTGTAAGTGTAGTATTAGTTTTCCTCGACTTACCTGTCGGCTAGTAGGGGTTTCCCTACCCAGGTATCTCCCACTAGCGCGCCCTGCCGGGACAAGCTCTAAGCTACCGTCAGGTCCCCGCAAGTGTGTTAGTATAGTGCGTGTATGTGTAAGTCACGAGTGAGGATATGACAAGGGAGGAGAAGGAAGGATCGTGCGCGGTTTGTGGTCCGTTTGTTAGGGTTCTGCCCCAGCATTCGCCTGGTACTGACCTGAGAAACCACAGGCAACCGATCAGAGCAGCTGACCGCTAGAATTCTTCCCCAGACAGAGGCTGAATTTCACCTACCAAATAGCTAGCTAAAAAATCACTTGCTAAAAAAGCTAGTGTCAAAAATCATACTACTGTTGATACTAAAACCCTAGGACCTCCCGGTGGGGTACTGCAGAGACATCTGTTGATGCCCTCGGTTTGTCCTACGTTGATAGAAAAAATACACTTAAGATGAGTCAGTTGTCACACTCGATTTGAATTTATCTGTGCAGAAGGAAATTTGGTAACAAATTACTTTTGGTACACGATTTATCTCAAGTTTTCTTCCGCAAAGACAATAAACGGTACGTTTCTTCAACAATTAAACTACGGCATACTAATTAAAATGGTCTCTGCGCAAATTTTAGGTGCATAATTGTCATTTCACGCAAGAACCTCTTAAGTTGGGGTATGACGAAGATACAAAGCAAATTAGTACTAACGAACAATACTGAAAAGTATTACTGAATTTTATTTCATATTCCGAAAAAGTCATGGCTTCGGAAAGGAAAAGTGTGACGCATTCAAAGCATTCGAAACATTCATAATATTTTGTTCCTTTACACTCTTTCTATTTTACCTCCCGGCACATCTTCCTCATTTCTCGTTCAGATTCTCATTCTTACATCTACTAGCCTATCCTATTCTTTCTTCCATCCTCTCATCTTCAGCGCCCGTTTCCTCATTCCGCTCTTCATCCGCATCATTTCAGACCCTACAGCCTCCACCACCACCACCACCACCGTTCCATTCCCCGCCGGCGTGGTCAGTCGCTCAATTCTCTGCATAAGGGCGTAGAAGGGGCGTGGCCGGTGGGCACTGCGACCGCGGCGAATTTGAATGCGGCGGCCCACCTCATCTGAATGCGTAATCGTCGGTTGCGTTAATGGGCTTAAAGAGGTTGGAGAATAAACACTATATATTTTGTGATTTATTCTCTGAACGCGAAAAGAACCACTTAGTGCTTAATAGTGTGTGGGTAAATGTGAGTAGGATTTAATAGATCAGGACTTGCTAGTTATATAACTACATCATGCGTACAAAAGTACCAGGGAGCCTTGTGGATGTTTTACGTCCGAGTCAGTTGCTCTGCACTGCTAAAAATGCGAAGGAAAAGCAGAACAGTGAACACATTTTTTAGGAACAAGAATCCTCATTAATGGCCAGTCAACCTATTGGATGACGATTGACATATTTACATTTTCACATTTTATAAAACGAATATGAGAGATCAAGTGAATAATGAAAAAAAAGTTGGAAAATAGGGAGGCTCAAAGGGCACTCCAGCCAACGTCAATCAAAAAGAGGGAGGTCACGTGACGAGATTTCGAGACGAAGGATGGACATAGGCGATAACTGCACGGAACCTCAGACAAGGGAAAATATGAAGCAAGGAAGCAAACATGGAAATATATACTTGTCTAAGAATAATCATAAATTAGATTAATATAAAAGTATGGAACAATTAAAGAAAATAATCACATTTTAAAAGAAGAATGAACACTATAATATTAGTGTTTTCGTGTCGAATTATGACCTGTTCATCAGCAGACATTACGTTCAAGAAAGAGTAGCTACGCCCCAGTGTGTGGCGCCGTTTCCATCGGAATTAAATTTCTGAAAACACGTAATGGCCCATTATCGTAGCCAAATCCAGGGAAATAAACTTGCTCCATATTTTCTACCGGTCATTTGCATAACTAATTCGGCCGATTAAGCCAAAGAAAAGAAAGTTAACTTCAGATAAACTTACTATATTGAGAAACCTTCCCGGTGAGAGCAATTTTACTAAAAAGGATAAGCGATTTGCTCATGTTTTAGTGGCCTAAATATTATTTTCCGATTGATAATATTGCAATATTGTGCAAAATTACTAAAAGTCGGAACTTCAGTATGTGAAACATTACATCAAACATATACAAGCATCTTCTAATAGTATGTACATCTTGTCGACAAAGGAATATAATTGCAAACGTTTTTTGGTATACAAAAAATTGATAATGAAAAGTATCCACGGAAATGAACATGACGAATCAAGGCGTAATAACCACAAACAATCTCTCTTCTAATTTAAATAGTAAATTAATTATCATAAGTGTTAATTTTAAAATAAAATACACTGTGATTCTCATAGGTTGGAAGTTTTGAGCTTTTTTTTCACTGCGCCGTTGGCATTACTTTACAAATAGTGCTGAACAATACGTCATATAAGACCCCACTCATTTCTAAAAGCGAATAAATTCAAATTTAAAGTGACGTTTAGCAATAAATCGCGCTCTTGTGCACGATGCAAAACTCGCCCATTGAATGCAGAGAACCGGCGATACGCGCGCGCGGGCGAGCTCGCCCTGGAGCCAGCGCCATCCAGAGGGTGGAGGCTGAAGGCGAGAAGTAGGAACCGCGGTTGTGGCGGCGCTGGTTGCGCCAGACAACGCTGGGCGCTGCCCCGACAGGGAAGTGCCGCGCGCTGACCTATGGCGCTGCATAATACGCGGTCTGTGGCGCCGCCGCCCTGTGCTCCTCATTGCAAGAAAAAGGGGCCAAAATTTCCTTTTCTTAGAACTATCCCAATCTGTAGTATGTTTTAGGCACAATGGAAATGCTTCTCCGTTAGTTTTTGTTGTAACTGTTGAATCACATTCGGGATAGTAGTATGGTGATATAATCTCCGTGGAACCGTGGTTTCTCAGAATGGCCCGTTGTTTTGCGACATCCCGGTTGTTTATATGTTTTACTTGTTTTGTCCAGTGAATCTTGTTGATGTACAAGTTACGAAGAGATGTACGAGTTCCGTATTAGATGAATAAATATTCAATCATTCTTTGAAACTTGGACACTTATTTTACTAGAACTTTGCTAACAATAACATTGTATTTTCATTTGTTACTCCTGACTTTCTAGCCAAGTTCTTGCAAACAAACATACTTTCATATTTGTTCGTACATTTTTTTGGAAGACATGCCTAAATGATTGCATCTACGTCACCTAGCCTACAAAAATGTGCATAATAATATTTACCAGGAAATCTGTATTAATATTTAGATAGTAAGTAAAATGGTAATATTATTAAGGCATTTCCAAATTAGTGTATTTCCAAAATTTCTAGGGTTATTGAAGAATCAGTTTGTGAAAGTTTCATTTCAAATTATTTTTAATACAGAGTTCTAGATTGAGATAATGAGAAAGAAAGAATGGTGTGTGCTGCGCGGCCCATTGTTTAAGGTACTCCTCCGGTATCTGACTGAAGTTAATCGGAAGAAACCTTAAAAACGACCACTCAGCACAGCTGTCTCCTAAAACTGTCATTCAGACAGAGGCATCATACGACTTAGTTTTTTAGTTAGTAGGTGTTAAAATCCGCCACCTTGGGAACACCTGAAACCATGCCGACCAGCAGTTGTAAATTTCGTTTCATGGAGAGAAATATATTTTTTGTCTTCTGTTTCCCCCCACCCTAGATCACAGTGCGCCGCGCGCAAGCCTTGGCCATCGCTCTCACTGCGCGATCGTGGCTACGTCAACGCTCCTGCTGGAGCCACCTGTTACTTTAATTCACGCGTGTTCAGGCACATATCAAACCTCTGCATTTGAATCGATACTTTTATTTTCTGCAGTACAGGTGATATGGTAAGACGAATCTCAAAAGAAGTGTTGTTTTCTTTCGAATGTGCAAAATCTCTATCGAAAACAAAATCGAAATAGTATTTTTAAGGTGGTTTCAACACTTTTCCTCCCTATGCCCGTACTACATCATGGGGTGGAAAATAAAAATAAATTTCCTCTACTGAATAATTCGACTGTTACTACATAATTACCTTTTTATGTGGATTTTTAACCCAATGTTGGCACTTACTGGAACCTTCATTGCAAAGTTTATACTAGTATAATTGTAAAATAATTATCTCATTAACAAAAATAAATGCATTTTTTATGGAAGATCATATTATAATTTGTGAAGAAAGACTGTAAAATGTTCAGTGTTGGGTATATTTTAATCATTTCTTAAGTATATTGTAATATTTCATATTACAAATATTTATTTAATAGTTTCATAATATCAACGTAACTTGTTCCGTTTTAAATAATGAGAACACTATTATATCGAATCAAGTAATGCAATATTCCTAGGCATGTATCTATAGTATCTTTTCAGAAGGCTGCAGTACATGCATCATTACACAGTGCTCTCGACCGTACAGTTCCCATTTAATGACGATGAGTCAATCATAACACTTTCACTATTTCTAGCAAGTCATTGCAAAAACAATCCGTAAACTCATGTTTAATTGTATTATTTGTATAATTTTGTTATGTGGAAAAGGAGCCCAATGATATCGGGGTTGTCTCGAGTACTTCCCCTTCAGGAACACATCTCTGTCACGAACACACATCCAAGTTGTTCCACTCTCGCCGTCAGCTGCGCAAGTCGGCCACCTTCATAAGCGCGCGGTGGCCGGCGGTGCCGCGGGTTCCCTAATAAGGGAGAGGGATCCGGAGCCGGAGGAGCGGCCGCGGGGCGATGGAAGGGGGCGAGGGGGCGAGGCGGCTCGTGTGAGATACTCGCGCTCTGGGGGCGCTGCCGCCGCCCCTTATGCAACCACGGGGCGCTCTCTTCCCCGCTCAGGCTGGAGGGCGACGGGGATGGCAGGTGAGTGGGAAAGGCAGCACTGGGGGAAGGGGCAGGAGGGTGAAGGGGTTGTCGAAAGGTCAAGACCGCGGGAGGATGGGCCTGTTGGCGAGGAAGGGACCAGCCGATGAGTCTTCTGTTGATTGATTGTTAGTGACTCTGGCTGCGTAAACTGTTAAGATCATTAGTCCCGTACGTGTAGAACATGTTTTTGCACGGGAGGTAGCAGTGGTTTTCCCCCGCTGGATGGCGAGATCCGGCGATTACCTACCGTCGGCTAGCGAGATTTTTCTCAACCAATCTCCTCGCAGCGCGCAATCTCTCTACAGCGGTGGCATCGCCCCAGACGGGACAAGCTCTAGATTCCCGACAGGGCTCCCGACATGTGTGTTAGTGTAGTGCATGTTAGTGTAAATGTGCGTAAGGGGCGAGGATCGGACAAAGAAGTAAAGATAGCGCGCGGTCTGTGGCCCTTTTGTAAGGGTACTGCTCCAGCATTCGCCTGATGTTGATCGGAGAAACCACAGAAAACTACCGTTCAGAGCTGCCGGCCGCTAGAATTCACCTCCAGACAGCGGCTGAATTCGACCTAGCTGACAAAATAGAGTCGTAAATCCTGCCACTCTGTGGAGTGTAACCCTAGAACCTCCCTGTCAGAGACATTGCCGTGACATCAGTTGAAGCCCTGAGCGGTGTGACTCGAGAGGTGGCTGAGCGGGTAGGCAAAAGAGGCCGTCGAGCAGTTGAAGGGGTTAGCGAGAAGGACGGGCAGGAGGGGCGCCGCCGACGGTGCTAGCGGGGGCTTGCAACACACCGCACGCTGCTTCCTGGAGCCGCCTCGGGCGCCACCCTGCCGCGCCCGTGCGCCCTCACTCTCGCCCTCGCCCTCCCTCGCGTCGCTCTGCCCCGCCCACTGCCGAGCGGACTGTCGTAAAACCACTAGACTGAACCGGTAGAGATTAGCGCCGCATTCCAAGAGTAAACCTTTCTTCTGTAGTTCAGTGGCGACTAAACAACTGTTGTCATGATCTGTAACGCACACAAGGGGGAGAGGGAATGGAGCTTAAGCAAAAAGGAAAAATTCTTTATTAGAAAACATTAAGTCGGCTACCCACCATATCACACTCACACAGAAAATCCTGGTTCGCCTGTGGTCATGATCATACTCTGAGATGCAACATTAAAGAAAGTGAGGAAAACAGATGAAATTTCTGTCTACAGTAACAAAATGAAAAGCCCCGAACATGGCAAGATTCTAGGCAAGATTCTATTCTATCTTCAAATATAAAATGGTGATTTTCTCAAATTTCAGCGACAAATAACACAATTATTAATTATAACTTTAAATAAGACTTACGGTGCTATTAAGATGTTCAAAGAATTATGACCATTAAAAAATCTTAATTATTTTCTCTAACAATTTAAAATGAGAGATCGAGATATTAAGAAATTAAGAAAGAATGTCGATTGGGTTTCTAACTTCAACTTTCGCAACAACACAGTTGTTTCGTTCCAGGAATGCCGTCAGAAGTTCAACAGAATAAAAAACAAGGCAAAGTTAAGTGGAAGAAGAGTTTAAGGCTAAGCCGGATAGGTACAGAAACGAAGAATCAATAAATTTTCAATGGGTAGATCGGCGGACCTAAGCTTCCAAGAGGCGGCCCATCCGCATCGCGCGCCTGGGAAACCAATCGCCCTGCCCCGTCCCGTGCATAAATTGCCGCCGGAACAGCGAGTACTGTTACGCGGCGGGCGGGCAGGCGGTGCGCAGCGCTGAGTGAGCCATAAATCCGCCCTCGGGCGCCCTCCGGGGCCCGAGGCGCCGGCGTGCCGCCGCGCGCGTGAAACGTGATGCCTTCGTTGAGCCTCCGTCGCGGCGGCGGCGCGCTGCTCTTCCGGTTCGCCATCGACAGCGGCCGGGGCTGCGGCGGCGGCGGTGGCTGTGCGGTAGCGGTGGCGACGGCGGTGGCGATGGTGGTGGCGGCGGCGGCGGCGGCGGCGGCGGTGGTGGTGATGGTAGTGGTGACGGTTGCGGTGGCAGTGGCGGTGGAGGCTGGGGTAGCGGCGGCGGTGGCAGCGGGGACGGCGGGGGAGGCTGGGGCAGCGGGAGCAACGGGGATGGCGGCGCCGGATGCGGTGGCGGTGGCGACGGCAGCCGCGGTTATGGCGGTAGCGTGGCAGGGAGCTTGGTAGCGCGCCTTCGAGGTGAGCAGGGGCATCTCCTGCTCGTGCGAAATGGCCGAACGCCGCTCCGCGCCGCGCCGCGCCACACCGTGCAGCTGACTCCTGGTGCCGCCGTATCTGAGGTCGCCATCTGCGGTAGGGCACGGTTGTGGAGGTTGTGGAAGATCCGCTACGAGTAGTGGTCAAGACGAGAGAGGCAGACAGGCATTGTCAAACAGCGTGAGAGGAGAGAGAAGGAATGAAAGAAAGAGGGTAGGAAAGAAGCGGAAGGGGTTGGCTCAAGATAAACGTAGTCGTGCTCAAAGGATAACGCGCGGTGGTGACGTAGGGATTAACCGGGCTGGAGCGGTAGACGCAGCAACAGGCTTTTCTTCCCCTTAAGAAAATAAATACTCATAATAAGAACAAAGAAAAGATTGAGGTTTTGCTATCTCACATCTGAAATTCAATGAACAGGTATAGTTAGAGATCGTAAGTGCATTTTGTGATAGCCTCTCAGAAATAGTTTATGTATCAATACAATAAGTGATCATTGAGAACAAGTCCTAACCAAGGCCGTCAGTTGTAGGACCGGGACTTACGTGCCCTATGATGATTCGATTTAAAGAGGAATTGCCGAGTGAAAGAGATGAGAGAGGAAGAAAAAAAGTTGTCTCAAGGAAATCCACTTCACAAAAGTCCTCACAACATGCTTCCCTTCGTTAACTATTCCAGTGCTCAAAAGGAATAATAGCGAACCTACGCACAGGCACTGGCATACGCAGAGTAGCCTTGGAAACAGTAAAGAACAAGGCTCTCACAAGTAAAAAGAGCGGAGATTTTCATACTTCATAAGAAAACCTCAAAGAAATCGTACAGGCCTGTAAATACTTATGTAATTCATTACTACTTCTCTGTAAGAGATTCTGGAACCTCTTGAGTACTTCTGAAAACCCATCTAAGGATACCATCTGCGATGAGACATGATTCTGGTTATTATGATGCATGGTCTGGTGTAGCGGCAAAGAGAGAGAGAGAGAGAGAGAGAGAGAGAGAGAGAGAGAAGGCGAGAGAAGGAAGCGGACGAAATGATTCGGCAAAGGGTCGTTCAAGGCAACAGGTGATATCAGAAAAATCGCAGGCAATATGCTCGTTTCAGTCAACACCGTCTAGAAAAGAAATATTCTGCCTAGGTCTGCTGTAAGAAAAAGATCTTGCTACATGGATGGGAAAGTAGGTTTGGGAGCCCTGTTTGAGGATACCCTCTGCACTAAGGCAGGTGAGTGAGACGGTGGCGATCCCCTCCAAGTAGTAGCCGAATGGAAATAGTGCGGGAAGTAAAGAAGCAGAAAGGCGATCACCGGCTTTAAGGATGTCGCGCGAAACATGCCCCATCCTTTCGCTGCAGTGCCAAAAAGGCAAAACTGAGATTTTGCTACCTCACGAGAGAATCCGGAAGTATTCGTAAATGTTTAATTTTTTATCGGGTAAAATATGTATAAAAATGGCACAATGCTCATTTTCGGTGAATTTCTTCTTTAACCATTTTGTACTGTTTTTTCTCGTACAAAACATTTAAAAAAATCAATTAGAGCTGGAGTTTGTAGATGGCGGTACAATTAAATTCGTAACAACTTTAAACACTTTGGCTCAATAGTAAGTAACTCTGGCACAAAGTCCGAAAAGAGGATTCATGGAAACAGATGGAGTTAATTTGTTCAATTACTAAAAGATTGGAAAAAAAAGCACTGCAATGGTATGGAAACGTAGAGAGGATGCCTGAAGGAGGATGGCCAAAGAAAATATGGCAACTATTAACAAGAAGAGAGGAAGACCACATCTGACAAGGTAAAATACATCAAAGATGCCATGGAGGACAGAAGTTTAAGTCCTGGAGATTGGGAAAGCCATTATCAGTGGAGATCGAAAACGGAGAACTCCTGAAGGAGAAATGCAGAAGAGAAGAGGAAGAGCAGAGAAGTGAAGAGAAGATAAGAGAAGAGGAAGAGAAGGGAAGATCAGAGAAGAGGGAAGGGGATGGCGAAGGGGAAGAAAGTTGTTGATCCAATAACGCATAATGTACTGAATAATAAGACGTTAACACCAAAGTGATGTATTCTTTTGATAATTCAAACAATACAAAACTATATTTTTCTTAATTATCGCCTTTCCATACACCTTGCTTGTCGCAATGTCAACCTCGTCCCTAGAACACGACTAATTGCTTCAATTAAAATAATACACAAGAAGGGTTGGCTAAACAATGTAATAAAGAATCGTTTCTAAATGTAATATAAATAATGTTGTTGATCCAGAGGATTACGCAAAGCTTGGGAGCGCTACTGCTATGGTCTTTGCCACGTAGTGTTGCTGAATTGAGAAAATCTTATTTCGTATTAGGGAAATATTCCGGTAATGCTGAAGAAATGAAGAAAAAAAAACATTTGAGTAATACATTTGTGCGAATTATTCTTCTGAAAATGGAGCTAAAAATGTAACATTATTAATTCTTAAATTTAAATTGGTGTTATCGCAAAATTAGAACAATTTTACACTATAAGTAAAATCAGTAGTAAAATTCAATTATTCAGAAGAAAAATGTTTACACTTAAGTGTTTTTTAAATTGATAATAGGTGTTTTAATATTTATCACTACATGCACGAAAAATATAACTATAAGTATAAACGTAAAACTACTATAAACATTTAAGAATTTTTTCCCCTAACGGTCTATGAGCATGCTAGATTACTATCAGCTATTACTAGCTGGTAGTACAAAGAAGACATACCAGCGGATAGGTTACTGCTAGTGCTCCGAAGTTAATCAGTGCTAGTGCTCCAAAGAGGTTGGAAAGTTGGGTATTGGTCGAAAACTTGCATAAATATTTCGTAATCGTGACTTCTTTTAGACTAAACCGTGAAATTAAAGGTAGCTATTGAAGATAGAGAAAACTTCAAGTACGACAGAAAGTATTGAAGAAGAAAAAAAAACATATTCAAAACGACTTTTCTAAAATATTTCTACTAACTAGCAAGTAACATGCCTTAAAAGATACACACAGTGACTGGTGTACCAGCGCAAGTCCATCAAGTGGTCCTCCACCTACAACTAGCCTCTCATAAAATTAAACATGTCCTAAAAAAGTATTTTAATTTCTACTGCCTTGAATTTTTTTAGTAAAACAAATTCCAGACTAATATTTCCTCTAGAACTTAAAATTGATAGCCATGATTGAAAGATGTACTTTCTGAGATTCTACTACGATTGAGACTACGAGTTTGACTAATTTGATGATAGTTGACGACTTTTAAAACCATAAGAGCCTAAAATTCAGCAATAGCCCTTCATTTTGAAAATCGCTCAGTAGTGTTTTGTTGTTTGAGTACTGCTAGCATTAGAATGCTTGGCGTGGCGGTGGCGCCGCGGCTGGCAGGCAGCCAGAGGCAGCGGCGCTTCACCGCCCACGCCCGCCGCAATGCCCCTCGCCCGCGGGCGAGGGTGAGGGCGCGGGCGTGGGTGGAAGCCTGCAGTCTCTCTCCACGTCACGACGTTGGCGCGCTCCTACGCTCACTTACACCAACGCTACGCACATACGCGCAGAATTTGCAATGAGAACTGGGTAAAATCAGGCATGACGTTGGCCTTTTTAAGGGTGCTCAATCTCAATTACAGCTGTTCAGCGAGGTTTAAGGCCTTGTGAATGCGTGAAAATCCTTCAAACAACATGCTTTGCAGGATGACTTACATTAATCTACGAGCTCAGTTTAAAAATCGCACTAGTAATAATAATAACTAGTGATGCTAAAATAGCACGCACTTTCTCGCCATAAGTAATGGTTATGTAATACAATTTTTTATGACTACTCCAGTGTGTATACATTTCTGCCCGTTATCTGCATATATAAATAATTCTGACGATACTGAGAGCGTTGGCAAACAAATGCAAATGGAGCGAAAAATATATAGTAGTAATTATTAAACACTATGGGATTGTAGCAATCTACAAATATATAAAAGTATTAGTTTATATTACCGCGAACGAAACGCAGCCGACATCATTATCGCCTTCTGATATCAGTGCGTTGTTACAACAATGGGTTATAACAAGCACCAATGACCGCTCATCTATTCGCTTTCACCTTTAACAACCTTAAAGGGCGCAATTTAAAATGAAATAGCGTAAATATAATGTAACACCATCAATTGTCAACCAAGGGCTGCAGCCGAAAGGCTGATCTCCATAATTCCACACGCTGATCTCTCAAGGATAGAATACAATTGGGCCTCGGAGAGGGAAATGTGTTACGTGGTAAGTAGTGGCCTACACGCGAATAATAATAATTTTAATAATAATAATAATAATAATAATAATAATAATAATAAAATGAAATAATGTACAAATTCTAACTTACAAAGCTTTCAGCTGCGTAAATTGGGAACGCCATTCCAGCAGGACAATGCGACTGCCCACACGTTCAGAATTGCTACAGAGTGGCTCCTGGAACTTTGTTCTAAATTTAAACACTTCCATTGGCCACCAAACTCCCCCGACATGAACATTATTGAGCATATCTGGGATACCTTGCATTGTTCTGTTCAGAAGAAATCATACTCTTTCGAGTTTATGGGCAGTCCTGTAGGATTCATGGTGTCATTTACCTCCAGCACTACTTCAGACATTAGTCGAATCACATCGTGTTGCGGCACTTCTGCATGCTTGCGGGGGTGCTACACGATATTATGCAGGTATCAGTTCTTTTTAGCTCACCAGTGTATATTTGATGAACATGATGCATAAATAGAGCTAAATCTACAAACATTGCAATAATCAAGTATAAATATAGTTAAAAATAAACTGTGCACAACGATCTTGACATTTAGAGATACAATTTAGAGAACGACATTTAGATATACCTTGACCGTTGAAATAATACAGGGCGAAAATATTTCAGATTATTGTTTTTAAAAATAATAAAAAATATATCCTTATAAAACAATCGATCGGGCACCCTCAAGCAACACCATACGCACTCACAGAGATTTATAATTAAAGCAAATCCTGATGCCGTTTTTTGAAAGCACTTCAATACCCATCAAGAGCCGCAAACAAATTCGAAATAACCTTTAGGAACGTATCTAATAAATCCTCAGCCACCACGAAGTGTTTCCTGATGGAACGCGTTGACAAGGGGCCTCCCCGGGTCCCGCGAAATCCGTGGGTAGCGCGCGTGTAAGCGATTTTCCCGGTACACAGCCGGTGACGCGTCAGTCGTATTTTCTGCGACGCACAGTGGGTCTATTAGCAGAAAAGGTTATCTATAGCCGCAAAATCAAAACAAATTTTACTTAATGAGTCTATGAGTTCGCGTAGATATCTTCATAGTTTATTACGACGAAACACAACGAGACGCGTTATTTCGACCGTAGCTAATCCGAAATTCTGTGCAATCCGAGGTGGTCTGATATGAGCCAAGTCACCAAACAAGCGGCGATAATCACGATAATCATGGCTCTGGACGGATTGGTAAAACTGCGTCGAAGATTACGTATTCCAATGTCAGTCTGTCTGCTACATTATTGTGACCGGTTCGCGCTCATGTATACAAGCATATATTTGTAACTTTAATAGTATTTGCAATTTGACTCCGTTTCACATTATAGTTAAAAATTCGGTTATGTATTTTCATTTTTTTCGTGTAATCCTAGGTACCATCAGCCACAATAACATCGGATGATCGCGACTCGACGTTTTTAAAGCGTATACGTTTGGAGATGATCTACGATGACTATCAAGAAACTAATAAAGCGGCATCTCGGTATTCGCTCTAAGGAACACTGGGAAACTGCACAAAAACCACGACCAAAGGGGAAAATCTGCGCCTTTGAGCTAATAATTAGATCAAGAACCCCGCGTTTCCGGGTTATTTATCATAACATTTTTTTATTATACAGAAAGAGAAATTCCATTTATTCCCACCCTATGGCTAGGCCTACTTCTGTCTATTCTTGTGTATGTCCACTGTGCCCTACCCCGATTCCCTCTGCTTTCCTCCAATATGGAAATATCCGATCTTACGTTTACATTACAAATATTTAAATTTTATTTCTACTGGGGTTCTCACCCCCATACGTCTTTCACTTTATAATTAAAAATATCAAACAAATTTAAACTAAAAATAAAATGAATATACTCACGTGTATTCTTTTTGTGGAATTTAGTATATTATACCAATACGTTTAATAAATTGTTACATTATAAGCACTTTTTTCTTCTCAAATACTTATAAAGAAGAGAAAGCTTGAAATGGATCTTGTTGCGTCAATCGTTTAAAATAATTAAAGTAATTTTAATTGAATTCGAGTACATGTTTTAGGATCCTTGGTAAATAGTGGCTGAGGGAAAGGAGTCATTAACTACTTAGACAATTATAATATCTCCACAAATCAGAGATCAGTGTGTCCCCGGCTTGACAATTATTTTTAACCTCCTTGACAAGCAGCGTTGTCACACATTCAATACCTCCAAATATCCATTTTCCAATACCGTATTACTTTAATTATACTGCCGTTTTACTATAAATTATATTCTTGCCGAACTTTCATCTATTTAATCATTCCTTCAACATCCAAAGGTACCCTTTCACATCTCCACTATAGTAAAACACTTCTCTACAAAAATGCATCCATCCGTCAGTTTCAGCATAACACGTAAATCATTGGTATTGATTCAGTAGATTGAGAGATTATCGCGCTGTAAGTCAAAGCCCTCATGTTTTTTGTATATTAGTATAGATATAGATTACATATTTTAGGGTGTTTAAGAATGAATACCATTATGTTGATCGCATCCTTAGCTTCTTTGAAAAAATAATCGAATGAAAAGTAAGAATGGTAGAATCACGTCTTCACTGCGCAAATTTGCACTGGCTTAAAGTGATGTCACACGTCTCCAATCTCAGTCCACAGAAGGGAGCGTTTTCTAATTGTAGTTAATATCTTGTGTTGTGAAGATAAATCGTAATTGCTATGGAGGCGTACGCACTTTAATACTGCATTCGTCAGAAACATTAATGATTTAAAAGGGGAAAAATGGCCATTGAATCCAATTTTGAACGGCATTGCCCTGAATTGTGCTTTGCGTACTGTGCTAGGAAAACTTTCCAACGCCACTACATAGGCTAGCCAATAGAAAGACGTAAAGCCGGGCGATTAAATTGCACAGAAAATCAATTCAATTACATGGTCTTCCTGTAAGTTTCTGTAGGTGTACACAAAATTGCTAAGCAAACCGAAAGGGAAAGGCACCAGTCAAGTACGAGTTCCAGGTGTGTTCATTTTGTAATTTTCGGCATAAGTGACACCTCGATCTTCCGCGTGCCGAAAATCGGAGTCGAAGGGCTTAGGGCACAGAGATTCCAGGTAATGGACGATCGATGTTTTGGGAAAACGAAAATGCGTGCTGCTGGTTGCATTTGCGCACTCCTCTTTTTTATACATTTTCAATAAAATTTAATATCATTTGTACGCTAGTAGAGTTGCTTCAAGTTAGTTTTGCCATTTAATGAAAGAAATAATATACATTATGAAACGATGTAATAATGGATATTAATATACAATACTAGCGTGGAACGGGCGAATATCGTAAACTACATACCCCTTAGATTGAGTTTCATAAGGTACTTTTATTACGATTAATGGTAACTTCTATAAATTAAACTTTTACATTGAATCGTTTCATGGCCGTTGACATGCAGGATTCGGTCAAGGCCACCTAGTGCATAGCTCCCTACCCTACCCTGAGGCAGGTATCTTTTGTTTTCCACTGCGCTAGTCAAGTATGATCAAAGTGAAATGACGATCTACTTTATTTTAAATAATATTCCACGTAAAAATTACTAATACTAAAAGAAATTAAAACTGACAAGCATAATATAATATTAAAAGAAATTTTAATGTATACAATGTAGAACTATTCTCAATGATTAAATGTCAATATTTTGTTTGTAAACGTCTCTATGATTGGTCAAGAACCTGTATCGTAATGAAATCTGTATCGCAATAAGTATCATTAGTATCATTGCAGGCATCAAATGGCACATTTATATAAAAACCCTTTTTAGCTTCACCTGATAAACTGATGCAGACTTTTTCGTTGTTATTTTTCATCTACCTCCGTTGGCATTGTAAGGATTTGAATAATGTAACCATATTAGCTAGTAAAAAGGCAGTTATTCTGATATACACATGAATTTTATGAATGTAGAAAATGGAAGAAATCATCGGCTGGCAGCGTTTGGCCCGTGTGCGCCCACTGCTTGGCCGGCTCTTCCCAGAAGCGAGGCGGACGCGCGTGTTTGCTCCGCCACTTCCGAGGAGCTCGCCCCGCCCCGCCCCCCATCGCCCCTCGCCGACCCCGCACGCCGCGCAGCGAGATGCACGACTCGAAGGTCGAAATACTCGCGCAGGCAACTACACTCCGCTCGGATGTAGCGATCTTTCAGTTACAGTTGAGCTACGGCACGGTGTAAGATATAACAAATTTCTTGCGCCGTGGCTACGGTCACTGTCCAGCCGAAACATCGGTCACCTCCTACCGGTTGATTGTGAACCAAATCGTCCGACTTACTTCATCTGAAATGCACTCCCAATATTGCACCCGAAATCGTCCGATTATCCCCATAGTTCCGCAGTTGAGAGGCTCGCTCAAGACAATCTTCAGCATTGCAGGTAGACTTGCGGGTTCAATTTGCCCATTCCATTCACTGGCACGTGTTTGAACGAATCAGGAATGCGACATCGACAACAAAACATCGATGTCTCTAAATATCGATGCTCAAAATTAATATACAGATGTTAATAAAACAATGACCAAAAAAACATTAATGTTATTGAACATCCATGTTTTTACTACTGTATTTGTACCCATTGACGTTCATGTGCAGAAACTGAATTTGAAAGTGGTTTCATTTATTAAACTTTACTTTCTCGCCCTTACGGACGTAAGAAGAGGAAGCATTGCCAAGAAGTGCGCCAGAAAACGGCGAATTTTCGACACAAGAAATCTTAATTTCCGGGCTGTGGAAACGAAAAAGTGGATAAATTGTGTTAGATGAGTTTTAACTGGCAAAATAAAGTCAAAAATCACCAAGACAATTAACAAAAGGTATTTAATTGAAATCTAATTAGAAAACACAAAAATAATATAGGCTTCTTTATTGCTGAAAAATGGATTTTATTTATATTTCACCCTTGATCACGTTAGTCTGAAGAATATCCAGTTTATATTTAGCGGAAAATTATCATAGAATTTTGTTATGTTGTTGTTTTTTATTTAAGTATCAACCACGTAAAAACATCGAACCCACATCATCGATGATACAAAATCCTTGGCTTAAAGAAGTCGATGTTAAATATATCGGTGCTTTTATAAAAAACTTTGAGAATTATAATATTTTGAGAACATTGACATCGATGTCGCATCCCTAATTACAGTGAACTAAAGTCACTAATCCCACATATACTTGTACCTTAATAATAAACACTAGATAATGAACCCATCGTATCGGATAGAGTGAACATGACAAGTACTAAAGACTCAAGGAAAATAATATTTCGTCCCAGGGCCGCGAATTCGAAAAATCTAAGTGATTCGATTCCAGGTGGAAGATCCCGGGAGTTGTCATTGTAACATTGAATGAAAGCGACCGAAGGAACGTGCCACTGAGGAAATCGTTTAATCTCATCTATGGCAGTTCTCTCGATCCTGAGGCGGCGTGCGCGATAGAAAATGAAATCCCATCTGAGAAAGATAATGTAAGAAGAGTGAAGAGAGAAGAAAATGAGTACGATGGCAAAAAGGATACAAGTAAACAATATATTCCAATCCTATTAGGCGAGCGTCTTTCAAGAGTATAACAGCATTAGGATATTTTTGGGAGTGTGGACATTGTAAAAACATTTGAGGAGAAATATAGAAAACTCTGAAAAAAATATCCGCAGAGAAAAGTAATAAAAACAGTATTCTAAAACTGTTTTATTTTGGCATGTCTTCCATATTGAACCAATAGTGTAGTTCCCCAGTGATTCATTAGAACGGGGGTGAACTGTATTCCACTATGCCTTCTTTTCTGTAGACCTTTGCTCGTCTCTGTATCTTCTTTCACTGGGTTCACCCGGGTTTGTGTTTGTTTGATATTCTCCTTATTTATACTTATCGTTATAATTCCCTCGTGTAGTACTATAGGACCTTTTTCCACGTCTGTGTTCATTTTCTCTTTCTAACTACTGGTGTTTTATTCGAAGAGTGTGGTGTATTCTATCATCTCTATACATTCTTTTCTCTCTAAATATTTCATACATCTTTCTTTTTTGTGACTTTTCTCTCTCGCCATCTTCCTTAAACTTCGCATTAGTATATACTTCCTCTTCTCTTCCTCTCGCTATATTCGAGATTTTTAAAGTGTATATCTTTTTCTGTAAGAACTTTCGTATCTCCATACTTATTTTATTCTTTTTATTTGCTTTCAAAATTAATCCATGAGTGTACCTTCTGCGTTTTGTGGGATTTACCATGTATTCCAAAATAATGACTACGCAAATCTAGATTGAAAATCTGTACGGAAATATGAGCAAGAATAACCAGTTTCAATGTGCCTCTCAGCTCTTCAGCCGAAATGTATCTAGCTGTTTTGTGTTACGTAGCAAAACAGCATCAACACCTGCCTGAACTTTCTTTCTACCTCCTCTTTCATTGTGTTTAACAGCATGAAGATAACCGTTCAATCCAAAAAATAATTCACAATGCATTTCAGATACATTTCCCATACAAAATGCTTTCTATACAGGACGTAAGATGTGCTGTGCCAGCTTCTGCAACATTGCTTATGCCCCACTCTGTCACCCTTCCTGTTTTGGTACGTTCCCGGTCTTCGGTCTTACATCATGCGTTGTGCGAAAGGCGATCTGAACGGACGGGAGGGCGTTACTGGACGAAAGTGAGACGTCGGGATGTGACGTCACCCTCACGATAGTGTCGAGGGTGATGTAGAATGCGATGACGTAAATCTCCAAAATAAAAGCATAAATATTGTGGCGTATCGAGGAGAAAGTAACAAATGTTGCAGAAATTCAACAGGTTGTGATTGATTTATCAATCAAAGGAATCGAGGAGCCTTTGAACTACCTGAACAGTCGCGATAAAAAGCAGGATAAATCGTGCAGAAAAAAGGTGAATAAATCGTGATGTTAAATGTAGAAAAAACTCCTCTAAGACGTGGTGTAGCCAGAATCCAAGTTTTGTGGCTCCCTGATACCGAAAAATCGATGGACGGCAAAACGTCGGACCGTCTCTGTCCGTCCATCCGTCCGTCTGTCCGTCCATCCGCTTATGAACAACATCAGCGGCTAAACTGTTTAGCCGATTACGGTTACTGCAATGAAATTGAAATACTATTTTGACGTTATTGAAAGATATCGGTTTTTTTCGGCTATATTATAAGCCCAGTACATCTTTTAGAAAAATGGTTTTGAATCAATTCAAAAAGTTCATATCACGTTTCTAATAATACAAATATAATCTCTCTCTCTCTCTTTTTTTTTTTTTTTTTTTTTTTTTTTTTTTTTTTTTTTAGTGATACAGACGTATGCAAACTTATGCGCACTTAGAAAATGCGCACTTAGAAAATACTCTTCTGCGGATTCTAATATATCGTGTTCCAATAGAAGCGACAATATCTCATAATACGTAAAACTTACTACCTTGATTCGTAAATGTTTTATAACATGATAAACGAACTGGTAAAATTAAGATCTATTTCCCGGGATTGAGCGATCTTTTGTCATTCACTTCACCAATCATTCACAAAGTTCTATTCAACATCTATGATTGATGTACATAAGGGAGAGCAATACACAGAACACCTTTTAAGAGAATACGTAGGGGAGGTTGCAGATAGATGGCACTCAGGTTTCTACATGGGCCACGTGACTTCAATACGTCTTAGCTGTACATGACAGAGCTGAGAGAGTAATGTTTTTGTAGATCATTAATTAGCTTTTGAAACACTAGGAAGGAATAATTCTCTCTCTGTGTCAACAGAAATTTCTAGTCAAGTTTTTGATTTTCGAGTATCAGTTTTTAGTTTCAAGATCACTTGAAACTTCTTTAATCAAAAATTCTGTTCGGAGCTGGCTAGCGCAAAGGGCAATTAGTATAGCACTTTCTCTTGCTTCAAAATGGCAATTCTTTAAGTTATTATATTTAACTGATTTGGTTTCAAACCCCGACTATATTGTTACACATGGCTATTATTGATATATGTGGCTATTTTATTGCCATTTGAAATTTTTCAAAATTTTGCTAGTGGCCAGATACTTGATTTATTAATTATCAATCGCTATTCTATCCCCTCAAGGTGACTGAGACAAAAAGTTCAAAAAAGTATACTTCAAGTTATAGTATTGCAATTCTAATATTAGGGTGATGTTTTCTTCCAGCTTTTAAGATACTATGAAGAACACAACTACCTTCTCCCTATTAAAACTATTAGAATTGTCAGTCTTTAGATATCGCCTTCACATGCGTAAGCATCTAATTTTGAAACCGCGGAGACCGGACTTCCGAGATTTGCAGATACGATGTGAGAACTCGCTCCGCTTCTGCACACCATTTGTTTCAAACAAACCAAAATTTCAAATTATAAATATTAAGTTTGGTACTTATGGGCATATGTTGGAGGGAAATTACGAAAATCTGAGAAAATCAGTAAACAAAACTAAGCTTTCAGTAATAAACTCATATGTCATCCCATCAGACAACGTGCACGCCGGTCCTAGAGGATAGCAGGACCGAGCACAGGCCGCCCCTTACATTCCTTACGCGCACAACCTGAGTGTCGGAGGAGAAGGGGAGGAAGCAAAGGAAGGCGTCGAATTTTTCCGCGGCGCCTGAGGATGTGACGTGGGGCGTCAGGTATGGCGGGCGCCGCGGGCGCCGCCGCCACCGCCTCCACGCGCCGTAGCAGCCGACGGTGACGTAACCACGCGAGAGGTGCGGGAGAGGGGAGAAGAACGCCTGGGGGCCCGCTTCACTGTTCCACCATCACTACCGCCGCCGCCGCCGCCTCCGACTCCACTATCGCCGCCACTACCACCCCTCCGCTTCAACATGACCACTGCCACAGCCTCCACCACTACCTTCGCCACCTCCGCTGCCGCAGCCACCAAACCACGTCCACCTGCGCCTACACTTCCGCCTTCGCCAATGCCTCCTCTTCCTTCGCCACTGGCACCAACATCTCCACCGCCCCCCGCACATCCACCACCTGCGACCCGCCCCGCCTCCCCTCCGTCACCGTCACCGTCCCCGCCACCGCTGCCGCCTTCTCGTCCTCTCCACCGCGCGGATGTTCGGTTATTCAACTCCGCGGGCCCCCTGCCCTCAGCCTCCTTGCCTGCCTGCGGCGCCGCCGCCGCCGCAGTCGACCCATCAAGGAGAACCCGTCCCGTCCCGTCCCGTCCCGTCTCGTCTCCGCCGCCGCGCCTTGCGTCACTCGCGCACTCAATGTACTCCCTCGTCGAGTGTTGTTGTCGCGGGACCAGATGGACTGGAAACGAGTTCTGCCGAGGATGTTGCGTACTATGTTCATCGTGCGCTTCTACTTGATGGGCGGGGAATTAAGTTAATAGGGATTGAGAGGCTCTCGTTCCCACAGAGGTAAATACTAGGACGTGGAGCTCTAGAAGAGTCTCCCCACATCAGGATTACATTGCAATTCGGTGATGTAAGTATACATGAGCGATTGGCAATACGATGCTGTAAAATTTAATGTTGACTTGCATATTAGATTAAATGGTCATTCGGGAAACAAATATTTAAAAAAATATTAGTTAATACTTTTACTAATAGTCCATATCTTCGGGTCAAAGAATTAAACACATTTCTGCACAACTGTTTTTCAAGAACCGTTTATAAACACGAACATTGTCGTCATCTGTGAATTCAATACGATATCCTCGCTTCCTAATTTGAGATCAATTTAACCATAATAAATTTTAACAAAGTAATAACAATAATACAGGGAAAAATTGTTTAGAGAATTTAGTAGAACATCACAAATAAGTTTTTCGAGGAGATGATTAGAGGAAAATATGGCCACAACAAGTGAGGTTCTTTAATTCTATTCAATTGGTTTGCCCCCCCTGTACACTCTGAAAATTCCTCATTGATACTTCGATGCACGCAATAGATTTTTGACTCAGAGGGACCTAACACTGTTCTATTGCAAATCAATGTAGTAAAGTTTGAAAGTAAAGAGTTTAAGAAGAACAAATAAATATAAACATGAGATGGAATAATGTTTTAATTAAATTTGCATTTAAATACCCAAGAAAAATAGTCGAATAAACGTAAAATGCAAATATATTTGGAGCCATATTATAGAGCTAATTTATAATTATACTTTTAAGTGTTTAGTCCTCCTTTACAAGAAGTAAAATCACTGTTATCGTGTCATATTTTCGTCATCTATTTCATTATGAAATAGAGGTCACTCATTTGGTGGTATTTATAAACGTTTTTAATTTTCACTGTCTGCAACCTGAACAAGATAACCACGTAACGAGGTTTTAAAAGCGCATTGAAACAAGTAAATGCTCAAAAATATTTTAGGAGAAATACGTCATTTTTGATTTATTATTTTGAAACCAAATGGTATGATATTACAAAACTTCGGACAAGCTATTGGAGACAAGTTGTTGGCTAAAAAATTTCTTCTCAATAATTACTCATCTTCCAAACACTTCCATTATACCAACGCTCAGTTGCAAAAATATTGCACGGCGTCTGGCAAGTCATACTACTTTCATTGTGCGTCCGAGTACCACTAGGAAGAGACAAAGAAAGGTATGAGCAATGCGAAAGGTATCACTCGAGGAGAAACAAAACTTCCGTTCGCTCATTCGCCCATTCAATGAGTCTGAATGTGGGCCCGTGAAGAGACGCGCGCGCTGTCTCCCGTCGGCGGTGGCGTGGCGGCGCGCGTCGGCCCGCGAAGGGTCGTGACATGCTCCCCGCCGGGCCGCGGAACGCCGCCATCTACGCCTGGAGCGCATGCGCGGATGCGCTGACCTCTGCGCAAGGCAATGAGCTACAACTGCTCGCGAGGGCTTTACGTTTTCACGCTCAACTGAGCAATAAATCTCGTGGACGCGACTCGGAAAGCGGGTTCTCAAAGAGGATGATGGCATGTTTACTGCGGGGAAGAATGTTTCTCTAAGAGTTTCAACTCCGTTAAAAAATACTTTCTAAGGTAACAACACTGAAAGTTTTAACAACATTTGCACAATATACTTCGTAAATACTTAAAGCACTAGAATAAAATTGTACGCAATATTTCATAAAAATAAACAAAACTAATAGAGTTAATGATCCAGCTAGGTCATATTAACCCCAAATGTAAAGGACAACTAAGTTCATGCGAATATTTTTCGTCACAGAAGTTTTTCTCACAATTGATAATATCTCGTAGAAAATATCATCCTCAATTGAAAATCGACCTATTTTCAGATATCTCTCTCTCTGCATCATGTGAGTATATGCAGTTGTAAATTTGAAACGTACGATACGTCTCCAAGCAATGTCTCTCAGAAATGATTGTTGATCTGTATAATCCATCAATATTTTCATGTCGACAACAATTATTCAGCATCTTCCCGAAGAGACATGAACACTAAAGTATTCCGTGAAAGGATAAAACAAGTCCCAATACGGACACACTTCACCATCAGTCAGTTAACCGATCCTGAACAGATGTCCGTCACGGATCGTTAAGGCGAAGTCTTTTTACAGACGCTTGCAATAAACAACGCCTAGCTGCTTCTTAATAATTGTGAATACGAAAACTCATTTTCTTCTACCTGTGGAATGGAACAACACCATTCACAAATAAAATATTATTGATGAAATATAAGTATCAACTCGACGAATTTGGGGGCTGTTGACGCTGCGAAAATAGCTGAACGAGGCTGGGAGAGCAGAGCAGAGCATTGTTGTTGAAAAATGAAAATAACAGTGGAACATCGCCTCTTCTGTCGCAGTAGTTCTCTCGTTAGACAAGAATGTTCTGGAAAATAAATGACACACAATTTACAAGTATTGTTATTTGGCGAAGGAAACAAAGAGTATTGAAGTTGTCACAATTACCTCTGCCCAACGAAAATTGCGCTTTGCTTACGAATTTCGTAGCCTTTATCTACGTGATTGTATTACATACAGTGCCTGGCACACTCCGAGTCGAATTCTGAAAACGTGCAAAACGCTTGTTTCCGCACTCCTTGTCGTGACGAGGCGATCAGCCGCCTGATATAGAAATTCTAAGCATCTCGCCTTTGGCAAATATACGCGGGAGAAGTCCGGTGGACCTTCGCCGGGAGCTGGTGCGATCTTTCGGTGGCACTTCGCACTAATATAACAAGTTGCATTCGACTCAAAGAACTTGCAAAAAGAAATGAATGTTTTTGACACCAAAGAAGAAGAAATTCGCGCGGGTTTTGGGAGAAAATTAAGACTATCTCGAAGGCGCCACGTTTAAAATGTATAGTCTTTTCCTTTGAAACGCCTTCAAAGAACATCAAACGCCCTGTTAATGAAGACAAGGCGCCAAATTCGAAGTAATTTGGCCGGCAATGTGTCAACAGGGGCATTCATTTTACGTAGAATTAATAGCTCTAGATCTTGGTTGTGAGATATCGGCTGTCAAGAGAATAAAGGGAAATGTTCAATTGACTTAGCCAAAAACAGTGAAGAATCCGCGTGGTTTTATAACCTGCGATAGAGTGCATTTTACATCATTAATGTAATAATGTATCATGAAACAAAACGAAAATGAAATTTCTGTTGGTTCTAACTCACGAACAGTGAGTCCGTATTGTATCCTAATTTCCGTTCTTTTGCATTTTACTTCTGAAAATGTCTGCTTCTTCGGAGTGGTATATACTATCTTGCATAGTCGTGTCAATCGTCAAACAGACCGTGGTGGCTTCAAACAAAATTCTTTGAATGAAACCTAAGTCAACGCGAGAGCAACAAAAACGCAAATGGATTTTTTGTTAAAAGTAAAGTTAAACACTTTTTCCAAAGTAAAATAAGGGAATGTCAATATTATCTAAACAATTTTTAAAATATTTCAATTTTATTCTTCTGTGTAATAACGTCATCATTTATCTGAATTATGCTTATTTGAGGCAAAATATCCTATGCAGATTAGTTAGTAGGCTAAATCAGTATGTATTGAGTTTCGGTTATCTCCGGCTCACAGTAAGGCCAAAAATTGTTTATTCGCATTGGGGGAGGGGAATGAGAGCAGTAATGTTACATCCAACAGCAGAGCTCATTTCCGCTTGCGGCAACTTGACAGGGGTGACAAATGCACGTTCAAAATGGTCCTATCTAGTCAATTGGAGTAACTGTATAACATAATAATGTAAAGTGGGATTTTAGGTTCTGTGAACAGTTATTTCCACAAAATAAACTGAAACAAGAGCTTTATTCCACTTGCACTTACCTCCCTCACCTGTCCTCGAACTCTTACACAACAACAGGAAACATTAGAAATCATAAAAAGTTCAACTCCTCGTTTAACTAATAATTAATCAAACTCATCGTAAACACCATAAATAAAAATACATATCACATGCAAATATACAGTACCGATATAATCGAATGTACTAGATATTTTCATAATATGATTGATTTTTAAATGTAATCTTTGTGACAAATTTGGCATTAAAGCTAACCATTGTGAATCAAAAATGATAAAAAAAACTTTAATGGGCTAGTGATGAATTAAATACACGAAGAGTAGACGTTCCGGCAGAAGAAATATACCGACCATTCACTACAAAATATGTCTCTCAAAGCAAATTTTCATGTCTGAGTCGAAGCATGTCTCCTGAGTCGAAGCATGTCTGAATGCTTAAAATCCATCAATTAAAATTACCAAGGGTGAAATTTCTAACCTTTGAAAACACAAAAGATACAAATTTTGAATGAAATTCTTGGTGATTTATATCATTCTTGCGCAAGTTAATATTTTGTGGTAGAAAAAACTAAAAATTTAGTAAATGTATGTATCGTATATCGCGTAAAGTGTCGAGTAAGTCTGCCTCACGCGGAATTAGGAACTCAAATAGTAAATGAAACTAGTGGTGTTACAGAATGGCACACAAACTTTCACGTATTACTTTTCTATTTCTTTTGGTCTGGGCTAGCTACTCGGACTTGCAACATACTCTTGCTAGCTGCCATCTATCGCCGCCCAAGTACATTTATTGAATTTTTCTTTATTTTTTTGTTTCTTAATTGTAGAGCGAAGATATTATTTTAAGATTATTACAGAAAAGTACAACTTCATCCTTAATGGCAATTTTCTTTGAAAAATTTGGAGCCCTTTCTAAAAAACTGGCTTTTAAGCGCTACTGTAAATTCGAAATTTACGCAGCTCTTTTTCGCAGAAAATGTTTGAGTTTTTGAAAAACTTCATTTAAAGTTATTTTGAGTACTTTAAGTCACAAGTACAACAGTGTTTACAAATTGCTGGAAATGCGCATAACAGCGTGAGACATATTAAAAAAAACGTACATTTGTGTAATTTTTAGAAAAAAGTTGCCGAAATTAACTACTTCCGAAAAAGTTGCCGAAATTAACTATCCGATCGAAATGTTCGAAGAAAAACTTTGAAACCGTTTTTGAGAAAATGGCATTTGAGCGTTTCTGAAAATGCGGAATTTTGAGGTAGTTTTCTCAGAAAACAGTTTCTCGAAAACGAAGTTTTCCAGAAACTTTACATGACATTATTTAAAGCACATATACACATAAATATAATAATGTGAAGAAATTGCCGCTAATATATATGAGACGACATGAGAGACAAGTCAAAACACTTCATTTTTAAAATGTTTGTAAAAACAAACGAATAGAGCAAAATGTGTTTATGCCATCTTATACACTACAATTAGCACTATTCTTACCAAACGTTTAAAGAACAAATTTGGAGACGTGTTTAAGAAAATCTTTTTTTGTAATTTTTTAGAATTGCACATATTGCACGCAATATGACCTTAATGAAAGAACTCACTTTGGAGAACAAATTGTATTTGAAGGAAAACTCTCTCTATATAATTTTCTAGTTGTACGAAGACACCAATAAAAATTATTACTTTTGAAATTTTCGAAAATTCAGAGTTAACTGTGAAAATCGGACCACTTTTATAAGTGTATCACATTTGTGTGTTACTCCATTTTTACAAGAAATTTAAGGAAAAAATATGGAGCCATTTTTGAGAATATTTTGAAAATGTCCGAAGTGTTTAATCTAAAGTACCCCAAATTTTAAAGAATGTTTTTTTCAAAATCTCAAAGTTTCGACTCGATCTATATAGGCAGGGGCTTCTTCAATTTGGAAAAAATCCTGCGCATGGTGTTCACAGATACCAGACGAACCGGTGGACAGATGTACAGACGGACGTTTTGAAAAAATCACTTTTTCGATACCAGGGGACCCCAAAATTTCTATTTCCGTTGAAACATTTTCGGCAGCATTACATCACTTTCCCTATACTACGTATATTATCCGGTATTGCGTACGAATACGGGAAAGTAAAAATCGGATAGGTGTTATTTGAGCTTATTCTTAACGTTTTTATTGCTCAAGGCAATGCTTTAATGCTTCATGTGATGACATTTCTTTAAGATGTTTCATGTCTTTACAAGGTATTAAATAAATGTCCCAACGTCCAGTGATGCAAAAACAAAACAGTCCAACAGAAGAGATATTAAGTCTCTTAAAAGACTCAGTTTTGATTTTGTGATTGTAGTTTTGAACATTTGATGTCTAATTACATTTTTAATCCACATTTTATAATATTCTGTCCAATCATAAATTTCCTTCCTCCGAAAGACAAAATGTCACAGAATATTACACTTGATTGAATTTTGAAAGAAATACACTTCAAGGATAAATAAACTCATGTAAAGAAAGAATTATTTCTAATCAAAACAGAACATAAGATATAGTAGTTTGAAATCAGAATTTATTCAGAAGTAATTTATATACCTGCATTGATGCTTCGGAATCGATTCTCACTGGATGTATTTTTAGTCCGACCAGGAAAACTAGTTATTGCTCACGAAATAATACCAGGTATAAGTGACCATAATGGTGTGTTGCTTCTTGTGAACTGAGAAAACACAAATCGAGACGAACCACGAAAATTAGTATTTCTGTACGGAAAAGCAGATAAAAATGGATTCCAAGAATATTTACGGGATAATTATAGGACGTGGGCTTCATGCGGAAGGAACATGGAGGAAATATGGAATTCATTAAAGAGCATAATTTTAACTGCTCGTGAATTTTTTGTTGCAGCCAAGATTATCAAAGAGAACAGCGATCCTATATACTACACGTCAAATATTAAGAGATTAAAGAGAAAAGTCAGGAAAGCTTATACTAAACGTAAAGAGGGATATCATTACGAACTAGAATACAGGCGATTGTCAAAAACGTTATTGCAGGAGAAACGAACAGCTCAAGAGAATTTCTTCCGTAAAATACTAAGTAATGAACGTACTAGTTGGCAGGGTTTCTATAAATACGTAAGGCAGCAAAGGGGGAACAAGGAATCTATACCTGCATTAGAATATGAAAATAAATGTTGGGTGACGGATCAGGAAAAAGCAGAATGTTTTAATTTGTATTTTCAGTCAGTCTTTGGGGATGCGGTAGTCATTCCGGAAATTACTGAGCCAAACGAAGCCGAGAGTTTTCAGGTACAGTCAAGGATTATTCGCAAGCGGATACAAAGCATAGGAATGAACAAATCAGTTAGTTTCGATGGGATTCCAGGAGAACTATTAAAAATAGGGGGGGGGAACCAATCGTTACATATTTGACACGACTACTTGAAAGCAGTGTCAACAATTGTAGCATTCCTCGTGATTGGAAAAGAGCTATTGTGGTGCCGATTTTTAAAAGTGGAAATCGCACTTGCATCTCTAACTATTGTAGCGATACAGATTTCGTCATACCTTTTGAAACGAAATTCACGCCAAGAAAACTAAATTAAATAAACAGATTCGGCCACCCTGAGTAATACTGGGAACAGATTGCGACATGGCCTCACGCGCGCAACACTGCTTATCTGACAGCCGTCTCCGCCTCCGGCCCATTAAGAGAGTAGTTACAAGGGTCAGTCGGCGACAGATTCACTGTGGAGCACGTGTTCGCACGCCCAGCTGCGTGAACCTTCTAGATCACTTTTGAAATCGACAAATTCTTTCACGGACAACGCCCGTCCTGTGCGAGCATGTTCTGGAAGGGCAAAGAAAATTCTCGACGCTCACAGTTATACAAAGAGTCGGAACTCCATCCACTACCCTTGTCACTATTGGCCGAAATAACGTAATGCGCCATTTCTTTCGGCCAATGGCGACGTAACTATCTTAAGGAGCCAGAACATGCGAGAAAACGAGTGGGGGGTAAAAGTTAACCTAATAAGATCTGACTTATAAAATTGGCATTCAAAGCAGGGCAGTCGGGAGAGAAACTTCTCTGAGGGGGAGAGCTATTCACCGACCAGAGGCAAGTTCGCCTCTGATGGACTTAGAGAAAACTTCGGTGTGAGCTATTGTAATAGAGCAGAGTAACGTGGGCAGAGAAAATTCTCTGAAGCGGGAATCAGTTGTAAAGTGAAGCGAATGTGTCGCTGCAGGATTTCTAGACTTTCTAAAGTTGCAATTGTGAATAATCACGAGTATCAGAAGAATCCGTGACTGGTTACTACGCTCTTGAAATCGAGAGTGACTGCGGGCCGACCCCGAGCTCAACGAGACTGCCAGGCGCCGTTGCCCCGGCCGCACCCTCGGCTGTGTCGCCGCCTTCCCTCGGCCGCGCCGCCGCCCTTTCGGGTGGCGCCTTCAGATGGCCGATCAGCTGACGCACGTGCCTGGGCGGGCACAAGGACGTTGCCCCGGCCGCCCCCCCAGCGAAGGTTGCCGCCGCCCTCTCGGCCGCAACGCGCCTGTTCCGGGCCCACAAAAACAAACTTTACCAAGGCAATATAATTCAGGGTATTCATCCCTGCGAAAATCCTGTAATGCGGTGTCGCGCTAAGACACATTGATCTGTAATATTTGTTACCATTGTGATGCTAATTATAAGTCTTCCTAATTTCTAAGCTTTATACTGGCTACTAACTTTTCATCTTCTTATCTGTCCAACTAATTTTCAGATTTCCGATTCTATTTAATGTGTAACTTCCCTGGGGCATTTTGAATTATTTGCCCAGGAATAAAAGTGATTTTACCAGTGATCAAAGTGTTTCTTTCATGTTACCAGTATTTGTTAACAATTCCTTCCATCACCGACTGAGCTATTTCAGGGCCGCTTACCGGGCGTTCTCTCACGAGACGACCGGGGGTGTTACACTATAGACCTGTCAGTTTAACTTCTGTCATTTGCAAGCAAATGGAGCATCTCATAGCTGAGTACTTGCGAAATAAATGGGGCAAATTAGGATGGCTGTATGGAGGCTAACATGGGTTTCGTAAATCATTTTCATGCGAGAGCCAAACTATTTCTACATGTCAAGATATCGCTGACGCACTGGACCGTGGACAACGGAAGGATGCAATCGTAATAGACTTCTCTAAAGCGTTCGATCTTGTTGCACATGACATTTTACTTAAGAAAATTGCAGATACCGGTATCGACGTTAGGGTCGTTAAGTGGATTCATGAATTCTTGAGAGAGCGGTCGCAGCAAGTCCGAGTTGGACAAGTACTATCTGGGGAGGCAAAAATTACATCTGGAGTTCCTCAGGGAAGTGTCTTAGGATCCTTGTTATTTATAGCCTTTATCAACGATCTACCCACTTCTATTGATTCAGTAATGCGCCTTTTTGCCGACGATTGCTTCATTTACCGGATAATAGAAGCACCTGAAGATGAAAGTGCACTGCAACAGGATCTAAATAAAATATACACATGGGCTAAATCAAACAAAATGGAAATAAATGCCAACAAAAGTAAGACTATCAGTTTCACAAAATCTAAACGTAAGAATCCTTTAAATTATTCCATGAATGGCACATTGATCCCCGAGGTAATCAGCTGTAAATACTTAGGAATTAATTTGCGTAGCGACTTAGGATGGGGGGAACATATAAATTATGTAGTAAGAAAAGCTTGGAAGTCGTTTCATTTTGTCAAGAGAATTTTAAAGAAAGGTAACATGGAAAGTAGAAAATTGGCTTACACATCTTTAGTTAGGCCAACTCTTGAATACTCGTCAGCTTGTTGGGATCCGTACAGAATAGGTCAAATACAAGAATTAGAAAAGATCCAAAAAAGGGTAGTGAAATTCATAAATAGAGGGTTTGCAAGGGAACGTGACACACATTTCGAATCATTAAGTACCCGCAGGAAGAATGCAAGATTATGTTGTATGTTTAAAGCGCATAATAAATCTCCAGCGTGGGAGGGAATAAGTGGAAGACTAGACAGTCCTGCACGTATAGGGAGAAAAGATCATAAATGAAAAATAAAAACTCAACGGCAGCGAACTGATACCGGTAAATATTCATTTGTAAATCGCACAATTAGGGATTGGAACGAAATACCTGCAACAGTCATGGAGCCCTTTCCCAAGGACGTAAAGTGATTTAAAAATCGCTTAAGAAGTCTCAAATAGCATTTTTTATTTTTCTTATTTTTATTTTCTACAAATTATTAGGTACTTTTAGTGAAGTGAAGTGCAGTTCCAGGGAAGTTCGGCGTGATGTGCGACATTGCCGATGTTAAAAATAAAATAAAATATAGTGGAGTGTGTGGCTATGTGTGTGTATAAGTATGTATGTGTGTGTGTGGGTGCGTGTGTGTGTATGGGTGTGTATGTATGTGTGTGGGTGCATGTGTGTGTATGCGTGTTTGTGCGTGGTGCGTGCGTGTTTGGGTGTGTGCACGGAGAGTCTGAGTTTCACATGTGTACGCGTGAAATGGAGGCTTTCTTGCTATGCTGGGGTATACACGGTTCTGGGTAGTACATTGTATTTAATTTTCATTTGTATAGTGTAATTGATTGGCTACCACCTGGCAGGGACGCCAATTGTGGCCAAAATAAATGTATTGTATTGTATTGTAATAGAGAAGTAGAGAGAGAAGGAGTAGTGAAGTGAAGTGAATTGATTTGCTGTGTATTTTAAAAGGTAATTATTAGTTTAATATTCCGTCCAGGACAGTCATAAAATGTAGAGTTAATGCTGTTAATGTTATTATTGTCTTTATATTATTATTATTATTTTCATTATTATTATTAATGTCTTAAAATGTTTTAAAATTACAGTGTATTACTATTCCTAGTTGTAAATTGTAATGTTCTGCCACCAGGTTGTATACCTACCTGCAGAAATAATAAATCTATCTATCTATCTATTTACTCGTTTCGCAATCTGATCGGACATCACAAGAAGTGCTATTTGAATTCAATGGCATTGCTTTCAGTCCAATAGATCTGCGTTCAAATAAGATACTTCATAATCACTGCAACAGGAGAGAAATGTGCGTAGTTGTTCGTATAATGTGTGCATATTGAAGAGAACTATAATGATCTACAAATAAAAACTAGTTGCTCTGCGGGACGCTGCCGCTCTCGTTGGGAAACATGTTAGGCGCTGGAATTCCCGCTCAGGTGCTGGAGCCAACCGCATTAGTTTGTACTCGTAAATTAACTAGGTTGGAAGGCGTCATTGTTGTAATATACACGGTCTCAGCTAAAGGGCATAAAGTGATTTTATGTCCAAGCATCCACAAGTCCATCATGGGCATGTGGCATAGACAAGGCATAAAAATCAAGTCAATGTTCCTTACCATGTGGATATGTCACATGGACCATGTGTTCAAGGATGTTGAAACAAGCAAGTGCAAGCAAGTGATCGTGAACGAGGTCTCAAAGGATAAGCACGACTCGTACGTAGCTACAAATCTCAATCGGGTACCCTCAAGCATCTATGCATACGCTTACTACGTTAGTGGTATAATTCATATCAGGAACTTCGTTGTTATTGAAAATTGGAAATCCGCATCTGTAAGATGCCTCAAGAAAAAACGCTGCTTCATTTCTCTGCGTACATCACAGGTACTTTAATTCGGAGATTAATTCCTTAGTGGCGTTTAAATTCAATCATTTCACTTATTCTGTAAGTATACTTTTTTCTCAAATTGTCTATTGTATTTGTTTATTATGTTATGAGAATGAAATAGGAATTTAATTCCGATATAATAAGGTGTGATACGAGTTAAGACTATTCAAATAAATAAGCTTTCAATGAACCACTGCCGACTTTAATTCTAAACTGGAATTCTCATGTGTCAAGCATTTTATAATCTTGTTTAATAATTAGAGATGTATTCGTGTTCATAAAAACACAACAAAAGTTACACCCTAAGCAATCAACCGTAACCCTAGAGATAGTGAAATCCTAGGCTGCAGTTAAAAAGTCAGTTGAAACTTACGCTTAAGTAGTTAATAGTTAAAGAAGAAAGGTTCACTTACCTTTGTTTTAGTGTAGAACAAAGCATAAACTGTCCACAAATTGATCCTCAGCAGCATCTGTCAAGAAAATGTAATCAGCATTTAAGGTGCATGTTCTTAACCATATTTTTAACTATTTCTACATAAAAATATCGGAACTGTGTAACAAGTGTCGCAGAGACTTCAAATGCATTTACATTACATAATGTAAATTTTTGAAGATTTCAAATTTTGCTGAGATATATTTTAACAAGTAATTCGCATTTTCTTCATTTACAGAATTTCTAAAGTTTTTAAAATTTTAAAGCATTTAATTAGTCTGAGTAATCAATTTCATTGAAGAGCTTTCAAAAAATATATTTTAATTGTTGGATCGTAAAGTAGAACTATACTAATTTCCTTCATATCCTTCCTAAGAGTTAAAACACATTATTTGGTGGATTGAGACAATTCTATCTTAGTCTTGTAACGATTTATATCATTGTCCAAATTCAGTGATTTTTGTCTTTCCTCTGAAGATAATATTTTCCGAAAACACAAGATTTGCACTTTCGCTCACTGTTAAAATAACTTCCCGAATATTATAAAATAAAACTGCCGATATATATATGAAAAATAAATATGTCGATTTAAAACCAATTTCGCACCTACTATCTGGTGTTTTATTAAATTAATAAAATGTATTTTTAGCGCTTGGTAGTTTGATTGTCATAATCTGAATGAAAAATAATTCGCGTAAATTTCACAAAAACTGTCACTACAATAATTAATTGTTTTACACGCGTCGTTCGTCTAGCGTTCGAACATGTTCAAAATAAAGCCGCAACGGTTCCCGTTTATAGAATGAGATTTATTTGTTGCGGGATCATAGTAGCAGATAATTAACATAATTAGAGTGTATATATTACATTTTTTTCGAAAAATAAGGGACACCCCAAAGAACATACTTTAATAATTTAAGTAAAACGACGTTGCTGGCATACGAGACAAAAAATTCACTATGCGGACCTCATTTTCTAGGAGCTTGTCTAGCTTACGTTCGAAATGTGTCAGACCTCTTACTTCCTCCTAGAATTCTCTACAACTCCTAACAACATGGATAAATTTCTTCTCAAAATATGATTCGCTTTCAAGAAGCCCACTAATGTGCCTTTTAAATAATCTCCCTCAAGTGTTTCACAATTTACTTTGCTCTCGATTCAAATTAGATTCTCGCGGCATCATCAATTTTGGAGGGAGAAAAATTGTGATTGAAAAATCCAAATTACGAAGACTCTTCCTGCCTATTTTATACATAATTGTTTTTCGTCGTAGTATATAATTGTTGAACACCGATCGCGCAAAGCCATGTAGAACGAGGACATCGTTCTCTTGACGTCTTCCGTTCTCTGGGCTGCACCACCCAGCGCCTTGGGGGTCCCCAGGCGCCCATAACTCCGTCTCCCTCCGCCCGGGGCGCTGCCGGCGGCGCGCGTATAAATCTCCGCCGACACAGGCAGCCTACCTTCCGGTCTGGTTATGAAATGGCAGCATTAGGCGATTACGTGGGCGCACCAATTACATATGCCGATCGCGCAGCGCGCCGCGGCCCGCGAGAGGGCGCCACTGGGTGTGGCGGGGTGCGCGGCGAAAGGTTAGAGACAGGGAGGAACGTTGTCTTTTGCTAACTAGAGTGTGCCACGCTGCTGGTGAGAAGTTGCGTAACAGTACTAGGTATACCATCGACGCCCAGCGCTACGAAAGTGTCTCAAAAAATACCTATGACAAGAAATTCGTGCAAAATGGCCCAAAGTTTAAAAATCATTCGAAGCTGTTCCGTCATATTTATTTCTTTTGTATATAAAATGTAAGCCTCTGAAAAATACCTCTATTGCATTGCATCGCAGACTATATTCTTACCTCTAAAGCAAACCACGATTTACAACTACGGCCTAAGAACAATAGCTTATTATAGTGTTAACATCACTTTATAGTATAAACACTGTACAAATAAATCTTTTAGATGGATTTCGAAATGCATCATCGGGAGGTGTAGAATGACTCATTTGCCTCGATTGGTGGACAGGAAGGGGTCTAACCGAGAGTAGCCGTCGGACGCACGCACGGACGGACGGACGCACGTTACTCCAATTATATAAAAGAATCAGGGATAGATGGGATGAGCATGATGTATTCCTATCACTGTACCTAGCTGATTTATTCTGCATGAACATTCTTTGTCACACAGCTATAGAAACTCGTTTTTTCATTAGAAAGCTACACCTTAATTTTTGCATCGACCGGAAATCGAATTCGGGGCCGCCTCACAGGAGGATTGCACGCCACGAGCCACCTGGGGGGCAACTTTATTTGATCATATGGGAGGAAGAACCATGGCTATTGATGTTGCAGTGAGAAAAAACGAAAATACCCCCCAGTAGCCGTTGAGTTGAAGGATGATAGTATCTGTGATAGTTTTAGAAAATTGTGTTGTCGCGAAGAACTGGTAGAAAGTACGAAAAAGTCTGCAATTACAAGAAAAGCACCTTAGAACTGGGATGTCAACGTGGCAGGCAAGATAACTATCTCACTAGAGTATGTGGGCACCGAGTCTGGAGCAACTAGTGGAGTGTTTAAAAGTAAGGGTTGTACAAAATGCTTTGGGGTGGCGGTGCGATCCTCGATAACTGCCCCATGGCAGTCTTTCGGAGAAGTCAATTGTTAATTTATTGCCCAAAATTTAGGTTTCTTAATTTACATTTCCTCGACAAATCTAAGAAATTATCCATTAAAATGAAATAAAACATCAGTCAGATATAAAATTGTCAACTGAGATTAAAATTAAACATTTATAGATTTTAGAATTGAAAGTATCTTGATTTCGTAATCGTGTTTACGTTAAGAGTGAAATAACTGCATTCACTTCCTACGTTCAGGTTAGGTGTAACTGACACGTTCCCTTCAGCCAAAAAGAGGTGTATGCCTGTAAGTGAGAATTGTCAACTTACAGACTTTTTATTTATTTCACATTATTGCTGTATACAAGAAATAACTGAATGCTTTAATAAAATACGGGATACAAAGGTACAAAGCCAAAACAAGGAACTAATTCGCCATTCAAACATATTCCTGCGCATTGGCAAAAATTTTTATAAAGGCGGAATTTAAAAAGAAAATAAACATGAAAGAATAACAAGTAGTAAAGACTATGAACATAATTCAAATCTAGGTTGCTTGATAGAACAAATGTGGCTAACGTTTTTTTCGTACGAAGCCAGCATTATCCGCCTATCAGCTTGCGCCTATACACTCATTTCTGGTATGGAAGGGAAATGAGAGTGGAGTCAGGGGAAGTTGCTCGTGCTCGCAGAAGCACCGGGCTTTCCAGACGGGCAAGTTGCTCGTGCAGTTTGACATGCGTGCCTTAGAAAACGACGAGCATCGACAACATTGAATACGACGAGCATCGACAGTAAGTTTTTGCGTCGAGTGAGATAGAATGAAGGGTCAAGAAAGTGAAGATATCATCACAATCATCGTTACTGGAGGACTTAACAAAGGTTGTTTGGAACACACGTAGTTCTTCATTGTAGTTCCATACATATTTTTACAGATAACTGTGTCTTGAACATAACTGCTCCTATATTTCTGGTGAAGTAAGATAATAATAAAGAGTATATAATAGTCATAATAATAATAATAATAATAATAATAATAATAATAATAATAATAATAATAATAATAATAATAATAATAATAATAATGCGGAACATGATTTTCCTTCCTTCTTCGTTCAACGGCACAAACAAGCATGGGCGGCTGTGCGATTCACATTACCGCGGCGACAGTAGCGCTGCCCGGCGGCGCATCGACTTGCGGCCGGTCCAAGGCACTTAACACCTAGGTCACTACATTTTGTGCGCAGCTGCTCGGCTTTGTTTCAAAACTGGGAGAAGGGTCGCGAACGCTACATCTGAGTACAGTAACATCCCAGGATTTGGATCGTAATGGAAAAATGGTACCTATCTTTGGCAATACTCGTGTTGAAGTTCGTCGAGAACTATTCGATTCGCCGTCACCCCACACTGCATCTGGGTTTCGATGCACGAATGTGCTAGTGCAAAGTAGTAACATGCCAAAGTCAAGAGAGATTTTTCATCGTCCATAAGTAGTTCTGACGGTTTTAGATTATTTCTTTCAAAGTTACTAAGTATAGGGGAAGGTACATGCGACGCCGCCATGCTCGTATTTCCATGGTCGTCGTTGTTGTGTATGGGACTGTGGCTCGATTGAAGTGTTAGATATTGGGACATATGGAACGCAACATTGCGGCCTAGCCCTCTCCATGCTCTGGAGCTGTTTTTAATTAATTTTGAAGTTTTACATACATCTCGAATTATTTATAATGTACGCTTATAGCCTAGGATATGTCTGTAATTTTATGTTTGTAACTATGATTACACTTCTGTCATTTGTTAGGTCTTTTGAAGTTATTTTAAAGTTAATTGATTAATAATAATAATAATAATAATAATAATAATAATAATAATAATAATAATAATAATAATATTTGTCCGCATTCCCAATAGAGTGCATATTTACATAAAGCTGTTTAAGGAAAACATTCATATTTCAACACTTTACATGCATTATGTTTCATATTACAGATATTCAAAATGATTATTGGAAGTTTATTTGTAACTTCTACGTGTAGTTTAAAAATGGCGTAGAGATTCTGGATCTCAAGAAAACGTGCGCAAATTATACTTTTCCCACCATACGTCACATACTTTTTTTTTTTTAATTTAAGGTAGCAGCATCATATAGGTCATTAGCAACCACATTGCATTATGTACATGGGATGTTACATTATGTGTACATGCATTATGTACATGTGATTCCATATAAACGGTATGGTAACCGTGAAGACGATATGATACGTTGATGAATGGAAGAACACAAATACCTACAAACATGCCCAATTCGGGACTTCAACCGGTGATCCTTCGGTTCGAGATCGCTACGGCACTACTGGCGTAACGTTCTCGGCTTCACACACTTTCTTTTTTAAATCAAATCAAATCAAACTTTTAGTGACCATTAAAATGGTGATTTCTATTACTACTGATGTTGAGCGGCCTTTCGCCAGTACAAAGCGATATTAGGAGATAAAATGGACAATTTCACATTTGAAGACATGAAACTCTGCTTTGGAACCCACTGCACTTTAAATGGTCAAGTTATCGAAAAAATTTGAGGAGTTTACTTCCATCAACAAAATAATGTTCAGAACATTTTCGTACTTGCTTCAATTTGGTCCTACAGATAATAACGTAGAGTTCTTTGTTTATTCTGTTTATGTAACTTAAATATCGATTTATACATTTTCACCATTGTAATCTTCTTATCCAATTTATAAATCATATTTTACTGAATATTGTTATTCCGTATGTATGTAGTAGCTATTTATGTACATGTGATTCCATATAAACCCCTTCCCTGCTTATCACTATGTAATGTAATACAAGAACATCGCATTGGGAACATGTTTCTCTATCCTCCGGCATGAGAGAGGGGAAGGATGTCACGCCCGGAAAGTAATTGCGACCTTTGCTCAAAGTCGAGGCTTTGCCCTTGCCGGATGACGTAGGCAGAAGTTACAGAAAAGATGGTGATTTTGTTGCCACGCATCCGGCGATAAAGATGCCTACAATTTCCTACCGCTCAAATGTTTTCAAATGCAGTAAGACTTAATGGTCGGCGGATATATGTTTGCATCTTGTAAAGTGTTTTGACACGTTTTTCCGCGGTAGCTTTATGAGGAGCGATTATAAAATTTGTGTAACTCCTAATATGAATGGATGAGAACCACAACGATATGAGTGACATTTTATAAATGCGACATAAATGTGACATTTATATATTTTAGTCAATATTACATACTAATGTCGTGGTGTTTTGTTTCATCAGTAAAATACACGGCATTTCAATTGTTCATTAAAACCACAAAAAATTACCACTGAAATACAGCTTAAATAAACAATTTTTTCTCAGAATTTATAAAATGTCACTTATGTCGCTCTGGTTTTCACCCATTCATAAAGCGCGTCGAATTTAGCAACATTGGGTTGGCGGTCATTGGAACATGTTTCATATAGGTTCCGTTAAGGCCGGACACGCTGTAGTCGGATGGGCAATCAGGCAATAAGGCAATATGAGTGGGATCACCCCGTTGTTTAGCACTGTGAATACGAAAGAGGAAAAATGGGACACCTGTAATTGGTCGGAGGATATCACGAAAGCGACCGATCAGCGCGGACAGAGTAGATGCTCAGAGGGTGTTGGCGCCGACGGACGCAGATGCATAGCGACAGGTGTGTCGCTGCGCAGGTGCATGTAGGTCCATCCGCATAGTATCGAAAATGCACGTTGAGGATTCGATAAATTGTTTGATTAGTGATTCCCGGCGCGTCATTAAATAAGGTAATTAGTTCCGTAAGTGTAGTGCGTGTTTTCGCCTCGAAAATTCGCGGTGGTCTTCCCCCGCTGGATAGCGAGATCCGGCGCCAACCTTCCCAGCGGGGTTTTCTCCCAACAGCGGGACCACGCTCCATCCAGCACAAACTCTAGGCTCCCGGCCGGTTGCCGGCATGTATGGTAGTGAATGTTATGTATATGTGTGTAAGTAAGGGGTAAGAATAGGACGAGGAAGGGTAAGGAACGATCGGGTGCGGCCCGTAGTCCATTTGTTAGGATACTACTCTGGCATTCGCCTGGTGTTGATGGGAGAAATCATGGAAAACTATCGATCAGAGAAGCCGGTCGCCAGAATTCTCCTCTAGGCAGCGACAAAACTCATCCTTGCTACCTAGCTAGTGTCGATAATCCTGCCACCGTCGAGACTCGGGCCTATGACCTCCCGGCCAGAGGGACCGCAGTGGTGCCCTGAGCCACCTCTCCCGGTGCGACGGAGTCAAATTGGCGCCGTTTAACCAAGACTCCATCGCCCCGGCACCTTTCCTCTCGCCCCTTCCGCCGAGTGCGTAGCCTCCCGCTGATGAGCTGTGCGCAGAAGACGCGCCGCGCCGCGCAGCCGCAACCTTTCGCAAGGAGCCGCTTTGCTTCGGCGCGGGCGCGCTTTCTCTCGTGAGCGTTTCAAAACGGAACCCCTCGCCCTCGCCCTCGCTCGCCGCCCCGCGCCCACTCGCCCCGGGCGGCCATCCGCGCGCGTGAGGGGTCGCCGCCGTCACCGCGTCCCCGCCCGGGACGAAAGCGAAAGGAAGTTCACGAGAGGAAAATGATGCGGGGAAATGTAAAGGAAAGAGGGGATGAAAATGCACATGAGGTTACGCCACCACTACAGAGTTAGGAATGTATCTATTAACCATATGCCACCGTCACCGAGTCTCCCCTCCGGGGCGGCGCGTCTGGGTCGAAAGCGAAAGGAAGCGCAGAAGATAGGGAGTTTTAGCGTCACCATAAGGTAGCGACGTTATGCACTAGCAGTTAGTTATGTGACGGACCTGGAAGTCATAGGCCTAAGGCACGATCTTATGCCTTCATAAAAAGGGAACGCCTGTAGGGGTTTCTAGGGTCTCCTTACGAACCGCAAAATGACTCCCTAAAAACAGAAAAGGGTGCATTTTTTCAGCGCTGATAAACGAATGTGTTTTTCGTATGTGGAACTGTTACAATTCATCTGTACCAATAACTGGCAAGAATTCACGGAAAATGTTAGAAAAGTGACAGGTAAGAAATTGACTGCTGACAGGCCGAACAAGAAGTAGAAATCATACCTGCGTGTTAAGGTTATGTCTTATGCTTGTAACGAACGCTGTAATCAAATGTTCTCCTACATTCTCAAGAAAAACCGATTCAAAATCCTAGACTGTATATTCATTGAGCATGGCCAGAAAATCTACCGTTGTTCATATGTCTTATAAACTGCCAACATTCTCTGATATATTATCCAACGTCTTTGTTCAACGCTTGAAATGTTTCGTTTGTTGTAGTGCATATCACAATGTCGCAATTGCTAAATCTCATCCAAACGTTGCTCCATACCACCGTATAACCTCGTTAGTTAAGTGATCAACAGAGTTTAAGGATGTTGATCAGGCGTTATTTGGGAGTTTTAGGGCCTTGCGTAAGGAGGGCCTTGCCTTAAATCTCCCTAATAATGCGGGGGAAAACGAAGGAAACAGGGGAAAATGATACCAAAGTCACCGTGGCCCCCACCCGGGGCGGCGTACGGAAGCAAAGCGAAAGCAAGTGCAGAAGAGGAAAATCTGTGCTAAGAAGGCAAAATGTTATAAGTCACTTTTTTAAATTTTCCTTAACAGCAATTTTAAGCACAAAGTGAACTTGCATTCCCAGTTCAGTCAACAGAAATGATGTGACCCATTTCTTTTCATTTAAAGTGACTGATAAATGCTTCTGGACGGCGTTAGCACTTCAAATTGTCCGTAGCTGGACGCGGTGAAATAACAGAATCTTTCCGATCTCGTCTTTGCACACCATCCCGCGCCACCGCGCCCAACTGCGGAAACGATCAGAGAGCGTCCGTGTTCCAGGGAAGAAAACTTCGGATCGAACGGCCGACTAATTCTGCCGAACGGTAATGGACACATAGCATTCGAATGCATCGGACATCGTCTTTAAATTATTACATATAGGTGATATGTAATGGACACTGAAAAATAAAATCTTTTGTTCAAAATGATATAAAAGATGTTTGTACAAGAAACTTCATACTTCCATTGCATTAGTGAGATAAGGATCATACAGCTTTATATCTCTCTCAACTTATACCATCTGTAATTTTATTCCTGACAAGAATGACTGAAGAACTATTCGAATAAATAAAATATGACAATGTGAGAGAGATCTCAATTCAGTGTGTGGAGAAATCTGAATAAAAATTGTATATTTGCTTGTTTCATCCATTCCTTTAGATGTTCCGAGCACCAATTTTCTTCTGATTTCCCTGTGGTAGAAATTTAATAGGTCTTCCACAGAATTTCTCATTTTTAAACTAACGAAAAGAGTTTATGACTATAATGAATTGTTCAGTTCGGTCGAATATTGATAAAATATTCGATATAATATAAAAATAAACGATAAAATAAACAAAAAAATATAAAAAATATAAAAAAAATTAATAATAAAAATATATATAAAAAACGATAAAATATTGATATAATATTGACAAAACGACTACCTCGTCGTTTTGTGGCTTCCATCCAGCAGACAACTGATGATGATGGCTAAGCCATCGAAAGCTGCTATTATATTAAATCCTATTGTTGGCAATGACAACGTCTATAATTATTTTATGAAAAATGCCAACGAATATTGATATGTTGTTTTACTGACGTGTTCACCAATCTTTTACGAGCACATTGCGAAAGGTCACTCACTCTTACCGCTCCATTCTACTCTTATGAATATTTTATATGAATTCTATATGAATATTCTTATGAATATTTTTAGATCTTTAGATCTTTTTAAAGCTTTTGACGTTATTTACCATAACATCCTGCTATCAAAATTACCTTCTTATGGAATTCGTGGTATCGCCCTAGATTGGATAACCTCGTTCCTTAAACATCGATCTTAAAGAGTAGAAATACCGTACTGGCACGAAAGGACATTATTTACTTATCTTTCCAATTCTTTACCAATTGAATATGGAGCAACACAAGGCTAGATCTTATGTCCTATCCTCTTTCTGCTATACATAAACGATATGCCCTCGTCTATTAAAAACGGAAGAACGGTTCTGTTGGCCGATGACACGAATGTTTTTTTGAAAAAAGGACCAATAAATAGTACGATTTCAAGAGTATCAAATTGGTTTTGTAATAACAAATCAATAGTTAACGAAGGAGAAACAGTTTCAATACATTTTTGCATTTCAAACCAGCAATTGCATGCTTAATTGAAAATGAATAATATGCAATTAGCTGATGTTTAAGTAACAAAATTTCAAGGTCTCTTAAGTCAAACCTCAAATGGAATGTACATATAACAAAATTAAATACTAAATTAAGTTCATTATGTTACGCTTTCAGAGTTCTTTCATATTCTGTCAGCCTTCATGCAGCTCGTTGCGTGTTTTTTGCATATGTGCATGAAATTAAAAACATTAAAAATCACGTTTATCAAGTGACAGTTTCAACAGCTCACTATCAGAAATTCACATACAATACTTGTACGTCACTTTACAACGCATTGCCAGATGACATTAAACAATTGAAGACGGTTCACAAATTTAAGTTAAAAATAAAATACTTTCTGCTGCATCACTGTTTCTACACAATTAGAGAATAGACTGATTATCATAAAGAAAAATAATGTTTATTTTAACAAAACAGAATGGTAGAAGTAGAGGTAAGGGACAGTTACTTGTTTGATAGCAATTCAGAAGAATCATACTTGCAATTCGTAAATCGATACAAATCACTTTTCTATAATTCGGGAACGAAAATGTCTAGTTTTTTCAAGTATTGCTAATCTCGCGCTTTCTAAAATTTATTTATTTTAAACTTTTACTCATCTTTAATTAGTTATAGTCAAAATGACGGAAAGGGATTCTGGAACCCAAGAAAACGTGCGCAGATAATCTTCTCCCCATTACATACAGTTTTTTTTCAATTTTTTTATCAAATAAATCTAAATCTAATCTAAATTCTTAATAATTGTAATTAGCCTCCCAAACCCTTTAATGATTACATCAATACCAGAAGGCATCCAGGCGGAAGGAATCCAGCACTTTGGTTACTAGCCAAGGTATGGGGGTGACAAAAAGCCATAAGCCTCCTTCAAGCCTAATTTTGAATAAAATATTTCTTTTTTATTTCTTTGGAAACCGAAAGTGTTGTATAAACCCAACTGCACTAAAAGAGATGTGCAATTTGCCGCAGACGGAGCATCAATTCACATACCAAAAATTCACTTTTCGTTGAGAGCCCATTGCTTGCCACTTGTACTCGCCGCAAGTCGTGCTTGAGAACACATTTTGGCGTTATCTCGCGCGCAGCGCTGCCCTACTTGCAGGAGCGGTCCGAGCGGGGCCTCGACTTCATTGTCATTTTACTCCCTTTGGTCACGCTGCTCCTTCCTAAACCGCGCGTGTCCAACGACGCTGAGCGACGCTGAGCAACGAGAAAGCTAAGTGGTGGACGTCGTTACGGAGCCAAGTTTCATCTGAGTGGAGTAGGTAATTAACGAGATATACTTCAAATGTGCGGAACGATATTGCCAAGATTACTGGTACGAGTGCAGCAATAGAACTGTTTCAAGGAGACGTATTTTCAAAGGACGTGTGTACGAAACAATTCTCCACAGAGATTATTCATGTTACGAACGGCGGGATAATTACACGCGTTTGCATGGCTGGATAGTGCAGGGATGGTAAATTCTACCTCATTTTCTGTCCAAGGCTGTAGCATAAAAAAGCTACTTATTTTGAATTATTCATTTTCTTTCTTTCTTTCATTCTTTCTCTTTCTTTCTCTCTCTCTCTCTCTCTCTCTCTCTCTCTCTCTCTCTCTCTCTCTCTCTCTCTCTCTCTCTCTCCCTCCTCTCTCTCCTTCTCTCTCTGAATCTCTTTTGCGAAATAGTTTGCACGGAAGTGTATGTATTCCTTAACACTATTGCAGATTTTACATAAAATAAACATTTTATTAGCTTAATGACATATAACTAGTTGAATGTGGCGTCGCCAACGCAGTGAACTGCATGTTTTAAAAGTATTTTCATGTGGTGAAAATTTCTTTCATCCATCATTTCTTTCATGGCTACCATTGTTCAAATACGTTCTTACAGTGTCTGGCATTGAATGACATTACCAATGAATTGTGGTAGCTGATAATGTAATACTCCCATTTAAAAAATCCAACACCCAATGGCCTTGTTTGCTATATATCTCTATACGGGGTATGAAGAAATAGTATTTGAAAATTGCTATCGACGTAAAAATATACTTGCAGGTATGTATGATGCAAATAATTAAAATGTAGCACAACTACATTTTGTGCGCTGTTTTTGTTAATACGCACAAAAATACACATAAAATTTCACCTGTCAGTTGTTCTTCAGGGTTATTCTCTAATAAGATCATTTTCACTTAGTTCCGAAAATACTGTCGCAACTACATTTGATCTTCCGCGGATTTGCTTAACACTTGCGTATTTTTGACCCCTAATTTTTGCAGATTAAAACTCCACTCGTTCAGTCTAATTTGTATTCACTGCTACTTCTGTAATTGCAGTATTAATAGTTCTGTAGGTGAATCTATATAAACATTAAAAGGCGACCGTTTATGTAAATAATGTGTTAGTTAACTTTGGTAAGAATAAGTTTGTAGTCACATTCATTTGAAAATCGGCATTTGCTCGCTAAATGTAAATATGACACGTCGAACGTAAGAACTTAAATGTGCTTCCATTCTCTAACAACTACTACCAGTTTTGTTTCCTCCGTATTCACTTGAATTTCTTCCAAAAACTTGTTAGGAAAAACTGTTCGTATATTTCCGCGAATTAATTTTTTTAAAGTACAATAATACTGATGAAAATGAAATGAAATCTGTGGCACGATTTACTTGGTTAACTTAGAAACGGTAACAATCAGTTTTGCCATCCTCGTGAAAGATAATTATGACGCTGTGAGCAAAAATTGCCTCTGGGTACAGGGGTTTAATCAATGCCACCTACATAGATCTATTTAGGTGGCGTTGGTTTAATTCGCGATCTACCCACGAATATCCCAGCGTTAAAACACCCCAAACCACGATTTTAAGAATTTATTATAATCATCTGGCCGGATCCGAAAACAAATTATCAGCTCTCCAACAGAAGACCGACGCGCATCGAATTACGTACACTCATACTACGTCTCGATTGGTGGACGGGAAGTGGTTTAACCGTGAGTGAGGGACTTAGAACATTTTTCTCGTACTTCTCCTTCCTGCCTCTTCAAATGATCGCAAGAATTTGAATGTACACTTTTGAAACTGGAAATGCCTACGAAAATTTTAGTTATTTGCTCCACCTAAGGACATTCGCGTTTCTTTACTTTATACTCTCGTATACCTACCTGAATAATTCAATATGAACTGTAAAAAATTATTAAATTTCATTTTTAACTTAGTCCTAAAATGTACAAATTTTGCTTGGGTATTATTAGGGTACTAATGAAAGAAGAAACAAAATCTACAAAAACTCACAATAGCATTTTTATTCCCCCGTTGGTGTTTTAACATTATTCACAAAACCCTATACACACACACACGCGCACACACACACATATATATAATGTATGTGTGTGTGTGTGAGAGAGAGAGAGAGAGAGTGAGAGTGAGAGAGAGAGAGAGAGAGAGAGAAAGAGAGACCTTTATCAAGACCACATAATAATTCTATTTCTGCTACTTTGGGTTTTGATCAGCTGATCTGTGCCAGACTTATACAATGGTGCCTACATATTTCTTGGCGAAACATGGTGAGATTCGATGAACAAATATCAAGAACGACTATCAATATACTCAGATTCAGTCATGGAAGAACTGATGTTAACATCGCACTAAAAATGTTTTACATCATTGAAGTCTTGTGGTCCAAATAACGTATGTATAATAATGTTCAAGAACATTATTTTTCATTAAAACAATATATTCACATTATTAAATAAACTACTGTTGAAGTACGAAGAAATTTTAAATTTTGATTTTCTAAATGCGCTGCTTTGTGAATATTTTGCCTTGAGTTCACGCAAAAAATCACATGGCTGACTTTTCTACATTGCGCATGGCCTAAAAGGTAATCCTTCGTTATTTGCAAGTTTGATGTGCGAATTGTGCGAAATGTGCGAACAAATTATCTACCGATCGGAGAAAATGATACCCTTTCCTGCCTAATAATTTTCCCCATTAATGACGCACAGGCTAAGCTTGGCAATTTCGGTTTGTGGTAACGGTCCAGTCACGGAAAATCTCCTTCCTCGCTCCATCCGCACAGGCGGGCGTTAGACTTCAAAGAACAGGATGAATATGAATATCAACCACTTCGCTCTCGAGATGCCTTGCACAAACATGACGTCAGCAAGCACCGCACGTTCTTGTGTTCACATTATACATCAGTATGAATTGCTAGATACTTCCGTGCTTCCTTAATGCACAACTATTTCTGGACGAGGCCGAGTTGCTTCTAGTAATTTATGGTTAATTTATGGTGGCACTGATCTTTCTCATAGGCTATTCAGAAATATTTTAATTAAATTTTATATGACAGATCAGATGAGTATTTAGTGGTGATGAATATTTCTTTGATATTGTTCTAGATGTTATAACTACTTTAATCATGTATGGTATATTGAACTATTCGGGTTAGAGAACTGGTGTAGGACTTTCGATGCAGTTATGAACTGATGATAAGACCCGATTGAAATCGAATTCACTGATTTTTTTCTTGCATTTTGGAAAAAGTCAATACATTGGAAATAACGAGTTCATGTGCCGATACAGTTTCTTAAACATTATTTCACTAGAACTGTAATTCACAATTTTGAAACAAATATGTTAAATTTATCTTACAAAATATAATTATCTCACATCTCAATAGAGTTGTTCACACATAGTGCGCGAACAAATCGGGTATTTTCAATAATTAAAGTGATTATAGGATCACACTGGATGCCACGTCGTTCAAATTTAATTAATGTTATCCGACAGCGTTATTATTTTGGGAATCTTTACCATTAATTAGATATTTATTATACAAATATAGGAAACGAGGAAGATTGTTGATCACGGCACGATCCTAGCGTTGTAGTGCAGAAGAATATACTGTATTCGGTAATACTCTACATATAACATTGCGTAATGTGTTACGGCAAATTTAAATTACAATTTCTTTATTCTCTCTTGAACAACGTTTACGGGATCGTAGAAGTCACTCACGAGATGCCTTGCTCAAGCACAACGGCATCCTGCATCGGACATCTGTGCACATTGCACGACAGTTTGAATATGTTCCATTCATCACTTAAGCACAACACTTTCTGGCCGATTATACGCGACGCAGCATTTTTATTCCCAACTGTGACCTTCAAAAAGCACCCCATGAGCATGGGAATTTGAAGATATCTGTCGACGCTTACCAAAGAATACTCACAATATGGTCTATACATGCGTTTCAATCATTACAGCATTATTATATTAGCCACGACTTTATCATCGCTTTGTACCTGATCGAAGACTCCAGCAATAGAACCAACCGTAGAGTTTCTACGGAAGGAACGGCCGCCTCCGCCATCAGTGTTCGAGGGTGAGCCCGCCCGCGACGCCCACCCGGAACCCGCGACGCGCGAGCACGCGGCGACACGCGTGACGAGCATGCACGCGCGCGGGTATTTTTATCGGCGCTCAAAGGCGCCGCCGCCACGCGTGTATCAAACGCGCGCCAGGACGCAGGGAGGTCGCTAGCGCTGCGGATGACGGAACAAATACGCTTCGAGCGCTGTTGTAGGTAGTCCAATGTCTAAGATCGACTTTAGAATGTGGATGTAATTGGATGGATGGATTTATCGGGGCATAACACGCTTTGGTTTCCACCCCAATTGGACGTGTCACGTAACGCTTTTAAGAGGGTATTTTTAACACTAATGGTACTACAACAGCACACGTCATGGTATTATTTATAACATTTGTAATATTAAAACTGTAGCAGAACCCGTGAGAAAATTTTTGACAATTAAACCCCATATTTTTGCGATGAGCGACGAGTTTGATCACTTGGGGCGTCATTTCAATGACCCAACGACTGTTATAAACAGTATACGCAAACCTGCTAAATTTGTTGCATGGCTGGGAATTGCTCTCGTTCAACCCTTTTGTCCTCATTTGGTAAGCACTTAAAAAATATACAAGTTTTAAATGATTTTGAAAGTGTCCCAGGGACATCAAGAGCAGTATACCTTAAAATAAAAAGATCGGTTTTAAATTCGGAGAGTTCGGTCATATCAATCAGCGAAGGCTCATTTTGAGGACGTACCTGGGTACTGCTTAGGCGCTAGTGTTGTTCTCGGAAGTACCGACGAAATGATAGATTAAAAAATACCAATCCTAATAAGGAAATAAAACGTCATAAAAGTGTAATGTCAAAATTTCAGCAAATATCTTCTGAACTATTCCATAACTTCCTCTAAACTACGTCTATGAGTATGTAAGAGCATTTTTGCATCACTAAAGTGGTGCAAAAACATAGCACAGATTTTCTTCTATTATTTGTAACAGTTATTATTTTAAAATATGTATATTTAAAACACATGTGAAAGAAATTTGAGCTTTCTCCGTAACCAAATTTCTTATTTTTTCCGGTAAAGGAAAGATAGTTGGCTCGTATGTGCTCTCGCATGCCTTTATGAACAAGTTTTACACTACATTTTAATAAAATCGTCAAATTAATACAATAGACGCCTATCTTCCATCATTTGCTCATATGTCGTTTAGTTGTGTCGAGAAGGTCTTGGTCTAGCGCGAGTAAGCATGTATGAGTGTGATGTTGTAGTTGGTTTTTGTAACTTCGAATATTTAGTGTTTAAAATTTAAAGATTACTTAGTATATATAAACGCAATGCCCAGCAATCGTTCGAAACGTGTGTCACTTTTCAAAACAAAATTGATTATAATTACAAATGATGTATTACGCTCTTAAATTAAAGTGGACAGTAGGATTTTCTGATATAGTCCACTACAACATACATGTCCAGATCTTGGTAAATACAAAATACATCGATACCATTTTCAGAAACATGTTTAACTCTCTGTTCACAATAAATAGTGATTGTATGATTCCAGAATTTGTAAACCTTCCTCGTTTCACTAGACTTACAGAATAGTACTAAACGACATGAAACAATTTTTTCGGAAGTTTTTGTGTTTTGCAGAGTGCATATATCGCATTTTATGTTGTCAGTTTGCGGTAGTTTTTTTTCTTTTATGTGAGAGTTTAGTTAGGATTAATTACATCACAAACGGTTGTACTACTTTTAATGTATCACAATCGCATGCCAAACTCTCTTCGTCAAACTGTTTGAAGCACAGTCCATTCATTATCTAGTACTATGTATTTTCTAAAACCTACTTTATACGTAAAATTGATCATTTTGTAGCAAATGTAGCCGAAATGAGCTTATCAATTCTGAATCTATTTATCTTATAGCATTAAACAACTCTCGTTGCTACAGAAACAATTGTTGGAAGTTTCTTTAGTTTTAAAAACTTTCATTCTCAAATACTACTAAACACGCACGTAGTTTTCCCAATTCTTTAATATCCGATCCACTAATAGTTAACTTGAAAAGGGGATTTCGAAACATCATAGAGGAGCAAAACTTATATTCATTATTTTTCGTTGTTTTCAGATGAACTTCTTGACTTTGAGCTCAATTTTTATACTTATCGTACTTTGTTGTCGAACCAACATGTGACAAAAAATTCAGTTTATCTCGAAGTGTTCTAATACTTCAAAAATCAACCATCCATGCCAACACTCAATAAAACACTGTAAGCGGAAGTTGATTAAAATCGCAACCGTTATGCACCTAGAGAAGGAATCTGAACGAAGGATAAAGGAACTCCGCTAGCATGCGCTAGTGTGGGTATTGAACTCCTTGGGCGATCGTTATGAAATCCAATCCGGTTTTACAGTGGTTTCGTTTGACAGAAGATTTATTTCTTGTTAGAGGATCGCACGTTTACATCAATCTCATTATCACCTCATTATTACGAGGACCAGCATACCAATTTTATTACCTTTCGTCCCACCAACTAAATTTATTACGGTAGAATGGTTTAACAAGGGTATATCTTCAACACATTGGAACTGTGGTTAAGTGTGAGGGCGCAGGGTCTACGCGTGTACATGTGCATTCGTGATTATTTTATTTTCGTTTTACTTCCAAATGGAGACACCTGTCATAGTGTGCATATTGTACACACCTCATTCATTCTTCTATGCTTTGGCAGTATCACGTTCCGAAGGTTACACTCGAAGACCGCAAATTCGCCACGCCGCCAGTCGAAAGTGAACACGCCTCGCTGACACTCGCGGGTCCCACATACTGCGATTACAACATCGCGTTCTAGCTCTTCCTGTTCACATAACTGACCGTGGGGGTCTTTTCTCCGGGACGCGAGGCCGCAGATGCTCCGATAGGCTTCGGTAACTCAAAGGTGCCTTATCGGGCGTGTGTGCAACTAATCGCTGAGTAATTCTCGGTCTGCGACGCGGCTCGCGGGGCGATTGTTCGAGGGCGGACGTGCGGCGGACGCGGGCGCAAGGTCTCGCGGGTATTGTTGGCGGGTCGCGCGTATCGGCGCGTAAATAACCGTATTATGCGGTCGAGAGGCGCACGTGGCCGCCCATGGAGGGCTATTAGACAGATTTCCATCGGCGGCGGCGGCGAATGGTGTGCCCCGCCCGGGCTGCCACACGACGCCGCTCGCCGCATGCGCTGCATCCAGGAATGCTCCTCGCGTTCCTGTCGAGACGATGCGAGGAAAGGGGCGCTCACTTCCCTGCAATGAGCACAAGACTCACAACCGTAGTGAATCCTAAGTAATAGAGAATTTTAAGTGCTCCGAACGGTGATGTAATCTAATATGTAAAAAGGTTATGTTTGTTCGTATTTTATGCGCTGCCGCATCGTCCATCCGATTGCGATAAAAACTTTATCAACTTATTGCTTGCACTAGCGCGAAGAATATAGGCATAGTAATGGGAATGTGCGTAGGTCTATTGCACATTGACGCAAAATGGGGGTTGTTGATGATTTCATGAGTTTATACCGACTCAAGCGCCCCTGAACAGAAGCTCGTCTTCGCTGCATATTCTGCCCCTGTGATTGTGGAATCATGACGGGAATTATTACTTTAACTTTATCTGGGTTTAATAAATCAAATTTCTCCAAGTGTCTTAGTGAATGCATGCCCGAACTTTAGAGAGAACATTTTAACAGTAGTATAGTTAGCGACCATGTCCAAACCAGGACATAGCAGAAACCCATACTCGCGAAAAAGTCTCATCTATTAAATTTTTTTCAGAGCGTATGTAAAACATGATTAACAATCACGTGGCCAGTTGCGTGTGAAGTGTAATACATTGCAATAGCGAAGCATTGCCGAGTCCACTAGTTCTGTATAATTAGGGCACAGATCAACACCTTATTGGATTACTTTGGTTTTAATGATACGTCATTAAAGTCAGGAAATTTATCTGGTGCACTGCAGGAAGTCTTGATGCAAATGGAAAGGTTGTTGGCTAACTGTTCTCCTAAGACTTTATTAGGACTGTCACAATTGCTTGTATTTTGGGTTCATTTCGATATTACGGAAGATTTGGAAAGTATTAGGAATGTGTAGTAGATGAGTCGTCCTGTGTATATCCAAAGCTCTTTATATTATGTGTTTCAAACGTAGAAATACTTTGCATAATTCGTTTAAGGAATATCAACGTATTTAATTCCTTGTTTTGAATTATGTCTATTCAAATTCCTTTCATATAATTTGTTTCAATTAATTTTATATTACTAGAATTAATTAATTAATTCATTCATTAATAAGGAAGACATTATTTAAATTCATTTCAAATGATTTCGTTGTTAACGTTTCGTTGTTACTGGAAACTACCCACCCTGATTAAATATATTTTTAGGATCGCATAACTTTTAAGAAATAACCTATTTTATTCTTGATTTTTGTGATAGTTGATGCGAACGACGTTCCGATTAATTGCTCTTTACTCGCCATAAGTCACTGAAGCAACATTTGGAACCCGTTACTCACGTCGCATCCCTCTCCATCGGCGCTGACGTTTCCATTTTGAGCTCCCAAGGAGACGGCAGGGACGATGGTATTCGCGTCCGCCAACGTAAATCAAGGAAATGTCAGCGGCCACCATGTTTATATTTTGTTTTACCTGCTGCACCGGCGCCGCCACATGTACATCTTGAGCAACCGACGGCGATTTCGAGCCTTTCCCAACGCCCAGGCCGCCGCGGCGCGGCGAAAGGCATATCGGCCGTTAATGCCTAAAGAGGAGGCGCTGGAAGAAGGCGACGCGACAGCGAGTGATGGCTGGTTTTTTGGCCGCGCGGCCGCCGGCGGCGGCGGTGCCGGGGGCGCGCTCGCTGCTCCTCGTTGCTCATTAGGCAGCGGGTGTCAGGAGGCCGTGACGGACTGTTCGCGAGACGTCTGTGCCGTAATGGGGCCGTTCCACGTGCGCCACGACATTTCTCCCAGGCCGCAATGAATGGAGGCTCAGAGCAACCCGCGGCAGGTGACGTGCCACTGTTCTCCGCGCCAGTGTGGGAGGTCTCCATTGTTACGATGGTATTGTGACAAAAATATCTACACGCCCAAGCCACTCAATTAGATTTATAAAATTGAACTTCACATTCATTAGGTTATACTTTCGCCACAGTTGTTAACGTTGTTTCAAAACACGGCCTGAAATTATTTATTATTTATTTATTTATTTAGAAAGACTAAATAAATTCAAAAAGTGCTTACAACGATTCGAACGATTACCACCTCCTTTCGCAAATTATTCTCGCGAAAGCCTGGCATTTGTGCAAACATGTTCGATATAATATAGAAGTCAAAAGTCAGAGAAACAGGAATAACGCTCATGAAATATCTTCAAGAAAGAAATATAATTTGGTTAGTCAATTTATCTACTTTGTTATATAATTAATTTGTTTCATTAAACACATGTCACAATACATATATCCTTTACTTTTTTCTATTCATCAATCATGCTACTGCAATCTGGAAGTCCCTTCCTGCACACTCGCCACGAAGTCAAATGTGTAAAGAAAAGGTTTGCTGCCAAATCAAGCAAACGCGAAGGCGTCGCGGGCGCCTGCATGACGACGCCACTCGACGCGATGCGTTGCGACGCGAAACAAAGATGTCCCGACAACCCTGATGGAGAAATTCTTCTGGTAATACAATGATCTCGTACAATGAGCTTGGATTGTGCAATTTGGCCACAACAACTCTAGATGCGTAGGAGTAGAAATGGAGCCATAATTCTCACATGATTGACATTTGGTTAAATGTTAAGAGATAAATGGTTAGGAATATGGAGCAAGTTGTGAAATAAATAGTTGAGAACGCCAGCTGCCTCTCTCAAGTCACTCTCAAGAATGGCGAAAAAAATTAGACAAGTGAAACCAACATCAAATGTCCAATTTAAGAACTTCTAAAATTTCATGTAGTTTGACAACACACTGACAAATGTTGTCTAGTAACCAGTTTTCAGATAGACGAAGAGAGTGAAGTCAGAATAGTTGGTTAATTGAAGTAGAAACAGTAGAAAGTAATAGAAATATATAGAAAAGAGTTTAAACATGCAGATTTCACATAGGTGACAAATGCAAACAATACAACAAAATATTTGGTCAATCGATGCTTTTATCTATAAAAATGTCGATCGATGTTTATAAAATGAGGATTTTCTATGCAGTGTGAGAGAAATTGGATCTCTCTTTCACAACGAAGGTTATTCACATTAAATCTTACTCGTTTAATGTGAGTTGTTTTTAAACGTAAAAGGAAATAGGTAAAGTTGGAAATAATAGTGTCAAAAATCATTTCTTCAAATTACAATAAAAACTTTCTTTTAACAATTTTTTCGGGCAGATTTTAATAAATAACAAAGTTATGAAACTTCATAACATACGAACACTTGTCGCCCACGCTCTTCACTACAAATGGAACATCACTCACAGTGACGTAGACCATTCATTGACATGATAATATCCAATGGTGTTGAATTCACCCAGAGTCTCTTGAAGTAGTTTCAAACTTATGCACAATTCAATGGGGGGGAAATGGACTATGGTTACACATCATCATTTTTCTCAAATACAAAACGTATTCATGCCAGATATTTTTTTTTACCGATTATGTAGTAGAAAGACAAGGAAAAGAAAAAAAGAGAAACATCTGGAGATAAAGAGGAAGAAGATGTAGGAGGACACGGAGGACACAAAGACGCAGTAGAAGAGAGAGAAATAGACAAGGACGGAAGTTGGGGCGCAGAGGAGAAGTAAATATAGGAGGACGAGACTTAGGACAAGAAGAAGCCGGAAGAAGGAGAGGAGTAGGAAGACAAGTCTGGAAGCTGGCCGCAGAGAAGGAAGTGTAGGAGGAAGAGACGGAGATGGGCAAGATGAAGCTGGAGGAGCAGACAGACGAGGTTGGAAGCTGGCCGCAGACATGTGTGGGAGTCGGTGGGAGCGGCAGCGCCCGCGGGCAGCGATGGAAGCGGCGCAGCGCGAGGGGTGGCGGGGAAGGGGGGGGGACGGCGGCAGCGGCGTGCCTTTCGGTCGCCAGGGAACCGGTCGCGGCGCGGCGCGGACGCGTGGGGCAACGGGCGCTGCGGCGTGCCGCCGACGCCGTCTGCACTTCGCCCGCGCTCGCCCCAGCCGCGATTCGCACGGCTTCGTTTTCATCGCGCCACTCAGCTCGTCCGCCACCGCCACCGACGCCCCTGCGACTTTCGCTGCCGACTGCGACCGCCACGTTGCGCTAACTGATGGCATCGGGGGGGGGGGGGCATTTGTGGAACACGATGGGAATCGTTGGCTCTTTCGTCTTCTTTCTTTTTTTTCAGAGAGATTTGCAGAGCAGTGTAAAGCACTATTTCGTACATGATACGAATCCACATCTGAGCCCCTACCAACTGCGACGCGGCCCATTGAAAGAAGCTTATTTCCTGAGAATATGATTAATTATGCTTAGTTCTCTTTTCTTCGGTCCTTTACATTGCACTTTTGCTTAACTATTATTTTGTATTGCACAAATTTACTGCCAGATGTCACAAGAAGATAAAAGAAAATGCACTACGAACTGTATTATTATTATTATTATTATTATTATTATTATTATTATTATTATTATTATTATTATTATTATTATTATTATTATTATTAATTTTGTTATTACTATGATTATTGTTATTGTAATCAAACGCACCTCTCGCTTTCGATGAATATCGGTGTCATATTCAGCATTAATGGCATTGTGCTTGTTTTGTGCTCGCTACAGCCAGGCGACGCAACACGCAACTCACAGCTGTCTGAGGTTGCTAACCGCCGAATGCGACGCTCGAGACCCATTCTCTCAGTGGGGGGTTCCTGTAAGTGTCACATTTCTCCTTCATACTAATCTCTTCCCGCGGTAGCGCAGCACTTGTCATCGAAGGGTGTAGATAGACACTGCTGACCACAAGCATCTATGCAATTATTTTACATTTAATTCATGCTTGCTTTCTAGTATTTAATAATAATAATAATAATAATAATAATAATAATAATAATAATAATAATAATAATAATAATAATAATAATAGTAACAGAAAAGTTACTTACACCTATACACATTTTATATTGCATTGTTTTGAAAAGGTTTCACCTACTTTCTTCTCGGCTATTTAAATAATTAGATACACTTGTTTACATCTAATCATATATTATATTCAATATTTTCAAATTTTTATTTTTTATTTTTTGATACTTTATTTGTTTCAATTCCTTTAATTTTATCTACTATTTTCATAATTTTCACACCTTACATTCGTCAGGATTGAAAAGAAAAGAAAAGAAAAGAAAAAAGAAAAGAAAAGAAGAGAAAAGAAAAGAAAAAAAGAAAAGAAAAGAAAAAAGAAAAGAAAAGAAAAAAGAAAAGAAAAGAAAAGAAAAAAGAAAAGAAAATAAAAGAAAGGAAAGGAAAAGAAAAGAAAAGAAAAGAAAAGAAAAAAGAAAAGAAAAGAAAAGAAAAAAGAAAAGAAAAGAAAAAAGAAAAGAAAACACAGGGCAGGGCGACGAGAATTTTTCTGACGAAAATATGCAGTTTTCCGACTCACGATTACACAATTTTCACTTGTTACGAAGTACCTTCGTAAGGGCGAGAAAGTAAAAGGTGAAAGGGTTCTAAGAAGTCAGCAATTTCTTTTCAGATATCTCCAAGTATTAGGTAAATTTCAACCCATTTTACCAATATCGCCTTCCAATTTTCACAATTTTGTTTCCCCCTGCACGACCCTTCCAGATTTCGCTCGTGCACCGGACCATTTGCCGATGCAACCGCTCCTTTCCGCTTTCTCCGCGTTCCCCGTATCTGTCGCAACGTCCGCCGCCGCCAGCGCCGCCAGCGCCGCAGCGCAGCGGCTGAACTTTGCTTCCACGCAGCCACTGCCATTGGCGCAACTGGCGGCGAGCTGTGCGCCCTTCTCCGCAGCAAGTGCCTCCGAGGTCTTCCTTACTGCAAGGCTTGTTTACCTTCGGCGCCACACAGGAGGTGCGCTGTTGTGGTGACATCCTAGGAAACTAAGGAAATGAGCATTGGCATTTCGTTCTCTAATACCGGCCTAGGAAGCTCAGGGCATCAGTTGATGTTACAGCAGTGCTTCTGTCCGGGACGTCCTGGGGTTCCACTCCCGACGGTGGCACAATTTTCGACACTAGCTAGACAGCTAGGTTGAATTCAGCCGTTGTCTGGAGAATTCTTGCGGCCGACTGCTCTGATCGGTCTTTTTCCGTAGGTTCTCCGATCAACACCGGGTGAATGCTGGAGCAGTACACTAACAAATGGGCCACGAACCGCCCGCGATCTTTCTTTCCTTTTCCTTGCCACTTTCTCCCACCCTTACTTACATACACGCTCACACATGCATTAAAAAGATAATAAGTTGCTTTTATTTGTTTATTTGAATTTAGTACATGCCGGTTTATCGCTGAGACATTGTACCGAATGATGTGATGTGGTCACATAAAACATGAAGACATTTACAAGTAGTACTATACTAATTGAGCTTTCTTTTTGTTTCCAATAGCAATTTTTTTCAATTCTATTTAAAACTCAATACCTCGTACGGAAAAATTACGGGAAAATATTCTATGCATACTTCTAGCGACTCGAATCCCTCCACCATCTCTTTCTTATATTTGTTTGAAGATGTCTTTGTTTGTTTGTTTGTCTGAAAAGATTTAACATTATATTAAATTAATATAAATTTACATTCAGAATATTTACCCGAAAGAGATTTTAAAAAAGTAAAACAACTCAAGAACCAATATCAATTCATCAGTTAATCACGTAATTTGTGAAAGGACGCTGGTGATTGCTAACATTCTCATCAAGAGCTGTTTTGATCACAGGGTATTGCAGCGAATAATTGGTGCTAGTCTGCAGATGAAGAGTCTGCAGAATCTTCGGAGACTACAAAGTCCCAAGTTCGAATCCAGAGATGACATATTTTTACACTAGCTAAGAAGCGAATGAGTATACTGAATACCGAATGCTCTGATCGTTTTAGCCCACAGTTTCCTTCGATTAATGCTGAGTGGATATCGGGGAAGTACCTTTCCCTCTTACTGATCCTTAGAGTCCGGCGATGAGATGATTCTACATCCCAATTTGAACCATCCTCCATTATCTAGAAAGAATCTGCTAGATCTCCCAGTATGTGATGTCAGGCCAAGTGTCGAGGTGAACTGTAGCGCCGAAAAAAGAAAGATACTTTCATCAAACAAGCTGTATCCACCACCGCCATCATCTCTCACGACACCTGAGTTCTTTCCTGACAAACTGCGCTTCCTAATCCTAGCTACTACTGATCGTGACAACAATCTACTGGATATAATGTCTTCGCCGGGTTGGCTTCGCTTCTTTTCTTTTCTTTTCTTAAAAGAGCGTTACCTCGAGCGGCAACTCACTGGTCTTGGGCGCGGTACAAGAGCGCTGTCTGCCCGTCGTCAGCGAAAGGTCGCTCTCTGGTCGTGGATCCACAATGCAAATCAGAGATAAGTGACGAACATCACAAAGGCGTCGCGTCTTGTTTTCATCCGATCAGCGCATTTGGAAAAGATAAGAATTTCTTGGAATACGTTTCACCAATATCGCTACAAGAAGGCAAGAAGTGCTCGAGACAATAAATAACGGATTATTTACGTTGGAACCATTCGAACTTTGTATGCAACGTGAGGCATTTTTTCTCAGGACACGCCGTTCGAGCATATGCATATAAAATTATTTCAATTTATTTCCTCAAACAACATATCCATATATAAGTATAATTGCATAACTGTACTTTTGTACAAAATAAACTCCTATATATTTTAAAATTCTAAGAAAATTTGCCATTACTTAATTTTATTAAGTTACTTAAAATACATTTAATTAAATTAAAATAATAGTGTGAAGGAATAAAAATAATTTCACGAAAACTTTTCTTTTAAAAATATCAATCACTACAAAAACTACAAGCATTTTCAACATAGCAACAGGAATTCTGCGACGACAATCATAACCTATCATGAAAGCCCTAAGGATTAATCTCATTAAGTAATGGCACAGAGAACATTTTTTTAAACCTAGACGTCAGACAAGGCAAATGCATGTATCAGTTGCGAACAGGTCGCAACGAGAGTGAGAACGAGAGTTTGGCGAAGATATCATAGTCATTTCACCGGAATTCAGACCGGGTTTTGCCAAATAAGCACTTGAAAAAGCCATTCCGACCAGTGTTGAAAGGACAGCATGACAGACGTTGCATATCAGCTGGCTAAACGAGAAATTCACTCTTCTAAATGGCCTTCAGTGGCTGACTAAACGTACTCGCATGATTGCAAGTATGTTAGGTTTTCAGTGCCATTGGCGTTGGTAGAAGGTATGACAATATGATTGTTCAACTTCCGGCACAACATTGTTTATATTCAGTTTTTTACGTACATTGAATGTAGATTACTTGAGATTTTTTAAACGATGTTGATTTCCAAAACTTTTTCTAACGAAATCCTGGGAATAGTCAGCGAAATAAAAAATAAATATTCATCTGATTTAGATGAATTTCCGGATTGTTCATTGCAAACTTGTGTACCTGCCTTTATACAACCGGCAACTCACATTTTCAATGCTTCTTTATACACATAAATATTTCAAGATATTTTCAAAACATCAAAAAATAAGCTATTTTTTAAAAAAGGGAACAAAAATGAAATTCAAAATTACCTAGCAATTTCTCTTTTGTCAGGTTTCTCAAAAATATTAGGGAGGCTTTTCTATATGCGAATAAAACCTTTTCTCAGGAAAAACGAAGCGTTTTCAGACTCACAACACGGGTTTGGAAAATCAAAATTACGGAAACTGCCATTTTTTTCTTTTCTTAAAGATGTTGCTTCATTATTGGACCAAAATGAAGCTCCCATTGGAATATTTTTAGATCTCTCGTAAGCTTTTGGCGTTATTGATCATAACATCTTTCTATCAAAATTACCTTCAAATTACGAATTCAACAGTATTCGTGGTATCGCCCTAGGTTGGATAACCTCGAACCTTAAACAAAGATATCAAAGAGTAGAAATACCATACCATACGAAAGGACATTATTTACTTATCTTTCCAATTCTTTACCAATTGAATATGGGGTCCCGCAAAGCTCGATCTTAGGTCCTATCCTCTTTCTGTTATACGTAAACGATATGCCCTCGTCTGTTAAAAACGTAAGAACGGTTCTGTTGGCCAATGACAAGAATGTTCTTTGCAAAAAAGTAACAATAAATAGTACGATTTCAAAAGTTTCAAATTGGTTTGTAATAACAAATTAATAGTAAACGAAGGAGAAAGAGTTTCAATGCATTTTTGCATTTCAAACCAGCAATCGCATGCTCCATTGAAAATGAATAATATGCAATTAGCTGATGTTAAAGTAACACCATTTCAAGGTCTCTCAAGTCAAACCTCAAATGGAATGTACATATAACAAAATTAAAAACTAAATTAAGTTCATTATGTTACGCATTCAGTATTCTTTCAAATTCTGTCAGCCTTTATGCAGATCGTTGCGTGTATTTTGCATATGTACAGTTCCGCCAGCGATATGATATAAAATTCTGTGGAAACTCATCATGTAGTACTCAGACTTTTAGATTGCAAATGAAAATTATTCGACTAATGAAAAAATGCCATCCGCGTGATCCCTGCAAGCCGCTCTTCTATGAGCTTGGAATCTTACCACTGTTTGCCTATTTATTTACGAATCTATCGTATTTGTCTTAACTGACTTAACAGTGGGAACATATTTTCATGCAATACTAATGTTTAAAATTTCAACACACGTCATAGAAATCCGTTCATCAAGTGTCAGTATCAACAGCTCTCTATCAGAAATCACATACAATACATGTACGTTACTTTACAATGCATTGCCAGATGACATTTAACAATTGAAGTCGGTTCACAAATATAAGTTAAGAGTAATTTTTTCTGCTCTATAACGGTTTCTATAAATTAGAGACGAGACTGGTTATCAAAAAGAAAAATAATGTTCATTTTAACAAAACAGTGACATATATTGAATTAGCTTACATTTGTATTGTATACATTTTTAAAAAGATTTCATATGTTTATAACAAATAATGTACTTCAGCTTCCGGATCAATGACACCTATCACGATCAGGTTTCCGTCGAGTCTCCCTGAGGCATTGAGCAAATGCTGAGATGGTCCCTTGCCTTACTTCTGGACGTACGGAGCTTCACTATGCGCAAGGATTCGGGCTCAGGAACGTACGCGATTCTTCCTTCTCTATACCGTACCCTATCCCCTGGGCTGAGCTACAGCGATTCGATTGACTTACAAAGTCTTCGATTGCCGTCGTAAATCCTAAAGCAGCGACAAGTTCAGAAACTTCCAAGGCCCTAAATGTGACATGTGGTGAAAAAAATGGAATAATAAAAAAGAAAGAGAAATTATTAAAGAACATTAAAATTATTTTCAAAAATTCCAATTTCGTGAAATCATGTGAATATCTATAAGCAAATAATTGAATAGTCAAAATGAAAAGATCATTTGAAAGCTTAGAATATTAGGCAAGGCAAACTCCACTCTGCTTTCTCGCCCCACATGTACGTCTAATAAATGAAAGCTGCATTTTCAGCTGTACCCACAGGAGGTTCATGTAAAAACGATGTGTAAAATTATCCATGAAGCAAGATAATTGCAAAACATATATAAACCATTGTTGCATTGCCATGAATTCCGCTATTACAGTTTTAAAACAATTTTCAAAACTTTATTTATTAATAATTAAAAGTAAAAAAAGTAAAAACAAATGTTGAAATATCATTACTGAGAGTTGACGTTAGAGAAACCAATTAATTTAAGGTAATTCCGAAAAAAAGGCTTATTATTTGTCTTTTGTCTTGTCTATTGTTGTGAATGCATTACTTGAACAGAAAAACATTAATCTTGATCCGTGTCCAGGTAATGTTCTCGAAATTCGAACGCAACAGTGAGTGAGGATCAGAAGAATGTTACAAGGAAGTGCGTCTGTGACATAATAAAAAGCAGACTGCGTTGAATAATGCGAGAGCGGGCAAACGTGACGCAACAACGCAGTCGCGCTCTGCTGTTTACCAATAAGGAAACGCCGAGGGGGGAAGTGAGTGCCTCGCTCACAGGGTGGTGGGAGGTAGTAGGCGGCGAAGGGAGAACGAAGTGAACAGTAAATTCGACGGACGATCGGAAACACAAGGCCTCTGGATTTCATTACGTCTTTATTTTAATACAAACCGTTTTACTTAAAAGAGCGTGTCATACAAATTAAACAATGTATGTAGTCAATGTATGTAGTACGCGTGCTCTCGAGTCGCAGTAGGCCGAGGTACTACAGACAGCTTGAATCTACAAAACTAGCCTTTCGGCTGTCCCCGAGTACGTACGTGGCCTGTGGCGGACACATCCCCATGGGCACATAAACCAATTCAGGTTATTGGAATGACTAACTTCTTGTTGAACTGTAAGACGCTTAAAATTGCTTTATATATTTCAAAAACTGTTATTTTTCTGCAGAGTTCGAACACCATTTGTATGGCATTTTCTTACAAAAGGCGTCTGTTAATTTTCACTATCAACGCTAGATGTTAGTCGAGAAATGTAATTAGTCTTCCTCTTTGAAAAGTTTATAAATCACAGTTCTCAAAGTCTAACTGTAAGCCATCTTTAATGTTTTAACCGGACGCTTACTCCCATCGTGACGAGAGACCAGACAGGAGCTTGTTCTTGTTGGAATGATACTTGGGAGAATCCCTGCAAACCGATGAGGTCAGTGCAGAGATCTAACGTCTCAGCGTATGAGAAACACTCCACATCTAGGATTATACAGCGCGCCAGCAAAGTCTTTCGGTGCCGAGTTGAGTCGCGGTCTGCTATTGAAATTGCATTTATTTTGGTAGCAACAGATCACTGGGAAAAAAAAGAAGGGGACAACACTTCCAGCATCTGTTATGATTGTGGTGAGTACGCATTGTACGTTTTCTTATGTTACCTGCCGCAGCTAGTGCTACCAATTTAACTTCTATTGATAGCACACCCAACAGCAAAGTGCCACTGCGGAGAGACTTTCCTGGCGCACGGGAACATGCACTGTACTTACGACACTACAGCAATTGATGCGCTCAGGAACACTAAATACTCACTCGGTGTTCCATTTCACTGATTACCACATGTAACCATAACGTGTTCTCTACATTCATGAAACTGTCGAAATGAGAACCTGAGATTATTACTCAGCGATGTTGATCACCTTAGTGTTTTGAACGTTCTTGCATATTAGACACCAAGTGACTGCAACTTTCGAAATTCCCCAGACAAAATTATAACCATTTCGAAACATATCACGAGTTTTCCCTTCGTTAACATAATGATCAACAACGTTTGACCCTTCAGTACGATAAACTTGTCTTCTTTCAGTTTAGTTTCCAAATTTAAAACTTTTTGGATTACTTATGAGAAAAAAGATCTTCTCTTTGGCAAATAATTGGAGTTCGTTTGTCACGAGTATTTTCTTCTCTCTTCTTCTCTTCTTCTGCTCTTTACATTACATGGTAAGTTTGAACCCGAAAATCGAGATAATTTATTCCAGATACCTTTTTTTTTTTTTTTTTTTTTTTTTCAAGAGTGTTTCCAATGTGAACTTTAAGATGGTAGTATAAATTTGTGTATTCTTACTCGTTTTGTGTTTTGCATATTTTTTCTACTCTACGATGGATTCTGCAGGAGTAACGTTATGTTTGTATCTAATGAGTAGGGATATCCACTTCTCCATTAGCAAATGAAGCAAATAATTCCGTTATAACTGGGGATAAACAAATTTCACTATCCTTTTACCAATAATTACTCGGAACTCTCCTGACCACACGCAAACTGTGTGTCATCATGCTATAACCACGTGTTAAAAGTGTTTACGTGTTAGTGTGTAAGGATGTACCGCATGTTCATTACTACGAATTAAAAAATATTGTTCTAACATTTGTTTTTGTTCTACCCAATGAACTTTTCTGGCTTGTTGAAAAATGTATAGCATTTGCTTTAAAAATAAGTGAAAGAATGATTCCGCAGATGCTTAAATAATTAATGATGAATAAAATAATAATAATTTGCCATACTTCCGGTAAAAATGGGCGGGACGAATTTAATAATTAGTGAAATTGATTAACGGGATGAGAGATATGGATAATCCAAGATTATACTGGAAATATCTTGGGAAGAAGAGAAGCACGTGATAAAATAAAATGACGTCACGGATCAAGGGGAGGAGCACAGAAAGAAAAGCACGTTGACAGCTGCGGAAGAGAAAGCAAAGAGGGAGATCAAGAGGTAGAGAAGGTCGACGTGATGGCAGCGCGGTGCGGCAACACAATCGCGACTGGGCGTCGACGATAGCGGCGGCGAAGCCAGGAGGAAGGGAGGCAGCGCCTCGAGCGGCGCCCGCGAGAAATGTGAACAGCTCTCGACTCGACAGGGCGGATTAATTTCGACATCACTCGCGGCGCCTTTTACCGTCGGCGCCTACGCCAAACGGTGGGCGGCGGGGCGGGGGCGGGGGCGGGGGCGATCCACGAGATAAACCGCGACGAACTGGACCCCTGCGTCCGCATGCGAGTGTTCACCTGCTTTGGATAGCGGGTGTTGCAGTCTGATCAACTGGGATGGTTAGGCGAGTAAATGTCTACCGTCCTTACACACTCGGCCAAACGAGTTCCGCTGCTTGCACATTCCTCGTGGGTACGGTATTTTCCCCATGGGGTTCACAATGTCTCGACCGACACTTCGACACGTTGAAAGTCTCATGACAACTGACAAGATAATACAGAATCCAGCAAACAAATGTTGTTTGATATCTTTTCATTTCATCACAACATCGTTAACGGTATACTCGTCTGCATCCAAATGAAATCAAGATATATTTTAATGCATTCTCAAGCACTTTGTATTTAGTATTAATGATCGACAAAATCAAGTTTAATAGTATAAAAATTACTTTTTGTTAAAATCAGATGTATTACAACCGTTTTATTTCAATATATTAAATACGTTTTTTTAAAATTTGAAATGTTTTGGTAAAAATGTAGTACATTAAAACATAACGCCTGCAGCTGTGATTTTCTTCATCAAACCTTCAGTTATCGAACTGAATCGATTTGAATTCCTGAAAAAAGATCGAAAAAGCGATTACTTAGCTGACAGGTTTAGTCATGAAAAGCCCTTGTTGAATACATGATACATGTGATTAACTACTAAATTAATCAGCATTTTATATCATGTGTTAAGCGGTAACATAGCTCTAGAATACGTCGTGGGTACTTGTTGGCCTGGAGTATTTCTTGACGTGGAATACTTGGCGTACGATTTTTCAACAAAGTGCGAAAGCGGAAAGAAATTAGAAAATTCACACAGAATGGTTTCAGCAGCAAATTCTCCTTTTCTCTTCTCCCAGATCTCATGAGAAAAGAACATGCAGTTAATATATACGTAGTTAAAATTGAACAGTAAGTCCCCTGAAGTGAGAATGAAATTAAACATTGTTGAAGAATTAGATCAAGATTATGGCATTGTGATTATTTGTGTTTGGGATGAGGAAATATCAGTTATATATAAAATGGATTATCATTAAAAGTAAGATTTACGGGATGTGATAGTGAGGGTGTATGTAAATAATAATTTGCCTACATTCATCTAATACTTACTAAGTCCAAATTATTACCCAAATTAAAAAATATTTATATTAGTAAAATCGGCTTGTTTTAGGTAGTTAATACTAATTTCACAATGTGTGCTAGTGGAATCTGGCTTAAAATAGTCCAAGTCTTTAGTAGTGTTGAGAGTACTAATGTCTTAATCTGCACAGCCATTTATTCACTTTTTTTACTTTCCTGTATACGCGTATGTACTGAATAATATACGTAGTATAGGGAAAGTAATGAAATGCTGCGGAAAATCGACTTCTAGATTTCAACGGAAAAACAGGTTTCGGAGTCCCCTGGTACCAAAAAAGTGTGTTTTTTTAAAAACGTCCGCCCGTCTGTCCGTCCGTCTGGTGTATGTGTACAACACTAGCGCCTAAACCATGAGTACATTTTTTTTCCTCAAATTGAAGAGTTGTCCATTTGGCCTGAGTCGAAGCTCTGCGATTTTTAAAATCATTCATTATTTTTTGGGGGTACATTACATGAAACCCCTGGAACATTTTCAAAATTGTTCCCAAAACGGCTCCAGTTTTTTTCCAATTTCTCATAAGAATAAAGTAAAATACACTTATGAAGGTGGAATAAATCTAATTTTCGGTTAACTCTAAACGGTTAACTCTGAATTTTCGAAAATTTCAAATTCGATTAAGTTCAGAAATTCAAAAATCTCAATTTATTGTAGTTATCCCCTCCCCCCCCCCCCCGCCGTTTCAGAGCAGCCGGGGAAAGTGTCGAAATCAACAATACGGAGAAGTCAGGTGTGGATCGCCCGAGTGATGAAAATACGGCCGCAACGTTATAAAATGCTGTAGTTGTGGCCCTTGAGGCCTTGCAAGTTGTACATCCCTGTTCTAGGCGTACGATTCTCTCTTCGGGTGTGGGAGTTTACGAAACCTAACCCCGGACATGCGCGTACTTTTAAATATGTATTTGAGCGATTGGCGCGTCGAGAGGCCCCGGGTGCGTTTCTTGGAAATGCGCGTATTTGCTAGTGACATTTGTCTTTCTCCGTTTATCAGCTTGCACGGTGGGCGGAAACTTCACCGTTTGAAACGTAATGTTAATCGCTTTCTTTGTCAGTTGTCAGGGATAACCGTTTTGCCCCGATTGTGACTGCACTTTTTGTCTCCTATTCGATTTTTTTATATTTGGAAGTAGTTTTCCTCTCACCTCGTCAACCTGTTGGTCTTAGATAGGAATTTTTTTTATTCATTTCCATGGCCATTTTGAATGGCACTTTGCGCCGTTCACACTCCACTATTAATACCTCTAATTATATTTAAAATATTCCTTAAAATAAGTCTTCAATGCATTAGAATCATAAAATTGCAAGAAGAAGTGTAATCTTCATTGCAAAGTAAACAGGCAATTGTATGGGAAACACTGGCGTTAAGGTAAGATGGTATTCTCAAAAGTAGTCGTACGCATAATAATTCTCAGGTATTTTCGACCGCCAAGCCCCTCATCATATCGGTACCCATCCTCTCGTATCGGTAAACGAATCATGTTATAAAAGGAAAGAACGGGAGTAGCGCCGTAAAACCGGAATCAGCCAGATTTTACAAAGCAGGTTCAGGAATGTGTGGCAAACGTTCCAACGAGCCCGAATCGCCCGAAGGCGTCGTGGAGGGAAATATCGGAGGCAGAGGAACAGGGAGGCGTCTAAATCGAGCGTCGCGACGCGCCTGAGGCGTCGCGCCACTGTTCGGCTCCCTCGAGGCAATTAATGCTGCGTGCGTACGTATTCGTCTCCATCGCTGCCGCCATCGCCAGTCGCTCTTGCTGCTGCGACCGTCCCGGAATAGCGGCGCGGTTCGCCCCACGCTCGGCAGGCAGCAGCACCAGTAAGGCCAGACAGGTGGTGAGCGATCCTCAAGTTGTTGCTTCCGTAAGTGTATCTTGTATTAGCCACATAATGGCAAGCGATCAATATTTTTTGTGGCACGCCCTATGAATACGTTAATCTGTTGTTTTTTTTTCTAACAAGACATACCTCCTTCTGAGCACATTTTCGAGATCTTTTCCGCCATCAAGTTTGTAAAATCAACTGTAGAAAAGTTACTTTGGTATTAATCTTAGTACAACTTCCGTGTTATTGCAATCATCGTGATTTGAACCTCACATGAAAACATTAGCTAGTAATATTCAGCAAAAGTAAATCGTTTATCAATGAAGCTGATTGAAGATTGTACACAAACGCTTGTGTTGTTTAAGCGATTTATTAGTATAAATCAAATATAGAATAAAAGACAATCAGTAGTTTAAAAGTAAAGTGAGCCTCAGTGAAGGCACTTCCAGTAAAAATTCTCACTACGATTAGAATTAAGTTAAAATTCAGTTGCCACTTCATTCAGAAGAAGGTTTCAAGTTTGCCAGTTCATTGAAAGTTTTCCATTTTTTTCTGATAAAAAATATCATTATCTTTTTGTATTCTATTTTTATGTATAGAAAATGAAACTCTCAAAGCATAACCAATTGAACGATACTCAGTTTCAAACAGGAAACAAGAGTTAACTTTCGCAAAATACTGACTTATTACGAAACAATTAATGTACTGAAGAAGACAGCACTTGAATAATTGTGTTCGAAAACTGCTGAGTAGAGGAGAATCAGTTACGGAGCGTTCCGAAGAGAAAGGGCAGAGGTGGCGCGCCGTTCAAATGGAGCAGATAATTAGAGCGCTCTTGGTGGCAATGAAGGGACGAGCTGCGTTAGTGCAAGAATTCCAGGAACGTTCCAGGTGCCTTTAAAACAGTAGGAGAAAAGAGAACACACACCCCTCTTCGATTTGGTTCTTTAACTGAAGCCTTCTCCCTCCTCAATGAGTCAATGGCTAACACATTTGCACAAGAATCTAGTGCAAAATGTGTAAATTTTCGAAGTACGAGGAATGTGTAGAAAATTTGAAATGTTTTCTCCTAGTAACATTTCCCAAGGAACACCCGAAAACACCTCTGGAAATCACCGCCGTGCTTCCGCGTTTCGTGACAAGGAAAGCAAATCTTGCTTTCCATCTTTGACAATTGGGATCAAAAGCCTATCCCTTACAGAATTTTTCGTGAGAAAAACGGATTAGCCGGCCATATTTTCTTATCCCCGTCCCACACATCCCAATCTGCTCTGTTTTCATAATCTCATTCTTTAAGCTGTAACAAATTAGTATCATTCGTTCGATTGTTAGTTTGTTAAACAGGTTGCACAATATGGTCACATTAGTCGCCAAAAACTTGCCACAATATTTCCTTCTCATAGTTTCTTCTCACAACACTATACTTCTCATTCTCTATAAAGGGAGTGGTGTAGCAGGCACACTGTAAAGATTCTCTAAGAACCTGCTATAATTGAAAAGAAATAATCTGTAAGAATTGTAATGTATCTGTAAAGAAGACAACATAAAGAAGACAAACTTACGACCTGTAGCAACAAAAATGCTGTTGTCGACTATGTGGAAAATGGGTTCTGTAACAGCAAAAATTGTGTCGTTCTGAAATAGAAATCTGAATTCTGAAGATTCTTCCTTTCTTTCTCGTTGCACTGAGCATAACAATTTAGTCGTAACATTATTTATGAGAAATTGCAGATTAATATATTCAAATATTTGCATTTCATCAGTCAAAATCGACAGTATTAATTGTTTTTGTATTTTTTTTTTTTTTTAAATTCCTGTGCATCCAACAAAACTATTGAACCTCACTCATGACCAGAGAGTGCTTCAGTTTTACTTCAATGTATGGGTGAATTCGAAAATAATATAGATTGTATTCCATAATCATTACAATTAAAATTGAAAACTAAATTCTCAAAATAAAAGTAAATTGGATTCAGGGAGCACCAGGCGAGATAGGTGATAGATCGAAGTGGTCCGATAAGGCAAAGGGTGCTGCAAGTAAGGAGAGAGTTAAGCCAAGCGGACGTCTCACGGAATGATTCATTTATTAATTAGTGATTCCGAGCGCTTGACCAGCTATGCTGCTTGTTTCCGTAAATGTAGTGCATGCATGTTAACGAGGGAGATGGCGGTGATCTTCACCCGCTGGATTGTGATATTTGGCGCCGACCTCTCCGTCATTTCCGAGGTTTTCTCAAACAGATATCTCCCACAAGCAGGGCACCACTCCAGCCGGGACAAGCTCTCAATTCCCTATTGGTCTCCCAGCATGTGCTCTACCACACATGCAGGGGTGAGGATATGACAAGGAAGAAGAAGGAAAGGACGCGCGCAGTTCATTGCCCATTTGTTAGGCTCAGTTCCGGCATTCGCCTAGTGTTGATCGGAGAAACCAAAAGAAACTACCGATCAGAGCAGCCAGCCGCTAGAAGTCTCCTCCCGGCCGGAGGCACCGCTGTGTCATCAGTTGCTGGGGAAGGGGGCGGGCGCCCGCAAATGGCCGAGGGCCGGAGGAGGCAGCGCAGCGGGAGGAGAGGAGGCGGACGCGCCATTTGGGTGCCTCCGGGCTCCGTTAGGCGCCCGGCGTCGACGGCGGAACCTCGTGGCGCCGCCTGGGGCAGGTCAGGCATTTCCCACAGTCGGCGCCGCGGCGCCGCTTTCGGCGGTGGCCCCCGACACGACTTCCCCACAGCAGCTTGTGCACAATGTGCTCTAATGCAAACACGCGATAAAGATTGGTGTTCACATTTAGTAGTAACGAGTATTTACGATGTAAGTGTTCTTATGTATTTTATTAAAATAAGAGCCAGCCAGACCGAGTTTGGTAACCAATTGAGTTTTGTAGAAAGATGTTACGATACGTGTATCGTACAAAGATTTATTCACTTAAAATACTCACTTAAAATTAATTACAATTAATATGAAATTTCGTACTAAGCGTTCATATAATATGATTTTATTTCTGTTAGTGGCGACACTGTTCTCAACAAGAAGGCAAAAAAACCAAGAGAGTTATATGATAGTTACGGTCGTATATGATCGATTGATCGTTTGATGTATGGATGTTATATGATCGTTATATAATCGTTTAAAAATTGGTGAGTATATATATATATATATATATATATATATATATATATATATATATATATACTTATTATAGTATATATACTAATATATATTAGTATATATATATATATATATATGTGTGTGTGTGTGTGTGTGTGTGTACATACAGTTATTTTTAGACTCTAGTTGTGGATATTGTAACGCCCCGAGCGCGCATCAGCAGAGGGTGACCTTGGGTGGCGGACTGTTACATTCAAAATATTCGAGTCGCAAAAAATCAATATGCTAACAATGACCAGAATATAATGTCCTAAACTTTGAATTCTAAATACCAAAGTGAACAAAATTACAAATTGGCTCCTGCCTTAAGTACTCATTACAATCTTGTTTTCGAGCGATTTAAATTTATCGAGATATTTCCATGACTCAATAATCAATACACATTGTAGCGAAAGTTAAATCAATTCCATTGTATAAATATGTCAATGCGTTGAAGAGCTATGCATGTCTCCACATGACAACCATTTGGGAAGTCTCGTCGATATAATAGTTTGTATCAGTTACTAGATATACTGTTTATCACGCGTATGTCAAGACACGGCAAAGTGTAAAAGCCCCATATCAGTGCATTGTTCTGCAACCTGCTTGCCATATCAGCCTAACAGAACTACTGACTATGGTGCATGGACTTTCATTTACTATTCAATATGAATGTATGCACACAACTAAGGAAGGATAATGGTTGGCGAATCGTCCCGGGCTACATTTAACGCATCACATGACAAAGATGACATAAAGCACTTTGGTAGTGTATGTAGCAGTGATAAAATTTACTAATGAAATGGATTTTTTAAGATTCTAGAAAATAGACTGCTGATGATTGAATAGATTCTAAAAAAATAAATTTTCTGACGATAGCCGCAATGTTATAAGTACATAATTTTCAATACAATTATTCTTTGGAATGTTTCAAGAGTTGGCTGAGTTCCTTGTTTTAATAGCATTCGAACTACAATATTATAAAAAAATATTTACAATTAATACGAGAAAATATGAGCTGTGGTATCACCACTATAATAAAAGTTATAGAAATGAACGTTATAGACGGGTGAGTGACCAGATTCAAGTGTTTGTGAAATTTCGTCACATTGCCAAAACAACGTATTGCTTCATTACTCGGGGTATCGTAGAGACAAGTCTCGGCCAAAGTAGAGATAAGTGATAACTATTTATTCAATTGAACATTGTGAATCATTTCGCACAAAATTGCATTACGTGTTTTTCCACGAATTAGTTTTGCAGCAGATTCAGTCATGTTAAAACTGTATGAATGAGGTAACTTTATTTTAAAAATCTGAATGCATTATTACACAAAGTCGATCAAAATATTGGAAAAGTATTCCAGGCTATTGCTGACCGGGGCCGACGAGTCACATTTTCTCACAGATTTAATACCTTATTTATTACTTAAACCGGTTTTCTAAAATACCTCTGCAATCATAATTTTAAAAAATATTTTTAGTTTTTTCTCTATTGCAAAACCCATCAGTGTACCCGCGCGACAACTGTTCTGTAGTTTTAACATCAACTCAAATCAGTAAAAGAAGTAACGGTAGGGGTTAACCTTCTGCCTCTCAATGAGACAGAAGCATTCACTCAGTATCTGCAGCAGTATCATATACGTACGAAGGATTACTCATAGACCCTTGTAAAGCTGAAGCAAACCAGTCTGAAAAATATTACTTTTCTCCTGAAATCCATCACTTATGATCAAAGCGCAAAATATGCTCATTATTCAACGAGCCGTACTTTGGAGTTGAAAAGACTCCCATTCTCTGATTAAGGATTCAGGAGATATCAAATACAAAATTTAACTTTGCGCAAAGCTAAACTTTGTCTTTCATACCTCCAGGATCCTTAATCACTATAGATTACAACAATATTTCTGTTGCTACCGCGGAATTTACACATATACATTTTCGCTGCAACAAAGATAATTCAACCTACTGTCATTTCCAATTCATCAATAACCATTTTTCTAACACATTGAACGTGTTATTTTGGATCGAGTTGAAGGAATCCCCTACTGTAGCCCTTTCGTGTGTTAGGTCAAAGAGGTCAATGAGATGCTGTTTGGGGTGTTAATTGACCAAATAGAGTCAAGTTGCTGATTTTTTCATCCTAAAAATGGACATGTTCCCGATCAACTCTAATCCGCAGCCAATACTAGAGAAACTTTCTACCATGAGCAGCATCGAAAAACCTGCAGAAAACTACCGATCAAAGCATCCGCTCGTTAGCATTCTTCTCCAGGGTGATTGGATTCGACTCAGATACGTAAGTGACTGGTGTTGAGCATCCCCCGTTGTCTGGATTCAAAGCTTAAGGCTTGCCAGAGGAAACGGAATGGATTTTCGGCAGAGGAAATTCTTCTATTGAGCAGTTTCTTCTGCCGAGAAAATGGTGCTGTCGCTGAGGTTTGGAAGTCTTAAGTGGATATCAACTCACACGTCTACGAGACCCAACCTCTCCCCTCGCATGCCATACTATTCCGTCTGCCTTTCTTGGAACATTCACACCACCAAAACGAGCAAGATGAAATGACATTTTTGGGGAACCTGATCTATTTATCACATTTACCTGTAATCCTAAATGGCCGAAAATGCGTGATCACTCTCTGGCGCCACACGTCAATGGCAGCGCCGCAAGTCCAGCCCGACGTTGCCCATGTTTTTGAACTCGAAGCATTTGTCCGCACTCATGGAATGCTACTCGCGGACTGTACTCGCTTAACGAAGCTACTTGAAGATACACGTGCTGCTCTCATCGCTGCTCGAATAACGCGTTGCCAAGTGTATAAAAATAACTGTTACCATGGAGTGCTATCTTTTGACTAGTTATAGCACCATTTAAAAAAATATTTATTTAACCTAATAAATTCGTAACATTTCTTAAGATGAAAATAATTATTTTATCAAAGAAATCATTGCATCAAAAATTCCGATTTTATCTGATGATTATTGATTTATAATTTATTTATTACGAACAGAATGCATACTAGATTCGCGACAATAATGCTTTTAAACCTGCATATAGTGTGTATAGAATGATTTAAGTACGTAAAATTCTCCACGTGCTATGCGTGTTTAAACGCATTGTAATTATATGCAGAAAGCGTATTTTTTATTCATAAAACATTATGTACAATACATAAAGTTTTAAATGGATTATTGACACTTATTTAAAGCATCTATTGCTAGTAAAAACTAATTATAAATCGATTGAAATGAATAATCAACTTTTACAGACAGAACTTATGCAACAGAAAATATAATTGCAAAATGTATTGCTACAAGCAAAGACAAATAAGACATTTTTGTAGAAAATAATTGGCGAATCGATTCTCATCTGTTTATATCCACCAATCCCTACGCCGCGCGGCTTCCCTCTGAACGAGACTCCGCTGGCGTGATAACGGCCCGACACACAAGGCTTCGCGAAGTGACTCGTTCGGCGGCACGGTGTGCGTTATGTTTGTACCGAACGTGGCGTGCGAATTCCCACGCAGCCGCACTTCCCGACGCACGTCTCGTTGCGTGTGTGCGCGGCGCGTGTGCTGGCGGGGCGGTGCCCAGCGCAAGTGGTTGGAGCTGCTCCGTCTCATCCGGCTGGTGGCACAAACGCCGGTGCACCCATCCAGAAAGCTTGGTATCTCGACACAGAATATTACATTACAATGTATTCCATGCAATGCATTTTACTTTCTCTACAAAATTCTTTCTGTATTCTTGATAATTGTTTCCTTAATCTGAAGCCATTTTAGTTCTTGCTTTACGCTATAATGCGACAGACATTCTGGTCTATTTCAGGAGGTATATGATTCTGGATTTGGGTTGAGGTTGAAGCGAAGAAGAATCGTATCGTTTATCGTGCCCTACGCTCGAATAAACCCCGCTAGCCAACGTTTTGGCTCAGACGGATCAACGCAGCCCGCGGGAGAAGAGCTGTCACCTCCCGTGATAAAATAAGCGCAATACACTTACGGTACTATGACCGTATCAGTTGATGCGCCCGGAAACACGAAATGCAAAAGAACTTCATATGGCATATTTTCAGATACATTCAAAAGACATTTTCGTAAAAACTGTTCCAAAATTTTGAATGAAAATTTGCTTATTGAACCAGGTTTTACTCTCCTATAATATTAAAGTCATATTTCCATTCAACTATTAGGGATTCAAGGAAAAATTGAGAAAACATGCCTAAAACAATGTACTTAGGTACCAATGGCTGCTAAGAGGTGGATAGGGTACAACCAGAAAGATAGCACACTCTGTAAAGATAAGGAAACTAACTATCAAGGGAAAGTATGTGCTAGTGTGTGGCACCACTAGTTTCTTAAAGATTCTCAGAAGATTCTTCGATTATCATAAATTAAATTATTTATTATCATCGTCGATGCAACAGAGACAATATACTTTGTCCAAAATCATTCCGTTCCTCACAGAAAACTCATTAGAATACTTTTGGTTGTTTTTTTTATACACACAATTATTTCAATATTTCGTAAATCTTCTTGAAGGGCTTTTAAAGCATGAATCCAGGTGGTCGAATGTAGACAAGTGAAATTTATTTAAGAATTCAGCATGTAGTGAAGTATTCCAAAAAGAATTCACCGTAATTGAAGCGATTTCAGTTGTGCTGTATAAGGAAACTGAAGAGTATTTTGAAATAAAATGAATTTCAAAACGCAAACACGATAAAATTGTACTCAAATCCACATACATGCGAAGATATGAATATATAAATTATATTTACATGCGAATACTACAAGATGCCTACTCTTCCTTTAATGTATAGTGTGTGAAGTGTGGGGAAATATCAGTTCAACAAAAGCAATCACTGTTAATTCAAATCAGGTTTTAATACCGTTTAAAAAATCTATCCTACAGCTAGCCAATAGAGAATTCCAAAGAACCTTTCCGTTCCGACCTGATAATCCATTTCTTTTCGAAATCAGTTCTGCCGTCTGCATTCATCCTGACAAATTAAAATTTTCTGGCAATTATTGTATTTTTTACTTTCTTAATCTTTCTTATAATTCTTCATCCGCAGAAGAAATTCGTTTATGTATTTTACTATCTCAAACAATACAGGGAAAGATACGTGTGGGTGCAAAAATTCGACTTACAGCTCTTTTTTTATTATTATTGTTGTTATTATTATAATAATTATTACAATTTAATATCTACATGGTAAAAGATTACTCTTTCTCCATATCTTTTAATTAGTTTGTCATTTTCAATTCTTTCCGTCTGGGCCTACTTGCTTTTACAGTTCATCGCAATCTGGAAGGCTGAGCAATTCCGTGTTTCGATTGTTGACCCTGTTTGCGCCTCCCCCCCCCCCCACGCACTGGTGGCAGCCACCGCCACGCTCAGACACGCGCTGCGTGAGTTGCCTTTTGTCTTCCCCGCAACATTAATTTCGCCCACTTTCTTCCCTCAGTGATACAAATCGCCTCATAAATTAGAGGTATAGTTTGTAAATAAAGCTCCGCGTCTTTATCTCGCGCCTATCGGAGACCCTCTCTCTGAAAACAAGGGGGCCACCGCTTGCCCCCCCCCCCCCCTCCCTCTCTGTTGCTTGTTTGCTTTTGTCGGCGGTGGCGCAGGCGACTGGGCTGCTGCCCTGCGTCGTGCCCCTGCGCTGTCCACCCTGCCCGCCTGCTTTCCTTCTTTGCCCCGCTCGTGGGTGGATGTTTTGGAAGGCCCGCAGGCCTTCCAACGAATACGAAAGGACTCGATGAGAATTGTGTTAAATATTTTGTGGCAGATTTATACAATATACGAGTATTATGTTAGTATTTTATAAGTGTTACTTGGAAATCATATTTGTTGGGTTGTTTTTGGTTCTAGAATATATTTGTAATCGAGTGATTTTGTTCCTATGACTGTTGTGGAACATACACTCACACTACTCTGGATATAAAGAACTCGGATACTGTGAACTTTCGGTTATAGCGAACAACTCACTGGCCTAGATGGCCATTACTACAAATAAACAAATTATATCATTTGGTTTTAGAACACTCTTCACAGAGATTAGATTGGAGAAAATACTTCCCCTCAAAACGTCAGGAGAGAAAATACTTCGGCTGAAAAAGGCGAATTCCAATGATACCACAAGATGGTCTGATGAGTTTTTTACTAGCAAATGTATAAAATAAAAGAGACTGAGGGGACCTACAATTGAAGAGATTGTTTCAGATGACCTATGGCTATTCTGTCGAGCATCTAACGAACCGAACCAACACTTCTTCTAACTACTATTGTTCTAATCACCACCGTCGCCATCGTTTCCGTGGCTCCATTGGTTTTCTAAGTTTATTGTTGGTGAACCACGTTTATGGTCACAGTATATTACTTAATTCATGAATAGGTACAGAAAGATTTGACCTCTTTTTAATCTCTAGCGTGCCCCTTGTAAATTTCAAAAAATTAATAAAGCATGTGTTTTAGCTTAAAATAAAATGTTAATAAATGTTAAAAAAAATAAAAATTAAAAAATGTTAATAAAATCTATGTTAATAACTTTAACATACCTCCCAAAACTTTGTATTATAAAAAAATTATGGCAAGTAATATTTTTAATCAAGATAGTTGCAAAAACAATTTGTGCTGTAAGCTAAAAAAATCGGAAATTGAAGTAGTAGGTGCTTCTCATGTTTGTATCTAGAGAAGAAGTCAAACCGGAGATTTCCGGACATCGCATACCAGTCAAATCCTCAGTGTTTTTCATGAAACTCAAATTCAGAGGAAAGTAACAAAGCGCAGTTTAATTTTAATTTTTTTAAAATGTAAATACATTTAAATCGCATTGGTGCAAACCCCATATAAAATTTAAACAAGTGAACACGTTCCAAAACTTATTTTCTTTTTAGATAAATGATACGTATTGTATGATACGTAAGATAATTGACATTAATTTCCAGTAATTTATTTTTGAAGCTTAATACAATTTTCGTATTTTACGTCACGCAATCATTTCAATACCATTAAAAAATTAATAGATAGTTTGAAATCATGATTGTGATCGCTCCAAGTCTATTAGATAACTTACGCGTATTTTTGAGTTAACGTTTGACACAAGAGAACATTGCTCTTCTTGCCAAAAAAACAACAACGCGTTTTAAAGATTAAAATGTAATAAATTTGTGCACCTGAAACTGCGTATCTGAGAGGTCAGCCATTGCGTCTTTCATCTTTTCCTTAATTCGATGCGGGCGTCTGCTGTTTGTTATCGGGCGGAGACTTCGTCTACGGCGGCAATGGCGGTGGCGGCGGCGCAAAGTTCCGGAAGTCCCCGCGCTAGCGAAGGCGCTCGCCGCAGCCGGACGCGGGAGAGCGCGTGTGTGTCGGAGGGTGGGGGCAGACGAGCCCTCTGGCGTCGGCTGTTAAAAGCTCTTTGGCGATTGAAAAATTCCACCCTGCCATCTGGCGCCAGCGTCGCGTCGCGTCGCGTCGCGTGCGCTGTTTGTGTACTCGCGGTGCAGCAACACAGGGCCCGTGACGCGTCGCGACGGCCTCGCCTGGCCGAGCGGAAGCGGCTCTGGGAGAGGAGGGGCGCCGCGCTGCGGCGGCGACGAGACGCAGGAGGTCCTTGCAGGACCTCGTTGGCGTTTTCTTAAAGAAATATTGGGTGGTTTCAACTAGTTATTTGGAAGGAACTGTAATGGGTAGATGGGCGGATCTAGACATTCAGGAGGAGGAGTGTGAAGTAAATTTCATGGGTTTGTTTCGGTAATTTTCCATACTGATGTCATGTTATACCTAATACAGATTCACATGTACTCAATTTTATTTTTTTCATTTTGCAAATTGCATGTATTTTTTCAATACGATTTCGGAAAGCTCTTTGAATATCTTCCCTTAGATCCGTCTCTGAATGGATCCACATAACTAAGGCTGAGCAACTTCAATAAAAAGGAACACAATGGCTTTTGGGAACAGAATAATTTCATCGGTTTAATTACGTATGTACAGAAACGCATAAAGACCATTTTCTCTTCTCCTATTTTTCTCCTAATTTAACATAATATTTCAACTATTTTTTATAACCTGTTAGTTTCTTAAAAACGTTTTTCTTTCTCTTGGCATAATGTAATGATTTGTATGATACATTTATGTGTAAACTATTGGTAATGTCATACAGTTACAAAATACATTTCATTAATGCGCAATTTTCTCATATCTTATTTGCTTGAATTATACAAGACTATTGGAATTTCGAATCTAAAGCAGTGCCTTTGACCGGAAGGACTTTGGGTTTGCGTCCCGACGGGGCAAGATTTTCGACCCAAGCTATCTAGACAGGTCGTCTTCGGCAACTCTCTAAAGGACAATTCTAGAGGTCAGTTGGTCGGATCGGTAGTTTTCCGTGGTTTCTTCGGTCGACACCAGGCGAATGCCGGAGCAATACCCCAACAAACGGGCCAGGGGCTTTCTTTCCCTCCTCTTCCTTGTCCTGTTATCATCCCTTACTTAAAATTACAAGCACTACAGTATCACACGTGACGAGGGACTAGTCGGGAGCTTACTGCTTGACCTGGCTAGTGGGGCATACCAGGTTGGGGGAAAAACCTACTAGGCGATGAGTAGGTCGTCCCCAGATCTCACCATCCAGAGAGAAAGATCACCGTGATATAAACATGCGCTACACTTGCGGGGCGAATGACCAAAGCAGTTGACGAGCTCGGAATCGCGAAATAATCGAATCCAGTCAATCAACATACATTGTTTTGTTACAAGAATGTAACTGGAATTCTGAATGTTTGACGTAAAGTGTTCCAATACCATTTATAAAGTTGGTCACTCTTCAATCAAGAATTAAAGTTTAATTTATACCTGAAGTCACCCATCAACCACGTCACGTTATTTCAATATAACCCGTGAAGTTAGAGAAACTTGAAATATTTATAAGGTGAATGTCGTGAATCAGAAGCAAACCGAAATTAGTAATCCAGTGTGTGCACTGCTGCTAATCGAACAGGATTGCTTGTGCAATGCCCACCTGGCCCACGAGGACCGCGACCCAGAGCAAGGTCTTACGCGATCTCCGGGAGATGCTCTTCCGCGCCCAGGCGCTCTGCGGCGTGCGCAGGTCTCGAGCACGCAACCGCCGCCCGCATTGCGTCAGGGTTCCGAACACGGCAGTCCCAGCTAAAATACCACATTCAAGACATGTTACACTCCAGTTTGTACCTTGTGACGTAATGGGAATGGCTGCGGAACAAATGTTTTCTAATTTACCTTTTATATTTCCAAAAATTAACTTTAAAATACTATTTCCAAGATGCCATTTTCGAAAAAAATACTTATTTAAAAGTTTTAAGTTTCATAGACAACGACTGTAGCTCTGCACGTTTAGAAATACGGTTTATCAATCGGAATAACAAAATATTTAAGGAAGACTTCAAGACTCCAAAATAGAGTTTCAATTAGATATAATATCCAGTTTCTAACATTACGTACTCTCAAAAACATAAAAGTAGTTTGTAAATTCAAGTAAAACAATGATGTATAGCATTCGCAACTACTTTTTCACAACATTCGAAGAACTCTTCAAAACACTAAAAAAGCAATAAACGTCAATCTCAACACAGAATTCTGTCAACTCCTAATAAACTTGATCAAACGATAGTTCTGAGAATTTACAAAGAGAATTATAAAACATTTTCTTTAGAAATAACAATCATTAGGCTTTGGCCAATGTATATCCCGCAACCCTCGACACAGCCCTCTTCCTTCGTAGCGCGGGCGTCGCGACCCCTGCTCCTCCTCCCACGTCTCGATCCCTGCTTCCTTCACCTGTTGACTCGGTGCGGAATGGCGAGGCGAGGGGCGGGACGGGTGCGGAGGGGAGGGGCGGGGCGGGGCGGGCGCTTCCCGGCCCATTGGCGGCGCGCGCCGTAGCGGTGCCGAAGCGAGTTGAACGAACTCGCAACGCCCGCGGGCGCCGTTGGGGCGATGGGAAGGGGGAGGGGAGGGGAGGAAGACGCTTCCCGCCCGGCGCAATGCCGCTAATTGGAAGACCCAAACGCCTCCGCCGCCTTCGCTACGCCACTTCCCACCCATCACGCCTTGCAAGGCGTCGCTCCTCTAAATCCTACATTTTCAGACAGCCTGTCGTTGTCACCTCCTTTCACCACGGCGCCAACACCGGCAGTGGTTCACTGGTCGCTTCATTTTAGAAAATAGTATACGTTTGCATTGTCCATGACGCCATCGTCATCTCTTTACTCGACATCTTCACCTGTGTTCTGTTTCTTGAATCGCTTTTCCTCTTCATATCGTACTCCGGCACTGCATATGTTATCATTACGGTTGCAACTATGTACGCCTCTCTGCCGCGTGCCCAACTTATGCGTCCAAATCGCTCGCGACCTCCCTCGTAGTTTCCTTTCCTGAAGCCGCAAGGACCATCACGGCCTCTATTACTGTGGCTCCTTGTACCTACGCCGTCATCACTTTCCTCGACCGTGCGGGCGTATCACCACCGTTGGCTCTCTCCTGATACTTCCCTTACACACGTAATTCACATCATCTTCGCCTCCTGCTCCTCTCTTCGCCACTTCCCTACTCATCGTCCACGTAACTCCCGCCGTCACCGTCGCTGTCCTACACACATGCATCTTCCACGTGGTTGCCGACCTGCAACTCTTCATCGCAGTTGTCTCATGCCATTTCATCACCATATGATTTTCATAACCCTGCGTACCTACCACATCTTTTCCTGTGCAACCATCACTTTCATCATTTTCGCCAGCTTTATAATTTATTTTGCCAATGTCGATTCATTGTCTCCCACCTCTTACAAGGCCCCCAGTTCTAAAGCTGCTACCTTGCCGCGTCAACTACTATCAGGATCCTCACTGCACTCCGAACCGTAGAGAGCACGCTAACTTTCCGCCTCCAGTTGCCGTGATTAAAATCCAATAACTCAATGAGGATTAGGACATCCTATAATGCAGTGGCCAGCGTGCAAGCTTTCCATCTCTAAGAACCTGAGTTCGAATCCTGACCACCAAATGTGGAATTTGTGGTGGACGGAGCGGCAGGGCCCCTCGGACCTTTCCTACTTGCCCTCGGACTTACCATCATTGTTCTATTGAACTATTATCATTTCCATCATAATTATTATCTATTAACAAAGCATATTTAGCAAAAGCCTCATCAGAAACAGGGCTAAAATAAAACATTATTTTTTGGTATTATCACCCACCATAACCTCCGTGAGTCGGTGCAGGTTGCCGCTAATACAACCCTTCCAGACACCCCTTGCGTCTCCACCACCCCTTCCTTTTGGCTCGTCACCTCTTGTCACGCACGTCACCGTTATTTTTCCTTTAGTGTTTAAAATTACATCTTCGCGTTTTGCATATACGAGATTTTCCTTCTTCCAGTTTCCCTAACCATTCCTTTATTTAAATAACATAATTTTGACAATAACCGACATTTGTGTATCGGAGATCTTCCAAACCAATAAATTCTATGTATAATACTCTAATAAATCTTTCATATCTAATGAACACTAATGTAAATAAACAAGAAATATATCATATTTGAAGTGAATTATTTTATATATGTTGGAAATTAATATGGAGTACTGGCATTGCATAACATTCACATTTTCACAATTTCAAAATCTCAGAATGCATTCTGAAAAACGTCGAATTTTTTTCTACGGAGTCTATCGTGTTCGCAGCTATATGAATTTAAGAAACATATAACTTTCAAGCGAAAATTCTAAACGAAATTTTATTTTTATAATTAATACGGTGAACCTCAGATTATCAATTTCCTTTTCTTTTGTGGCAATATGTTTACAGAAAACATTGAGTGTGGTTTTGAAACTGCACACCCACTTCTCGTGTGTCTTGTCACACGTGAAAGTTCCTTTATGTTGAGTCAAACTCTGTTGCTTCATACTCTGATGTCGGCGAATTTGCAGCCTGTCATCAATTATTCTGACTTTCCCTGGGTTCCCCTGCTCGTGCAAAGTGAATCTCCGGCAATGAAAGGTTAAGATCCCTGAGAAAATACTATTCTCTGTAGTGTGCCATACTCATGACTGATACAAGTTCTCATACGTCACCTTTCAAAAGACCCTACAAATATTCTTTGTTTCATCTAATGTTGTAAGTGATGAACATATATGGCTCTTTATATATAGTTTGTATTGCTGATGATATTCAAAATCTTAATAAATAACCATGCTGAAAACTGTTTTCTAAGAATGGTATCAAATATTTATTTAGTGTCAGAATACGAAGTCAATATTCGATATTTTAACTACCGGATCATAAGGGACAACGAGCCTCAATTTATAATACACACAAGATTACACATATTATACAATACATACAATAAATAGTCAAAAAGTGTCAATAGTTTGGGTTTCTTAAAACATGCACATATTTATTTACAATACACAGGTCTTTAATACTAAGAACTTGATTGAAGGACGACCAATATGTATACTGTGGTGTGACCCTGTTTGTAATGAGTGAAACTTCACAAATCTGATGGTGGATGATACAGCGCGCAGAAATTACGTAAGGTGGGACTAAAAACCTCAGTAATCTTCAGGGGCCCGAGAAATTGTAATTGACACGCATTCCTATTTATAAATAGATGTCTCATGTATCTACGTGTGTTTGGAATTTTATTCATTTACTGACTCTCAATGAATTGACTATGAAACATCTTATGAAACAATATGATCCGCCAAAAGAAGGCTCCGATCTTATTGAGATTTCTGGAAAGTTGGAAAGAAAACAGGCTGGTTGTCTGCTATCTCAAAGGACACTCACCACAAGTTACAAGACATAAAACAACTTTATGGATTATACGGATAGTGTATTTCACATTGTTGCTGAAAATACACTTAACGTTTTTTGTTGTTTTCTTCTACAAAACAAAACACACTCAATTGTGATTCTGTCGAACCCACGACCATACGCCAAGATCTCAACTGTTTTCAAGGCAGAAAGGAATTAGCATGTTTTTAATGCAATTTATTAGAAAATACAGAACACCATGATACGTGAGTTTACACCAAGGCATGGTATGGCAAACCTCCAGTTCGCACACCCTCAGAAAATCCTAAGGGCGCCATGACACACTTGTGGCAAGAAAACTGAACCCATTTAAATGTGCAGACAAAATTAAATTCGCAGACAACTCCCGACCTAATCAAGTTCCATATTCGCTCATGTGAGTACCAACGCAAGAAATGGATAAATATGACTGATGCTGGCTTTGTATCGGTCCCTGGCGGAGAACACGCGAGTCAAAAATACCTAGTAGCGTTGAACGTCCATGTAGTTCTAAATTCGAAAATTTCTAGCAATCCAGCGAACTGCTAATGAAAGCGACTCGTTAGCCACAACCCGTCCATAAGGTGCTACGCCCCATTGGCTCACGGGGAGTGAAAATATTTCCCGCAGGCGCTGACGAACGTGTGATACAACTCTTTCAACTGAACCCCGGCCTATCAGCCTGGTAAGCAATGTCATCGTTTATAAGAAAATGCAACACCCCGCTCTTCATGGGATCTGGAAGCGAACGCGTCGCGGATTGCGACAATCCGTGGCGGAGCGGCGGGAGAAAGGAACTGCGTCAGTGGTCTCAAGGACGCGCCTCTGCGAAAGAGGAAACGCGGCGGTGATCGGGCGGCGCTTTCGCCGCGACCTGTCCCGGTTAGCGGCGGAGGTGAGGCCGCCGCCGCCGCCGCCGCCTCGAGCCCATTGGTCCACGGGCGCTTCGACAGGATCGTCGATTGCTCGGCAAATTTATGCCGAAAGCCTCCCTTGCTGCGGTAAAAGGCAATCGAACACCCGCGGCTCGGGAAGTAGTGTGGGGTGTGTTAACGATGGGGAGCGGTGTTACTCAAACCTCTAGGGCACCTACGTGAGATCATATTACGAGTAAAACGTTGTTAGTAAGTCAGATTTGTGACGTGATTTTGCAAACACGATTTACATTTAAATTATAAATGAAATTGTAATTTAAAGACGAGGCTCGCAGGACATTCTACAAAACCCACTGTGGTATTTCGTCAAGCACGGTGAAGTCCAGGAAAATGCGTAAGGTAATCGGTAAAACAATTATTAATACTGTAACAAAATTTTTTCGCAAGATCATTCAACATTTGTCAGTAAACATCTCAAACATATTTCCCTCACATTGAATTTGAGCGAAGACACTTATCTTTTTGCATACAAAGAAGCAATTTATCATTCATAGACGCTCACGAAATGTGTTATTTGCGCCGAACGATAATTTTACACAATTACCAACGCTTCCAAGAGTCGGATGGGTATTGATTAAAGACGGTGACATATGGTTTTAGAGATCATTTTACAAAGATGACAAGTCACCTCAATCTCAATTTGCGTGCAGTTAGTCGTATCGCAAGCATTTACAACATTGCATAAAGAGAAAAAGAAAAGAAAGAGGTATGTCAAAAATGGGTCAATGTTCGGGAACGGTCTGGACTCTGATTCGAATCCCTCAGTCGACGAAGTCAAAAGCAATGCGAGTATCGTGACTTTGCCGCGGGGCAGGTGTACAGCCGCTACTTCCGAGTACCGAGCAGCACACAACATCCATCTGCCACAACCCGTTTCTTCCACCACGTCTCCGTCCTGCTGACCTCACTTCCCACCGTCACCACCCCGCCCTCCCTCCGGCGCCGCCGCCGGCCCTCGCCCCGCACTTCCGCTCTCGCGGGGTGGGGCCCGGCCCGGCCCGGCCCGGCCTCGGCGACGAGCAGCGCGACCTTGCAGCCGCCTCGGCGGGCGAGCGCGCGCGACACGCAGGTGCCGCGGCCGGCGCGGCGATCACTGACCCGCGGCAGCGTCGTCTTCGGAGGCGTCGCGGCGGGAGGTTGCGCAATGGCGCGCGCGTTACGTCACCGCGGGCGCTGCGATCGCCGCGCGCCGGGACGCCTGCCTGCCTGCCTGCGCCCGCGGTCGCGTTGGACGCCGCGGCGTCGGCGTCGGCGGCGAGGGCGGCGGAGCGGCGTGGAGCTGGCCGCGGACTCGCCGCCCCGCCACTTTCACTCGTCATACTGACCCACTTGCCCGCTTCCTACCTACACTCTCGCTACCTGGTCTAGAGACTAGCGCGCGTAACACTTGTGGCACTGTCACCCTGCTCGATGCTGGGTCGGGCGGGCGGGCGAGCGCGGAGTCGCCGGACGAGTCGGCGCCGCTGCCGCCGGGGCAGGTGGTCGGGGCGCAGGGCGTTGCGACAGACGCAGCCGCCGCCCTCGCGGGCGACGCTGACGCCGGCACCGGCGCCGGCGCCGCGACGCCCGGGGCCGCTTCCGCGTGCGGGCGCGGGCGCGGGCGCCGCTGGGGCGGCCGCCGGCGCCGAGACGCTGCCCCGCCGCGTGGGTGGAGGATCCCGCTGCAACATCTTAAGTCTCAACAACTCACACGCCCGTTTCCGATTGATTAAGGTCTCTTCGCACACGAGTCATCATGCTTGAGAAATAAAAACTTACACTGCTAATTCTGGGATGCTGGTTGTAATTGCCGGAGCCGACGCCAATGCCCTACGCTGCGAATCGACAATGGAGCATCGGTGCCGCCAAAGGAAATGAAACATCACACTGTAATTGTTTTCGGATTCGACGGCGCTCAACTTTTCCAAATTCTTTTTCGTATTCATTTCGGTTCCTCAATAGAGAAATCATCATGTTTAAACGCGAGAATGCGGTTGAACGCGGTTCTGAGAAGCTTTGTCGAATTTCGTTTCCGCTGATATTCTCAAGCTGTCGAAACCACAAACGCTTGTTTTCATTTTTGAATAATTTAGAAAGAACGGATTTATTCGTAGAAGTACTTAACAACAGTTCAATATAAATATATACCCATAAATACTATGATATTTCTTATATAACCTGTATTTCAATAAATTTCCTTAAAAGTACGTACTTCTCAGAAAAAAATACATAAAGATTTTGATCATGGGCTCATTGACACTTCAAAATTTTATTTCGCTTAATTGCTTTACAACGAATAAGTAAGTACTGTTGTTAGTGATATCTCTATAGAATCTTTTCATTATGGAGAGCTGTTCTGGAAATAGACACCTTCCATATACGTAGGAAGTTGTGGGCACAGACGTGATTCATTGCGAACAACACATTCCAAGACTAAAATTAAACATGGCTAGGTGATGGAAACATATATTTTAGAAAGAAAGCTAATGGTAAGGCTCAACAATCCTGTCTTATGAATGAATATTCATTAATCGTGCCTTATAACACCGACCCACATATAAACAGAGCAGCTGTTTCTCTGACAGTGAAGCAACGATACGTGCGCCACGCGTCGTGAGATATCTCGCGCTTATGAACACATCTCTTCCACTCACACGTCCGAAAGCGACCTGAAAATGAGGCTTTCGTAAGCATGCGATTCAAATATCGTTAGTGAAATGAGTAGCAGACAATGAGTAACTTTTGTAACGTTCATCAAACATCTCAGGAAATCAGGAAAATGTTATGGCAAAATTGATGTAAAGTTCTGGGCCAGGTTTCATGAAAATCCCCACTCTAGGATTCACTCTCTTAGGGTCGTAGGTTGAAATGCCACTTAATGACTAATAGTTGTTGGTAAATGGTTAATAATGAAATACTAATTAGATAATGGATAATTCAGAATCGCTTACATCGAATAATTCTGAAATTTTGTTCAAAAAAAAAAGAGTGGCAAGACATCGTCTATTTTTTTTTAATTTTTACTCACTTAAAATGTCTTACTGTAATTCCCAATTTTTCAGTACAGCGATTAAGATTTTTCTCCTGGCTGCATATCTGACGAAACTATATGTTTCTAAGCCAGATTCGTGTAAAACAAATAAGATTTCGTTGAGTTAACACGGGAGCAGGAAGCTTGAAAGATTTATTGGATGAAATTCGCCTTCCATGAGCAGAGAAGTTGCATAAAGATTAGATTACAACAGCATCGCCCTCACCCACGCGTCGTGGCCTCTTTCCAGCAAGTGCCGAAGAGGAGATGCAGTTTCGAGCGCGCACCGGTGTCATAACTCACGCTTCATCTCGGTTTAAGGATGGCCGTGGGTTTCGTGCCGCGAAAGCTTTTTCAAGCCGGCACCGCCGGAGGTGCGTTGTGGATAGAAATTTATTTATTTATTTATTTAAAAAACATAGTAACAGCATTAGCCAACAATACTTCGTAGTCAACTAATGTGTATGTAAAATGTCAACTTGCAACATACAGATCGACGTCACGCATGACTCGTGTGAATGAAATTGTTAGTCGTGAAAGTTCTACATAGTGTACGAATGGTTTTATTATTACTTTTATTGTTTTTATGTGATATAAATTTTATGCGGCATTAACAGTGTTTTCCAGACGATCATTGACAAAAACGCTTAAAGAGTACCATTTGATGAAACATTAGTTTAATGCATAAATCATTGTTGTGTTGATACTGCCACGCTAAATATAACTCTTTTCCGTATTTGTTAATTCTTTAATAATCGAGATCCTGTTAAGGCTAGATCATGAGCTCACGCAAATGTTCTACAAACCACGTAAATGATCTAGTAGTAAGACAAGTAAATATTTACAAGACATGAATTAAAACGTGATGGATGTACAAATTTAAATATTTCGTCTTTGGATGTTCCGGCAAATAGTATAACACCATAAAAGGTAACATACTTTCCAGATACCTTTAACATATTTCGTAAGTGTGCAGCGCTATGAAAAATCCTGGCTTTCAACAGCGTTGCCCGTTTCTGTTTTGTTTTTTTTTCTTTCAGGATGATCGTAATTTTTAATGCATTTCATGGATTTGTTTTATTCGCGACTCTTAATGAAATTTTGAGTGAAATTAGTATGAATAAGGATGAACTTTACAAATTTTAAGAAGTAGTGAGGAAATGAAAACATAAAGAGTAAAATGAAACAAATATTTTTTTAATTATTGCCAAGAAGAAAAATGTAGACATACTACACACTGCAAATCCTTATTAGACATTTGAATATATTATTTCCTAAAATTATCTTAATTATACTGTCGTAAAGAGAGTGAATATCTTTTATACGATTATATGAATTCACATTATTAAAAATAAATATATTTTCAAAGAAATATCAATACATATTATATTTTTCTTCTTAATAAGCTTACAAATACTCCAATCACGCCACATCGAAACAAATATCGCGTGTGAATCAGGCGACAAGGAACGCAATGCTATTTGCCACACCTCTGTGTTCGAATGGTTGCCTACTCTGGAATATCGCAACTGTTACATGGCTTTCAAGGGGAGGAAATTTCACGTTTTGGGAAATAATGAATATGTGCCAAATATTCATTAATAACAGAATTTTCAGAAAAAATAGTCAATAAATGTATATGAACTAAAATTAATCTTCACTTTCTTACAATTGATGTCAAGTTTTGCGAAAACTATTGAGTTTTACAGTTTTATTGAAAAAATTATGTGAAAAACAAGTAAGTATTCAAAAACCAGATTTATAATATATTTTAGCATCACGCGAAATTTGCAACTTCACTCAGACATACACGAACGGAACAAACGAACAAAAATATAAAACACTGTTTTATTCACTATTCCATTTCGTTATAAAACAATCTAGTGACAAAGGCTTTTCTAGAAATATCTTCTTTATTTTCTTGAACTACAAGAATTAGGTCTTGTGACCTCTTCCACACACAGTACAAGTTGTCGTTCTATCTTGTTAATGGTCTGCCAACATTTCTGTGGCCTATCAGCACATTGTTGAAAATGTGTTTGGGGGTAGTCGACAATTTTAATGATGTGGAAGTCCCAATTGTATTTTAATATTACAATTCTTTCTGAAAGATTGAAGATCCCTAATTGTTCACGTATGTCTTTCTTACAATGCATGTCTAGTAGGGTGACAATAGTGTGGGAGCTTCATTTCACATTTTTCGATTTTCTCTTCTATGTGCTATTTTAAGACCAATTTCTGCAGCTATATGTGAACAAAGCGACTTCCAATGATTTAATGAATTTGAATTGGGGCTATCACATCTTTTTTTATGATTCTTCGCAATTGTTTCGCACATTTCTTAGAATTGTAAAATCTGGTATCTACAACTCGTCCCAGCAAATATGACAAATTGTAGGAGGTGACTTGTTCTACGAGCTATTCCACACCTGACATGGTTAGATTATAAGTTAGACGTGACCTTATATTAGGGAGTTAATACATTTAGGTTGTATCCTTCCGGATATATAGAAATATTACACCGCGTTGGGGATTATGGAATACTTCTTAATTAGTTCTAGCTGTGCTCTATATTATATTTGTATGAATATTTTTCTATTATAATACATGCTTCGTAAGACTTGTCAAATGTTTTGAATATCCATTGAATTAGCGTACACATACCGTTTCACCATGTATTCAGACTCATTTTATCTAATAATTAATCATAATCTACAAATAGAACATTCTTGGAAGGTAAAATTTTCTTCTCTTTTCTATTATTTGTTGCAGACATACACAGTCATAGCAGTATATTCCCTTCCAAAACATACATTGGATTTCTATAAATTTCCCCTCACTTATTGAGCCTCTTCTCATCAGTCTAATAATGGTATAATGTTTATGGTCCCATGCAAATGGTTTATGAATTACTTCAGATCAACCCGATGACAACGGAGTACGCAAATATTCAAATCCGAACACGTTTTTTCAGACCATTACAATGCCAGTTTCCTATGTTGTAATGAATACAAACAGTTTAATATTCCGAAAATAGTTTTGACGGGGAGGAATACTGAATGACGAATTATGTAATAAGTGCTCAACGCCCCTCAAGGGATTTGAAGACGCGTTGCATCAAAGTTGACGCAACAAATTAAAAACAAGCAAACAGTGGTCTGGATAGTCGTCATATCCGAGAACGGATCAAAAGGAAGCGATAACGTGTAGTTGTACTGAGTATTTTGACGTATTTTGTTAAAGACAAACGTCAAGGATGTAAAATACGAGGGAGAGCACATTATATACAACTCACTAAGTTAGCAGGGACTCGCTTGTTTGAGGTGTAATACATAGCAAATAAAGTGGTGTGAACCATAGGAAACGACTTTTATTTTCAAAATATGAAATACAACCTCAAGGTGTAAATCCCGCCATACAAATCCTATATACGTACGTATATTATTATTTCATGTACTATTGCTGGATGATTGGTATTTATGAATACAGAATTTCTTTTCTTCCTATTTCTCACTGCGACCAAACGACAATCTATTCCTGCATTCCATTTTACTCAACAGTGAACACAATGCAAACAGGTTGCATTATCGCCCTATACGTAACTAAACCGGAATCACGAATGATAAAACTCACCACCAGGATATCGAAAATAAAAATCCCAATACACCGTAGCTCTAAACGTCGCAAGTGGAAACACTTTTCGGAGCATTCGTTGAGGAAATCATGACATTTATTTCATCCAGTACAAAACGATTTATATCCTTTGATCGACCTATGTTCACTATTAAGGCTGTGAGCGATCATCGATGAAAATCAAATGGACAAAAGGAGTCAAAGCATAGGCTTATGGTCAGGAAATGTAAGTTCAACCCCCTCCCCCGATAGATGATAACGAAAAAAATCTGTTATTCAGTTCTATTATTCATAAGCAATGAGTTTTGAACCATTGACTTAAGATGCCACTGCTTTTATTATATTCAGGTACGAGCTTTCATCTCAATGGATGTTGTGAGTTTCCTCCCCACCAAAACATTTATTCATTTACAACAGGAAATGCATACGTATTAACAACGTGTTTTATATGTCATCCTACCTTAACTTATAAAATTTCAAATTAAACCTTTCTATAATGAAGCATGAGGAAAGATACTAATGTTCGTTAAGAACATTTTTTTCGGTACAATTGCAAGTGAAAGAGAAATGGTACATTAAAGGTTTAAGAAAACAATCATAACAAATATATCAATTTAAGATCAAAGTGAGATCCTCTGAAGATCACAATGCGCACATATAAGTTTACTGTGTAAGCCCAAATTTGTATAATCTCAACTCTCTTATTTTTTGCTTTACTAATTCGGTATTTTAACTTAACTATTATCCCATTTATTTGAATTCCCATTCACAGACGTTGACATCACCAAAGTGAAATATTATTTGGCTCTTCGATATCGCTAAATCAAGCTGATTTTCAATGTGTATGCTGTAGTTTTTAAGGCAATGAAGTTATTTTTTAAAAAAAACTGTGACTGTGAGGATATATTACAAATAATGAACAATGTAATTTATTTTTTTACATTACCATAGCAAGAATTAATATAATAATTTGTTTTTCATAATCATGAAGAAAGGTACTGACCTCGCGTCAGAGAAAGGAGAGAATTACATTCTTGATACAGCACTGGAAAATGAAATTGATATGACCTAGTTCGTAATTGCGACAGGCCCTAACAGCGATTATGGGCCAAAATTAGTAGCGTGGGACCCAAGGTTAATAAAAAAACAATACAACCCGTGTCGAGGATGATCCAGACGACGCGTTTTCACATCACAATAAACATTAATATCATACGACATTGTGAGTCTAACCAAGATAGTGATTTGGAGGGAATTTTTTATTCAATATTCTCAAATATTAATCACAACTTCTCTATAGAGACGAACGGACCAAGGATATTAGATAAAATGTCACTATCAAAGAACTGAAGAGGAAATTCATATTAGAGAATCAGAGAGTTAAATCAGTTTGAGTTGTTGCATTGGACAGTGTACTCTGAAATGAAAGTTCGTACACGTTGATCTGAAATGTCGACAACTTATGAAAACAATACTCTCACTTTCATAAAGATTAAAACAATAAATACTAGAATTGGAAAATTGGACAGAACTTAATTAAGTAAAATTAAAAGTTGCATATAAGACGCATTAAACAGCCTCTTTTCTTTATTATTTGTTCAGTTACCAAATGACACTGCACTGGGGGATGCCTTACAAAGTGCCCGTGATACACTCCCTGATCGTTCAAAAAGCAAACAAGGAAAACCAAAAAAAAAAAAAAAAAAAATCTTAGATTGAACTGGATCTTCCTAAACAGCTTTACATTTCATTTAGAATATTTGAGAGAAACTAAAAAACTGAAAGATAAAATTATCCCAATAAAAATATAATGAAATCAGATATATTATTTTCACGTGTTAGATGCACTGCCGAATACACAATAAAAAGCAATTTAAACAATACATTAAACATCTCAACAATATCAAGGGAGAATTTACAAAACATTGGTAAATGTAACTGATTTTGAAAAGTAAAAAAGTAATAAGAGTTTCAAGTAATAAGATATCTACCCCGATTTGTAGGTAAACTATCAACACCTGTGAGTATACTAATTTGGACCCCCATTTCCCCAATAAAATACAAAAGAAGAAGAAGAAGAAGAAGAAGAGGAAGAAGAAGAAGAGGAAGAAGAAGAAGAAGAAGAAGAAGAAGAAGAAGAAGAAGAGGAAGAAGAAGACGAAAAAAGGAAAACAAAAATAAAATGAAAAAGGAAATGAAACAGAAAATGAAAATGAAGAAGAAGAAGAAGAAGAAGAAGAAGAAGAAGAAGAAAAAGACGAAAAAAAGGAAAAGGAAAATAAAATGAAAAAGAAAATAAAAATGAAGAAGAAGAAGAAGAAGAAGAAGAAGAAGAAGAAGAAGAAGAAGAAGAAGAAGAAGAAGAAGAAGAAAATGAAACAGAAGAAAAAGAGGAAGAAGAATTAATATGCATCCTACAGACAACAAATATTTAGCAAACATTTAGCTGGCCCAAACATTTAGCCATGATTGCTTATCCACAGGTTCATTAGATTAATAATTTCTCTTTTCAGTAGAAACTTTTAACAAATAGGTTTTTCTAACAAAACTTCTTTACCATTATGAACTCGCGCATATTTTCATTCTCGCTTACGTCTCGAATAGTAAATCGTCGAAAATCGACGATGTGTAATTTTGTTTAATATCTTATGAAAAAATGTTCACCATTCTCGAATGGAACTATTGCACCTCTTGAGTAGTAGTAAGCCCCATTTGGCGCCTACTTAAATATATAAATTGTTTTTCATAACCATTCCATTCAATTTAATCTTCTTCTGGTACAATATTCCACTATAGGCAGGAATTCCCATTCTTTGCTCCCGCAAAATATTTTTCCATTTACAAATGGCGTACCTTTCGGTGGCAATTGTAGTGCACAAACATGAATATCATCACACTGACTTCGTTCCACAACATTTTCATCGCCAAGAGTTAGAGTATTATTAATCAAGTTAAAAAGGAGTAATGAAGAGTAATGAGTAAAAATAATACAGACCTTCATTTGTTTCATAATGTACGTCCAGTTCTTTCACACGAAATTACGAAAGTTGGTTGATGTAGAATTGCTTCTTATTCATTTCTTTCACACGTTATAGAAATTATTACATAAACTTGCACAATTTACAATCATGTTTACAATAGATTATAAGATCTGATTGAAATAGTTTCGTCGTATTGAAAGTACTAGACAGAAGAATAATTAACAGACGAAGTACTTAACCGACAAGAATTCTGAGATGACATCGGGAAACTAACCGAAATCTTGCGGGCCATCTGCTTACTTTCTAGTGTCCAATGCTGTCCAGTGATTGGATAATCGTGATCTAATCGAAACAATTGCCAACCTGAAAGGAATAAATATAGTTATAAAAGAGTATATTATTTAAATAAACACGAGTCAGGTTGTGAAGGAAAATGAAGCATCATCTTCTGTTCCTAGCCAGGCAAATTAAATTTTGTCGTTCGGGAGTTAATCTCTCGGAAAATTCAGTAATTGTCCTTGAAGTGTTTGGGTCCGTGTAGAGTTTGTTATTGAATCTGCTAATAGTTCTAGCTTCTAACAGTTTCTTACTCATCAGCATCATCTTTAAGATGAATTTCAAATGAATTTATTTATACGCAGATTAGCAGGAGATATAATTACTAAGGCATTAGAAGGAGAAATCTATAAAAATTTGTAGCTGGTAGACTAGTTTCTTCACGTTTGTCTGTGAAAATAGAAGTTTTAATGTCATGCATAAAAATACTGCGACAATTACGACCCAACAACTCATTAAATCCATTGGAAAATGAGTTGAAATATTAATAATCCGTTTATGATATTCAATTTATCTCCCGACGACAGTAAGATTAGTGAAAAGTAGATTGAAGTTTATGAAAACACTTGTTCATAGACCCTCAACTCAATGGTCACAGATCGGAAGATTTAATGTAGATTTGACCTGCGCTCTATCTGTTAGCGGCGTACAGAACTATCATTCACCTCCCAACAGATTTCGCTAGTGACAACGAACGGCAGACGCCGAGACCAAGCTAAGTTACAAATGCAAGGTGCGATTCGCAGCCACATGGTTGGAGAAGGGGGGGGGGGTAGACACATGGGGGCGAAGACTATTTCGCATGAGGGCGCCCTGAGCAGGCCCTGAGGTCGATGATACTGAAATATGTTCCTCTGACAAAGAATTTGTAATGCGTAGTGGATATCAGCATAGAGACTCTACGGATTGTAGATGAGAGGAAATGGGAAGGACATTGTACACTATGTCTTAATATCAGCGAACGTGCGGGCAGTCGTTTGAAGCCAAAGTTGTTAAATAAAATTCATATTAACCCTCCCAAAGCATGAAAAATTTAAACTATCTGTCCAGCGTAACTGTTAAAGATAATGGTTTTGTATGCCTACTTCACAAGAAAACAATTAACACAGCATGATAAAGTGTTTCGAAGATAGGCCTAGTTGCAAAGGTACTTTTCTTTAAGGTACTTTTCTTTAAGAAAGAGTGGAATCACCACATTAGGAATACAAAGGAGAATGGCATGTAGCATTATAGGACCATAATAATTTTAATCATTTATTAGAAAAGTGAAATTTATTAAAATTGACTTCAATAATTTTCATATTACACATTCTTCATACACTGTTTAATGACTAGATCATAATTACTTCACATTTCAAAATCTATGTGAAATAATTTGCCATAAGCATAGAAGATGAAAATAATAAAACTACTACAATGAAGCATTTAGCAACACGAATTAAAATGTTGATTTGTCTCTTTTAAAAAGTCATCTTGAAACAACAAAGAGGGAAGACATGATTTCTTCATTTTCATATTTATCACATACAACTGCATACTACTTCAACTATAAAGCAAGAACATGACTAGCTGATCTATAAGGTGGAGATGTGTAGGATTTTTATTTTAACATGGAATATTTACAATTTTTTCATATATTAAGTAAATACTATGAATTTTAAAACCATTTTCCTTGGGATATGTAACTCCTATAGGTTAAAACAGTCTCATTGCATTACCTTTGTTCATTAGTGTTCATAAACTGTAATTTTGTGTTCACAAGTCTTTCCTCGTTTTAAAGCAACAAGGATGTCTAAGGTGCTGTGAATGTGTCCTGTAATACTGATAATTAACCTCCAAGGATAGATTCTGAATTGTCTCAAAAAAATAAAAACATACATTCCATTTGAATAAGACATATGCACTATTTAAAGGAATGTTTTAATCAAGCAAGTTAATTTCAATGACCAGAAATTAAAAGTCGAATAATTTCTCTTAAAAAATATTCATTAATGAAGGTTTACTTTTGATGCTAACATGACTAATGCATGTTTTCACAAAAAGACAATAGATATTGTAACATTTATCGCACATAAAGATGTACAACATTATGTTTTCATTTAGAATACATATGGATACATTTCATTCACTTGAATTCACACTATTTTTAATATTAATTTGTAAGAAGAGTAACAGTTGTACTTAATCATTGCTTTACAGAATATTCAACACATTTATGGAATATCAGTTAACAAGGATTATTTGATGGCCATATTTCTTTTAAATTTACATTTTTTTCTCCGTCATTGCGTAAATAGAGCCTACTATATTGGTTTTTTAGCCAATTCCTACTTAATTTAAATTTTCATTATTGCACGTCCTCATTTATAAATCTTTTCTGAATGGAAAGTATTACTTAATGAATGAATTGTAGGCCATATTAATATTAATGCTGTAAAAAAAATATATAACTACATTTATAAAAATATTACAAAATATTTTGTCAGAAGGTTAATTCAATACTGGTTTGTTGATTTTGCGTTCACAATCAACCACATGCAGGAGCTCTGTTATGTTATGAGAATAATACAAGCTTCCATAATCTACAGGCCAGCCTAGTTCTGATTTGATACTTTAAAACAGTTACTATCATTTACAAGTTGTTGTGACTAGAGGATGGATTGGAGAAATAATAATCGATAAGGAATTTTAGAAATCCTGAAATTCAGATAATAATTGCACTAGACTATCAGGGCCAGAGTTCTGCAACAAAGAGACATCAAGTACATTAGAAATCAATGATGGTAAATTGCATTAATGATATGACTGTGGACATGACCATAAAATAATAGGAATAATATAAAGTATTATTTTGATGAAATTGCTTGATATAGTATAGTTTAAAAATATTGGAATTGAAATACCTGTAATGGTTATTGTGCAGGATACTTACTTGATCATAATTGCCCCATCTGTTACTGACTTCTGTGGAATTTTCTTTGTTGGGATCAGGACTCGCTGGAAACTGGAAAGAAATTTGATATTTTTAAGGTTAGACGTAATATTTTTTGATAATAGCTTAAAGTAATTTGTTGTCCTAAATGTGACTTCATTTACAAAAGTAAAGGTATTGAAAAATATAAATTAAAATATAACTTGACTGTTCCTTTAAATTCCTGTCATTAAAGATGAGTGTCATTAGATTTATTCAGTCAAAAAATTGTAAAAGTTGTATGTGACTTAGGGGGGAGAAGATTATCTGCGCACATATTCAGCAGTTCCAGAATCCCTTCCCATCATTTTAACTATAAATAGTTGAAAGATGAGTAAAACAAAAATAAATAAATATAAATTTTAAAAATCGGAAGTTTAGCGATATTTGAAAAATAGTCATTTTCATTTCCAAGTTTCTGTTTAGACTGAATAATTCTAAACAACCTGAAACAAGCATTGTACCTCAGCTTCGGGGTCAATGATCCTATCTCTATCATGTTTTTCATCCAGCTTCCCTGATCCCTTGAGCAAATGCTGAGATGCCCCTCGTTTTGCTTCTGGACATAAATGTGACTTCATTATCTGTACATGTCTTCTAGAGTTCAATGGGAAAAATAGTTATTCAAATTATCATTGTTACAGCAGTTTTTCACATTACTGTTGTTGCAGAAGAAGAAAATTCCTTCACAAAGGACATGATGAAGGTTAAGAACCCAAATCTATAGCTGATTTGCTTTTAAAAATAGATTTTATTACATGGAGCGAATATTTTGTTAACAATTCTTGCCAAAACGCTCATTCCTTTCTATATTCAATATTCAACTTGTCTATGTTTTAGGGTAGAATCCAAGAATTCAGAAAACGTGCACAGAATACACTTCTCCCTGGCATGTCACACTTGGATTTAACTGTTTTTGACGTGAAAAAATCAGCCTTTTACTTTCTACGCGCATCCCACCTGGTTGCTGGGGTGTAGGGCTGTCTGCCGGAGGAGCTTCTGCAACTGTTGGATGTATTCGATGGCCGACTGCAGGGTCTTCACCTTGCTCACCCGCTTCCCCCTAAAACCAAATGCCAAATACAGAATCTTAGGAAGGGTGAATGATGAGGGTGATATTCAAGTAACATTCAACCGGGCCTGATGTTCAGGTGTCTCAGAAAGGTTACAAACTTGCAGGATTTAGAGGGATCAAAAACTACACTTTTTGTCAACAAATAGGTGGTAGTTGAAAATTTCATATACCTGAGTTACACATGTGTCATTTGCCCGTGATTGTTAGGAAATCCCACATGCAGAGGTGTTCGGCAGGCGTATGAAATCTCCTTGTATGTGTCAGAACGTTACCCGCTAAACATTTGTGCATAAAAGGTCCGTACAGGTGCCCCCAATAGCAATTTTAGCATGGAGATTTCACCTCCCCCAAACAACTAGGTATATGTATTCTTCAATATACAATTTTTTTGGTCGGTGGGACGTAAGTTTTGTGGATGCTCCTCTCGATAGTAGGGATGGCGCAATAAGTCCTAATTGTAGAAATACCAAATTAAAGTAAGTTTGGATATTCTGTTTGATTGATTTGCAAGGATTTAAAACTGCTTCTTATTAACGTTTAGCAATGTTCATCCGAGCACATACATTAGCAGGATAATGATATGACGCCCAATTCAGGGTCATGCTGTGCGAAGTTGGGTTCCAGTATGAAGCTATTTAACTTTTAAGACAATTATTGACAGAGCCTAATATTTACAGGGGGTGCAGCTAGTTTTACATCCCTTTTTCTTCTTCTTCTTCTTCTTCTTCTTCTTCTTCTTCTTCTTCTTCTTCTTCTTCTTCTTCTTCTTCTTCTTCTTCTTTTTCTTCTTCTTTTTTTTCTTATTCTTCTTCTTCTTCAAATGAGTTATCTACGGAATCTAAAAGAACATGTCTAGTTGTCCGTAAGGTCCTTAACCCCAGAAATACGAAGGGGGCGCAAGGAGCCCACCACAATGATATTGCTTTCAGTTCACTTGATTCATGTGCTCTACGTTATTGAGAATTAATGTAATTCATGAGGCACTTTCAGTCTTCTTTTTTCGCAACAATGGCAGAAGATATGTGTATCACTTCCTTTTATATCTGCGTTTTTCTCGTGTGGGTTCGATAAACCCTTTTCATAGAATATGAAGTGTTTCCGTTGTGCATTTAGTGGTTGTATCATTTTCCCCCTTTCATCTTTATAGGAACATTTTGTTTATTTGCTTTGGATATGTTGTCAACATTAATTCTCTTTCGAAAACGCACCTGAATAGAAAAGGCGGCAAGAGACCGACTATTTTTCAGTTTATTCGCTGAAGATGTCAGAAATGTTGGCTGAATGGGAAAGAGAAGAATGGTTGTAGAGTATAATGATTAAGATTAAGATTAAAAATGGATTCCGTGAAGGAAGTTGTATTTCTAAGTGTTCAGTAAATATAAGACTAGAACATATGCCAGCATGGAAAGAAATTCAAAGTCGATTAGGAACTACATATTTCGGCAGAGCGAATCACATGCACAAAATTCAGACAAGAATTCAGAAAACGGACGTTGTGAAATATTCATACGCGAATCGAACTATTAGAGACTGGAACGGTTTGCCTGTGACAATCTTCGATCCCTTTCCTGAAAGCCTAAGCAAATTTAAAAATAAATTAGTTTCTTGAAAGTTGATATGTGTGTATAAATATATTCAATATTATTCAGTGTAAGTAACTGTCTTCTATGTAATTAAGTATTATTATTATTATTATTATTATTATTATTATTATTATTATTATTATTATTATTATTATTATTATTATTATTAGTTATGTGCAGTACAGTGGCGTTGTGAAACTGAGGGAAACGAGTGTGTAAGAAAGACATTACAGTTCAGTGATTCGCAGTACGCTGAAGTGACGTGTGGTGAAGTGGAGAGCTATGAAAGATTGCACGGTAAAATGTTTACGTTAATTTGTAAAGTTTGTAAATTTTGTAAAGTTGTTAAGTTCTGTAATGTTAAGTTAGTAATACACTAACTGCCACCAAGTTCTCAAATTCAATTGCAAAATTATTAATAAATCTAATCCAATATACAATATATTTTTTTGTACGAATTATACGAGTGGACTCGACGAGCCCCCCACTCCCACCCTCAGTGGCGGAACCATGGGGGCAGAGGGCCATGTCCCCTCCAAAAAAGGTGTAGAGAAAAACGTTTGTAACCATTTTAATTTTCCAAAATTGATTTAAATATTTATTTATTTTATAATTATGTAATTACGTTAAAACATTGTATAGTATCATATCCACACTACAAAAAATTCAAATGTAATAACAAATATTATTATTTATCAAACATATATGATGCCCCCCTCCCCTCAAGTGATCGGCTGGACCCGCGGCTGCCTCCTCTTAGGAATAGACGTTACTGGTGAGCACTGATTGAGGGGCTTAGAGAGGAGAGTGCTGGCACCTGGCGTTCTCGATGGGCACCGCGCGGCGCAGGCGCCCGAAGGCGCAGTTGACGGCCTGCACGCGGCGGCGCTCGCGGGCGTTGCGCCGCGCCACCAGCTGCGGGGGCTTCTCGCGGTGGGGCACGTGGCGGCAGGGGCCCCCCGCCCCCGCCCCCGGCCCCGCCCCCGTGCCGACGCCAGCGCCCGCCCCGCCGCGCCGGCCTGGGTGCCCGCCGCCGCACGCGCCCGTCGACGCCGCCGCCGCCCCCGCAGCCGGCTGGACCGCCGCCGCCACCGCCCACGCCGCCGCCGCCGGGGGGCCGTCGGAGAACATGCAGCTCGGCAGCGCCGCCGCCGCCGCCGCCGGCAGCTGCTCCCCGCGCTGCGTCATCGGGGCCTCGAACGGCGATCAGCACCAATCACAACGCACCGGCTCTCTGCGCAACAAAAAACATATTCCTGCAAGACCGAGATGTAGCACAGTTACACACAGTCGGTATTCGGCGAGTAGCGAGCGACCGCTCGCCCAATACCCAGTGTGGATGGGTTGCTTGCTTTTTGTCGAGCGACGAACGTTCGGATCTCGTCGTATCCACCGCGTGTCGGTCTTTTGCACACATGAAAGGAAGGGAACATTCGACGAGCACATTAGCAACTAGGGATTGGGCGAGCGTTCGCTCGCAACTTGGCGAATGCCGAATGTGTGGATCCGCCTTTAGATTTAGCGTTGGTGATTATGACAGTCCCACTCATCATCATCAATTCTTACCGTGAATGAGCGAGGGGGCTTACGCGTTCGTCCGGGCAGGAAGTTGTAAAAGTTGTGTGCCTTTATTCCCCGCCATATGAATGACAGGAGGGATGGCTTAAGTTGGGTTGATGAACAGATGGGGTATGTGTATGGAAGTATACGCTAACCATACCTCAAACACATAGTGAATGTACCCATTCCTTTAGGAGAAATCGAAACCGCATCCCTCAGTTCCGGTGCGTGTTCGATCCCCTGCGTCTCTCATTATTAACTCTCATTCCATAACGAAATTAAAGGTAAAATAGGCATATCAAAAACATTCTACAAATAGAGTTGTAGTCTGCTCTGTAAATTGCTATGGGCATTCGAGATTTTAACAGAGAGATGGTCTTCAAAAATATAGTCCAACGAAAGTCCGGATCACAGAAAACGATGAAGGCGTTGACTTTCAGAACAGAGTGTGTTAGGTACCATAAGGCACAGGAGCACACGAGATGACTGTCAAGGACGACGGTTGGATGCATGAGATGCCGAATGATATAGCTCCATTTGCAGCACAACATGTACTTCTACTAGGAAATTCTTGAAAGCAAGAACCTCTTGCGTACTGTTTTGCAAACGTTCCCACTTTGGAAAAAACGAGCCTGAAAAATGTTTCAGAAAATATTATGTGTTTATGTCACTGCATTGTCAACATAACTTTCATGTTCAGTTACTCGTCGAATTAGTCATTGGACCCATGAAGAGTAAAATTTGCCTTCTGCTTACTAAGCAGTTCTCTGGTACGCCCGTTGCCGCGTCATGTTCGTGTCTCGTCATTTTAACATCTGCAGTTTTGTCGATCTTTCTCCTTCGATGACCAATATATCTTTTGAGATCGATGTAAATATAAATTATCAAGTCCGTTATCCACTGCATTTAGAATGGTCCGACGTAGGTTCAAGGTTGTAAGTATCTTTCACTCTTTTTTTAATGTATTAAGAGAGCATTGTGCTCTTTTAAGTGATCAATAGCAATATTACGATTTTTTGACAAACACGGGGAATGTCAAGTTGGCCTGAGAAGAGGGAAACGAGCGCATAGTTGTGCAGCGTTCACTGCGAAGAGAGATTTTTTAACGCTCTGTTCAAACAATATGCTCCAAAAAAAAGGGGATTAATATTGGGTCGTGATTTGTGGAGGGAAAATGTGAACAAGAATCTCAAGAAGGTATTTATTGTAATAACTATAGGCCTGCGCAGGCTAAAACAACATGGGGTCAACTACATTTCTGGGTTCCCTTTTACATTGAACTTTTTTATACCTACATATGACTTATTGAATAAATAAAAAAATATAGTGATATAGTGATAACAATAACATAGTAATCACAATAATACAGTGAGTAAATAAAAAAATACTAGAAATATAATTAAATTATAACTTCATATTTTAATGTTCATTAATGCAATTAGAGTATTTACAGAACTGCCAGACGTGGAGAGCCTCTTTCGCAAATGTCGTAACACAAAATCCCTAATTTATTGAGTTTCACAAATTAATGTAAATTATTGTGAAACATTATCCTAATTAATTATTTCATGTCAGTATATTTTTAAATGTCTTTACTTATGCACAAAATAATAAGTGATATCAGCTGTAAAGCGATCTAAATAATAAAAAATTAAAAAATTCCTAATAATCAGTTTATAAGGGGAAATCAGGGATTGGAAATATTTACGGAAATAAAATGTTTTATAACGTACAGCCAGTCACGGTATTTGTAGGGAATGACCCCCGGATCACCTATGCAAGCATGAACACGTGGAACCACGAAATCACACCATCATGGAATGTCGTATACACGTTGCATCATTGTCGTATCGTTTCGAACATTCGTTGCTGTACAATGATTTCATTACAGAAAACATTCATGCGTTGCTCAAGTAATTGGTGTCTATTTAAAACGCTGTGCATTCATGAAAATTCGATGTTCTGCTTCTGTCGTAATCAGACATTAAATTATCTACCTATACTTTACACTTAATTACGAAAAAACTACTCATATTTTCGATCTAATTTCAATATCGGTTTTTAAAGAATAGATTTCATTAAGAAAACCATCTCTATCTTCGATATTGTAACTGTAAAAATTTGAACTTTTGCAATTTTCGAAAAATCAAATACGTTAACGATAATGAGACTTGTACCATTATATTAAGCGGCCACTACACTATCCGAGGTCAAAAAATTGTTAAAAAACTTTGAAGCCATTTTGAGAGAACATTGAAAATGTTGTTGAGGCTTTATATAAAGTACCCTGAAAAATCAAAATATCCGTTTCAAACTCAGAGAGCCTGAAATTCATTTAAAACGATCGTGGACTATTAATTTCGGAGAAAATCGGCTGAACGGTTTATGCGCTAGCCTTGACCACAGACAGATGGACGTTTTGTCGTCAATCAATTTTTGGGTATCAACTACCCACAAAACAAGAATTCTAACTAAATATTGTGTGTTAGAGGTAAGTAATTTACTATGTATAAGAACATTAATCCATTTTTTAGTTACCAGGACCCTACAATAAGAGTTGTGTCGAAAATTCACTCTATTCTGGCTCACGATTACAACACTTTCTCTTCTTACAAAGTTAGGGCGAAAAAGTAATTGTGTACTTCTTACCAGATGAGCACTTAAGTTCAGATTTGTCTGCTGTTGAATGTCCACCCCGAATTCTGAACTACGACGCATGGAACAGACAAGCTGTAGATTAACTGTGGCGCTTTCTACGTCTTCGTATGGCGAAATCAGCGTTCATTCCCGTCCCCACTTACACTGGCTGGCTTCGGATTGCCCGCCGCCGTCTGGCGCTCTGAGCAACACAAGCTGCACGGTGCCATAAGTGGCTTACAGCGTGCACAGGCGCCGGAGCTCCCGGAAGTACGTCAGGGCAACTAAAGACGATAGTTACACTTCCGGTGGCGGGGAAGAACACGATTCGCTTCTGCCTCTACTTTGCTACGGAGACTTTAACGCCTGGCTACACGGAACTTGAATACAGGATCGGCAACTTTTTTTCTAAACGCTGGAATTGATATTGCTACACGTACATTGAAATTCCTATACGTACGAAAAAGAAAATATAATCTTGAAATTGTAATCATTCATGACTCCGGACATAAGATCTTGATAAACTATTCCCTACTCAGTTTGCCTTCAATTCATTGCGCCGAATTTGCAACACTAGTCCAGTTAACAGGAGTAAAATATTTTTCCTCGCCGAAATAGTGCCAATGACAGATTTTGATTGGGTATTCTTTAAAAATAACATAAATAAATAATCAATTAAGCGAGAAGAACGATTTACGTTTCCGAACAATAAAATTTAGAATATTAGCAGACATGAAGTATGTCTGACGCCGAAGACTCCAGTTGTAAAATTGATGTCTATCAAGAAAGACTTACTGTTATTAATTAACGTTCGCACATTTAATTACAATAATCTACTCCTCTTGGAATTTATTTTATTAAACCTCTCTCTGTTAAAAAACAATAAATTGTTTCGAAATACTTCAATTTACCGAAACAAATCTTCAATAACAACATATTGAAGCTGTGTTTCGAATATATCGAATACCACTTTTTTATATCAAAGACCCATCAAAAGTGGATTCTGACATAGTAATGCAAGTCATAAAAGTGGATTCTGACATAGTACATAACGCATTAGAGGACGTACAAACAGCAACAAAACAAATCCGCACGTTTTCTGAATCGGGGACCCACAAAACAAGTTTTTCTGTCGACAAATTGCCGTTTTCGCTGCAGCATGACTAATGTACTCTACACTGTGAAGTAACTGGGTAGCCATCCAGCCAGCCGGTTTTCGGCGGCGCGATCGGCTGATTGATTTGAGATTTGAATTTGCCGGCGAAGCTGTCTCTGCGCCTCCAAAGCGTAAGTGGGGAAAGGTAGTTTTATTTAAAAAGGATATATTTTATATTTAATATAAAAAATCAATATTATTTTCAACAATGGGTACAAAATATTTGAACTACGTTTAAATGTAATTGAAAACAAAATTGAATAGCTGCATATAAATGGAATATATATGTTTGTTTTGAATGCGACTTACTTTCTTCAGTTGCTGCTAAAGATACTTTTTTACACTATCCATCCCCCACTGCTCAATAGTTACTGCAACACACTTTCTGAAAGGTGTCATTCTTATGTAGTAATATGCGAGTAGGTGAAATACTTTGAAGCCTACGTAGTTAGAATAAAAACGAGAACAGATATGAAACAATACAATTCAAATGTACGGTGCATGGAGAATAGTACACGGGAACACATTATCTGACAGAACAATACGATAGATTTCAAAGGATAGACGGGCAATGGGGGAAATTTGCAACGCGTTAAAGAGCACTCTAGATTATCCATTGCAAACGTTTGTCTTGTAACTTGAAAATTGGACGCATAAAGAGAAAAACTCTAAGGCTTTCAATAACAAGCATTATACCGAGAAGCACATGATCATTTTTGGAATTTATTCAAAAGAATTACATCGCGAAAAGATAATTCTTTAATAGAGGGGATCACATGAAAAATATACAGTCGAGGGCTTAGAGATCAGATGTTGGAAAATTTTACTTTACTAACAGAACTCCTATGGACTGGAATAAGTTACCTGCAATAGTCTTTCAACCTTTACGTATTCAAAAGTTCAAAAATAAAGTATTTAATAGTAGCACATTAATTCTTAGCTTAGGCAGTTACTATTGTTACTACTATTTACTTTGGTTGTTAATAAATACATAACCTAATGAGTATTAATGTCATGCCTGTATTGAAGGGTTGTGTCGTGATGTGAATTGGGGTGAAATAAAGAAGGAGAAAGAAGTGAAGAGTTATGAAGTGAAGTATAATTTAAAAAAGAAAATTCCTTGATAAAATGCGTTAATATATATGTATACGATAATCATAAACATTTAGAATTATTGTTATCAATATTTTTATTACTGTATTACTAGGTAATACTATTTCAAACCAATTTTATTTTATATTATATTAATGTATAAATATATTTAATTGTATGAAAATGATAGACTTCTGCCATCAGGTTTCAAAAAACCTACATGCAGAAATAATGGCTATCTTTCTACCAATGTATATAGTACACACACATAAACACACACACTCGCACTCACATTTTCTATACATAAGACGCTAAGGAAAGATAACGGATTAATACCTTTTATAAGAAACCATGGACACAAAACCCGTAAGTGTATTAATTTTGGATAGGGGAGAATTAAGGCGATAAATATAAAAGAGGCTGGTAATGGCGCATATATTTCAATTTTTCAAGCTCACTTGCCACCCGCAAATCGGCGCAACAGACTTGATCATCATGCGTAACTCGAAAACAATGCGTCCTAGAAATTAAGGGTCTTAAAACCAAAGTCGCTACATGGGACACAAGTTATATTTCCTACCTACGTTTTATATCCATACGGAATCTACAAAACGACAGAATTTGAACGATGTAATACATTTTTTAGGGTTCCATTACTCAATAGCACAGATTACCGGAAATGCTGAAAGTTCGGTTCCAGTGTGAAGCTATTTTCACCTTTAAAACAATGGTTTAAAATGTTCTCTTTTTTTCTGCAATACTTCGAGGAAAATATTTGGGGCACTTCTATTACATATTTTGAGGGTTTTTGCTCTTCTGGACCATCTGGATAGAACTACAGCTATTCAAAACTTCCCGTTTCATTCTTAAATTATTGTAATTTTTTAAATTTCCAGTTTAATTTCGAAATTAACAAGTGCAGGAACACACGGTGAATATGTGAAGAAAATTTTTAAGAACTTTTGAAGGAACATTTGAGGATACATATGGGGGAATATTTAGAAGAAACATTTAGAATGAACGTTTGAGGGATCGTTGGGAGAGAATTTGGGGGAACTTTTGGAGGGGAACATTTGGGGACATCATTTGAAGGGAACATTTAGGGGGAAAGTTGGGAAGGGACATCGATGAATGTGCCAGGGAATGTGGTGGACATGCGAGGGGAGCGTGTATGTGGGCAAACATGGCGGTGATCAGGTGCAGCGAAGAACGGAGTGAAAAGATAGCTCTTCAAAAGACCTCGTCAGGGTGGTCAGAAGCGAGAAGAAAGTCGAAATCTACGTAAAATTAATTTTAAGCGTTAATAAGCCCGCTGTGGAAGGTTAAAAATGCAGTTGAGGTTCTGGCCTGAAATGGGGAACACTTTTAGAACAATGATTTATAATGTGCGGAATGCTCGCAAGGGTCTACCTAGTTTTATTTATTTATTTGTATTTATCGCCAACATTAAAAAATGTATGTGATGTTTGGGGGACCACAACCTGAGCACTGCTTCCTCAGCTCCGAAATCTATACCGTTTATTTTACTATATCTAACTTTATTTTGAATATAGGAAGCAACGAGTATTCTTGACAACACTTTATTTCAAGAAACGTTCGCACTCGTGTAATACAAAAGTACGAGAAAAGCAACAAGATGATCAACAAGCAACATATTGATTTTGATGGTACATCTTTCAAAATAGCTGATCACATCACTTCTATGGCACCTTACGAAACGAGAGCTCAAGATAACGTGCGCAGATAGTGAAGTTACTGTCAGATAGTAAAATGCAATTTACTATCAGTTTCGTGTTTTCTCAAATAAAATTTGAGTGCACTTGAGTAAGAAGACTTGAGAAGAAGAATATCGGGCACTCGCGTACTCACTGTCCCTTCCGACGTCCGCGGCTGCCCCCGTCGCCGCCCCCTGCTCCGCCGAAGAGCACGTGCGCATAGGGGGCCGGGGCCCGTTGCTCGGCCGGGTTCCGCCTGTGGCCGCCCGCGACCGGTCGTAGGGCGTGCACTGGCGCCCGCCGCGGGTTATTAGGTCCTTATATCGCCCGCGCGCGCGCCCGCATACGCCGCTCGCACCTGGCGGGGCTCGGGGCGGCGCCCACCCACGCCCGCCCCGCCCCCGCCACCAGCCTGCCGCCACGCTCTACCCACTTACCTCAGGAAGAGGACGCCCTTATCGTACATCAGAACTGGATAAGTTTTCCGGAAGTAGACACCTCCGTACACATCGCACCTACATCACTCGGGCGAATTTTGATGACCTAAAACATCGCCAAAAATAATCAATAAAATGCTCTTAAAAAGTTTTAAAATACCCTAAAAGCAAAGAAAAATAATGTGAATTTTTTTATCAAATCCATTTCAGATGAACATCTCAAGTGTTGGATGTCATTAGTGCAATCGCAGATTCGTCTTTTCGTTCAAGTGATCTCAACTTGCAAACTTTTTGTTTGGATTGTTCTTTACCAGGAAGTCTCTGTCAATTGTTATCGCAAAATCGGACGAACCGACAATGGAGCTGATATGCGTCTCAGTAACCTTAGATCACATGCAACGCCTGTCATTACAATTTTTGAGCGAAGAAATCGAATTCAATGGAGAACATTTATTGCATCCCATAAACATGATTTGAAGCAAGTACCATGAAAATGATACCATTAAAATCGATAAAGTCAGCGAAATATGCTTTAAAAAGTACGAAAAAATGCAAAATAAAACAAAAAAACTTAATATTCAAAATCGACAAATATAAAAAAAATGTCATAAATTAGGGTAATTTCCCTTTGTCATAGCATAAAATTAATTTCTGTACTGAAAGGCGTTGTTCTGAAATGAAAAGAAAAAAATGTCATTTCATTAAAAACTGCCCTTATACATTACATTCAGTTTCAATGTGAGATCTACATATTTCACTCATGACATAACGTGTAATCAGATACCTCACAGGTTTATTTCCGAAATTTTTTGTTTCGAAAATTTAAGAATTTATTGTATAATATCGTAAAAATGGACCTCATTTCTGTAAGTAGTTTTTTCTTCTTGTCTTGTTACTTGGCACATACTTGGATAGCGTATAATTAGTTGTTTCACTTAAGGGTATTAATAACTACAAATTTAGACAGTTCCCTGGGTTTACCACGAGTTTCATATAGTATTTCTGGAATGAGATTATTATAAAGGGTCCCTATTCGTAAAGGTGGAATGATTTTTATAGATGACAGAAGTCGCCACAGGTCACATAATGCATCATGGTCTCGCACACTTATATCTCTGTTTTGATTGAATGAGCTCATTTAGCATGATTTTCACCCACCCAAAAGTGGGTGGCCAGCTTGTGTGTCAGAAACGTCATCGTCAATGTGCCACGTGATGTTAATTTTCTTCTGCAATGTGTCAGGAGCCATATTGTGGTTTGAAAGTATTGCTTTAACATTAGTGTTCTGAAGAAAACGTCTTTGAAATATGACTACATTATTATGGATGTTCCTTCAATTTCGCCTAGAGGCCTATATCCCGTTTATACTTTAGAAATGCCCTGTCTTAAGAACTGTTTTCAATACGCAATTCTGTGCCGAGTATGAAGTGGAATGGAGTGGAGGTGGACGAGTGCGAGTTGATTTGTTGGCACTTCTCAACATTCGCACACTAAGCTGAGAACATAAACACACCTTTTGTTAATTAAAAAACGGGATTTTCCCATTTCTGTACATCAAATCAATCCAAGAAATTCAAAACAAATATTGGATTCCCAAATTGTTCAAAATATCCTTTAGAAATGTTGGAAAATAATACAGAAGGCAGTTGATGCCCCTTTAAGGGGCTGTTAAATGGGAAATGCCGTGAAGGTAACACAAAAAAAGTAAAGCATTTTTTTTAGAGCATATCATGATTTAAAATCATAGCAGAATTATTTAAAAAATATTGTGTTCATCGATATATGCATACACCCGCATGCACTTTAATCACCCAGTAAACAACCTAAATCTAAAAGAATTACAATTTACAATAAAATTACATTAACCCAATCCTCAATAACTCAAAAGGTTTGGTATCTTGAACTCTTTCCTACATTTTTCCTTTTCCTTTTCAGTTCCTTGTTAACTTACTTCAATAAGGAGAGTGCTCAAATCTGTCAATAAAATACATTTTTTGTTTTATTTCTGGAAGGGGAGTTAGGTGTCTCCGGAAAGCTTTTTATTTTTCTTTGATTTCGAAATATTGCTCGTCGGGATACTGCTTGTTCACCTCGGTGGTTTTGGGAAATCGTAAAAAAAATACTTGTTGCTTTGTTAATAGCCGCTTTTCTGTTGAATGAATTATAATCAAATTTGTGACAAACAGAAGCGTACGTTAGACGGCAGTTACAGGCAAATATCGAAATTGCCTATTCTTCCTCTCCGTAACTTGAACATTTTCTCAATCACTCCATCTTTTCAATTACGCCTTCGGGATGTCGATGCTAACTAGAAAGTTGACTGCAAAAAATTGCAATTTTATTTAATAGAGGGTAGTCTTTAGTGGTACTTACGGGATCCCTACTTCATTCAATCTGAGCAACAGAAAACATTTCACTTACTTTGAAAAGTCAAAGAGTAATATTTACGTCAGCCTTATTCTCAAGATATTGGTTTCTTATCATAAATATGTTTTGTCATTAGTTTATTTGGGCGGTATTTTAAGTAATCAGAGTCATTCATCATTATTTTGATCTATTAGTCTATTTTGGAGCAAATATCAGAACGTGTCGTTTGTAAATCTATATCGTTATAGTTATTAACGTTATTAGGCCGATAAACACCAAATAACAGACGCGTTTTAAGTTTGTAAACCGAGGCGACATCAGAGGTTTATAACCAACCAAGTCTGTTATTTCGGCCGTATGTCGTTCAATACTCTTCGTAGTACCATCTTCTTATAAAAAAACGTATTAAACAGTCATTCGCGCATATAAGTAATTCACAGTTTAAAATAACTTGAAACCCTCTGATCAACGAAATTAGTCGTCGATATCCAAATCATCAGAATGGCGGCGCGGATGACGGCTGCAAGGAGCCAGTCGGCCTCTGCAGTCGAGTGCTGCACACCTGGCCCTTCTCCCAGAAAAGGCCTCCTGTTCGGTCCCAACCGCGCGCACCCTGCAGGCCGCTCCCGTGATTGATCATTTCCACGCCGAGGCGGAGGCGGCAGCGGCGGAGGCGGCGGATGCGGCGGAGGCAGCGGCGAAGGCAGCGGCAATGGCAGCGCCGGCGGCGGAGACGGAGGCGGCGGCGGCGGCGGCGGCGGCGGCGGCAGCGGAGGCGGAGGCGGAGGCGGAGGCGGAGGCGGCGGGGGCGGAGGTGGTCGGTTCGCTGTTTCTTTTTCGTGATGAGCCCTTTCTGCCCAGGGGCGCGCCTCTGCACCTGGCCACGTGCCGCGCCGCCCCGCGCCGGTCCGCACCAGGATGGCGCGAGCGCCGCGCAATTACCGCCGCCTATTAACACCAGGCTCGCTCAGGGGCGGATCCAGGGGCCGTCCAGGGGGGGGGGGGGGACCAACATACACTTTTGTTAAATAACAAACATTTGTTATTATATTGCGTATGATTTTTGTAGTGCATATATAACCCAATAAAATTTTAACAACATAATTTTTTTAATAATTACATATATATTTAAATCAATTTTGACAAATAAAAGAAGGAAACAAACAAAAACTGTAGGCCTTTGGGAGGTATCTCCTCCACCGCCCCAGCCGAGATAAGCTCCCGACGTAAGTGGTTGTGAGTGAATGGAGATTAACACAAGGAAGAGGAAGGAAATATCGTGCGCGGTCGGCGGTTCTTTCAAAGGGATCTGCTCCGGCATTTGCCTGGTGTCAGGGGCTTGGAGCAGCACAGTGTTCCGGTGCTTGGCAAGCCCTGGAGGCCGAAGCGCTGTACTTCAGAACCCCGGCGATGATCATCGCGGAATGGGTCAGATAGGGGTGGGGGATCGGAGGGGCTCGAGGCGTAGTAGCTAGCGCGTAGTTTAACCATTGGACCTGGGCTCGAACCCCGGACAAGTAGCAAGTATACTTTGTGGCCAAGTATACTTGTCCCGTCCGCCAAGTATACTTGGCGGACGAAGGCAACTCTCGGCAGGCTTTCAGAAGTACTATCGTTTCTCCCGCCACTCGTCTACTGTGTCTCCATCACCGTGCCACCATTAGAGCTACAATTTACTTATTCGAACCCCAGTTCTGAGTCTCAAGGTCCTCAGCACTTGAAGGACTCCTAAACCCCATAAAAAATAAAAAGAAGATTTGGCCCATTACCAGTACTACGTGCATGAGGAAGGATCGCGCTGTCCGTGACCCTTTTAGAGTGTATCTCATACTTCAGCATCCGCCCGGAACGGATCAAACCAAGGAATCGACCGATTAGGAATTGCTGTCCTCTTCAGCTCTCATCCGGTGGTCGGCATCGTCCCACCTCCGGTGTCTAAACTTTTTACGGGGGAGGTGGCTCATGGCATCTACTGATGTCACTGCAGTGCTTCTGACCGGGAAGTTCTAGGTTCGTGTCCCGACGATGGCAGGATTTTCGACACTAGCTTGTCAGAGAGGTCGAATTCAGTCAGTGTCTGGAGGGGAGTTTTAGCGGTTGGCTGCTCTGATCGGTAGTTCTCCATGATTTCTCCAATCAGTACTAGGCGAATGCCGGAGCAGTACCCTAACCAACGGGCCACGGACCTCGCTCGATCTTCCCTTCCTCTTCCTTGACTTATCCTCACCCCTTAGTTACACACATTTACACTTACATACACTACACTACCATACATGCCGGGAGACCGGTCGGGAGCTTAGAGCTTGTCCTGGATGGGGCGGTGCCCAGTAAAGGGAAAGCACTTACTATGGAGAAGGATTTGCAAAAATCATTCATAAAAACTGTATCCGACCAATGTGACTAAAATATTAATTTAAAGCTAAATTTCAATTTTGAAATTTTGAATTTTATGTGCTTGGATATTTTACCTAACCTCTGAAAAAATAAAATCATATATAGAGTAAAAACCTATTTATTTTCGCAGAATCGGATATTGTGAACCTCTGATATAGTGAAGGAAAAAGGTTAATCGCAAGTGCTTCGCTATAAACGAAGCCGGCTGTTCATCCCTTTGTAATAATCATAAATATAAATATAATTGTAACATCACAACACCACAAATGATCAATATATTAAAAAGGATATGATAACATTTGCTGAAGAAGAAAACCAGGTAATTATTATTAAGTTAAGAAGCCGAAGAGACATTACATTGGTGATTAATGGTATGGAAGGGTGAGGGACTGAATTGTCAAAAGTGTTCTCAACATCTCAAGTTGTTGATCGCCCCTCCGATAATGCCCTTAACATAGAGGAGCTCTCAGGAAAGGACCATCACTTGTTCTATTCTCATCAACTCATTCAATATTGCCGGACAGTGTTAAACCACCATCGGATAATAATAATAATAATAATAATAATAATAATAATAATAATATCTTTATTAATGGCGAGGCTTAGGCCATAGAGCCTACTCTTCCACCTAACCATTGAATTTGCATTAATACAGAGAAGTAACATTTTAAGAGGGGGAGGACAAGCTGTATATTTACGTCTGGAAGTGCAAAACTAGTGACCATCCCGGCATACGCCTTAAGCGATTGAGTAAACCCAGAAAACCTCAATAAGAATAGGGGCTTAGGGTCGGACATTATCAATACACAGAGAAAAATGGAAGAGAAAGGAAAATGAAGGAAGGGAAACATAAATGAAAATGAAGAAGAAAATCCTAAAGAGGAAGATGAAAGAGAGACAGAGAGGGGAGGAGAAGCTGTACATTTACGAGGTGTGTCTGGGTGTGCAAAACTAGGGACCATTTCGGCATACGCTTTAAGCGATTAAGTAATCCCAGAAAAACTCCAAACACGATGGCGGCTAAGGGCCAAATATTAATAGAGCCGAATGTGATATACAGTAGTGTAAGAGAAGAGAAAGGACGTTCAGGGGAAGGGATCTTAAGAAATGGGGAAAATTGTGAGGAAAAGGGAAGGAAGAAAAAGCGAAAAAAGAGGAAAAAGAAGTAGGCGGAAAAAGTGAAATTATTCCAGAGACGTTAAAGAAAGCTACGTTTGGTTTACATGAGCCCTTGACATAAATACTAGTAAAATTCACGGACGCTGTGAATTGTTTTTAAAATAGTTTCATGGGTTGAAAATGTCTTCCATGCTCAGCTTTGTTCAAATATGTTCTTTCAGTATCAGTCATTGAATTTACCAATGAATCGTAGTAGCTGATAATGTTATACTCACGTCCAAACGTTCCCAACCTCCAATGGCATTGTGTGTTACCTCCATTCAGGATATGAACTGGTCTTATTGCAATTTCAAAATTATAATCGTGTAACAAATACTTTCAGGTTGTGATACTAATAGTGGAATTTTAATACAGCTACATTTTTAAGCTTTTTTGCTAATATGAAAAAAATGCACATAGCACATTTGTATTAGCACAAACGCTACATACAAAAACAAATCATTTGGCGGTGAAGCGGGCGGTGAAGCGGGCGGTGAAGCGGGCGGTGAAGCGGGCGGTGAAGCGGGCGGTGAAGCGGGCGGTGAAGCGGGCGGTGAAGCGGGCGGTGAAGCGGGCGGTGAAGCGGACGATGAAGCGGACGATGAAGCCCTTGGAAGCGGGAAAATTCTAGAGATTGAAGAAGACGTTAACACCATTCTATATTATTTTTTACTCATGTATTTAATTAATTTTTGGATGTACGGAAAGTATTTGAATGTTTTAGAATCGCTGGTAGTGTATTTCAGGTTCTGAGAGCTGTAATGGTGATTAATCCACTGAACGAAGCCGTGTGATGTGTTACCCAAAAGCAGAGCTGAAACACGTGCTCGATTTAATTCCAGATGATTGAAGTTACATTTAAGGCGTGTTATATGATAACTGATTAAAATTTTATAAAGAAGAAGTAGAGAGTGGAGTAACCGTTTTTTGCGAGAGTAAGCATATGAGGTCTGACAAAAAAAATTGATACATGGCCGCATTTTCTTAGATCAAAAATAAACCGTACGCATGCGTTCTGTGCTACTTGAAGTGTACATTGTAATTTAAATGCCATGCTGGTCAGAAGAAAGTCATAATAGTCGAATGTAGTATAATAAGTAATTTGATGAGAGTCTCACGTGTGTTAATTGGTAAAAGTTTAGGCGTTTCAGCGAATGCATTGAGACAAAAACTTGACGGCAGTTTGAAACTACTTGCGAGTTCCAGCTGAGGGTGTTGTCGATAAATACACCAAGGGTCTTGGCTTCGGAAAAATACCTAACTATAAAACTATAAAATTGAAACGCATCAACTAGTAACATTCCATATTATAAATATTATCCAATGATGCGCGACACATCACTCCATTATGCCAATTTTTTGCGATCATTACTTTCACCACTATCACTTTTTTAAACTTTCTTTATTTTATCTTTTGAAAACTTAGTATTAGATAATATTTTTAAGAACTATCTGGGGCCCTTTCGGGTCCTTTGGATCCGTGCGTTAACACGGCACTACCGACCTGAAAATAAGATTTTTTGCAATTTGATTCAGCAAACAACACAGTAATTTATGAAATCTAATGAAAAGGCCGGTATTCTTAGCTTTGTTGTTATCCGGGGACTCTGCCGAATAAAACCGTAATATTTTTATATTACGGACGGACTCCTGATAGTCCCCGATGCTACCCATTCCAAAAACATTTATCTTTCGCATAATTGGACACTTTAAAACTAAATTTGTCCTAAAAATTGCACTCTTGGTATGAACAAATTAAAAGAGTCGATTCATTGCAAGTTTAATACTTTCTGCAACTTTTCCCGAGGTTGTTTTTTCTGGGGAGGGCGCCGCCCTGGAAACCTTAAGGGAGACCGCCACTGCATCGCACGTTTCCACACGTCAACTTATTCATAACTTCTCTAAAGAACCAGTCCCTTCAAAAAAATTTAGACAGAAGATAATTATATAATTATTTTATTTCAATACAAATTAAATTTTACATCTAAGTTCTTCAGTTTCAAAGTACGAAATAATTATGTAATTATCTGCTGTCTAAAAAAAATGAAAGGGACTGATTCTTAAGAGAAGTATTAATTAAGAAAAGGCAGCATAAATAGTATAAAAATTAACTTAATCAACAGAGCATAACACTATAAACTATTTTCATAATATACTATTATCACAGAGGTACATTTTAGATTGATGCTGTTACAGCTGTTTTGACGCGTTTGAAATTCCCAGAACAGATACCCTAGCGTTAATGGTAGTCGAATTAGTTACTACGAAATCACAGTCATGTGTATATTCCGAACAAAACGTACGGCGCATTGACATCTCTTCAGCTGGGACACGATTATCCAATCAGAAGTATTGATATAAAAAATTACGATATTACAAATATTTCGATTGGATTGCTGTGTCCCAACAGATTCTGTTAATGTGCTGTATATTTTAATCGGAGACGAATCGACTATTACTCTCTGGCGGGAACAGCGGGATACGGATAGGCTGGGGTAAGGAATATTGAGAACGGAGCAGTTTGGAATGACAACTACGTAGATGAACAAGTAGACGACGGCATTGCTTAAGAAGAGAGAGAATATGTTGAGAACGTATCGTGTATTTGCTGACACTAAAATTTCGATAGTTGTACCAGAATACTCTTGTTGCACCATTTTAGCGCGGAATACAGTTTGGTGCATGTTCTTGCTTTTAATAGCCCCAACTCTGCCGATACAAAGGGAACTAAGTTCTAATTTAATTATTTTGTGTATTTTATTAATAGTGAATTAAATCAGCTTCAATTCTCTGAAAATAATATAATAAAAAGTTGAGAAGTACTTACAAGTGGTATTGATACATTTCAATCATGCCAGAAGTGATCATTAGAGGTATTCCTGTCAATTTTCCATTTGAACCTTACAATGTGCAAATTGCATATATGGAGAAAGTGATCAGCTGTTTAGAGGCAGTAAGTACAATATATGAGAAGTATTTGAAAATTCTGATTTAATACTTTATTTCATGCATTATTAAAAAATTATATATTTGTTTGGGTGCCCTTGTGTATCAACAACTTAAGTTGAACTGTATGTTATTTGTTTTTGTAGGGTGGAAATGGAGTTCTTGAATCCCCTACTGGGACTGGTAAAACTCTTAGTTTGCTCTGTGCTTCTTGTGCTTGGTTAACTCACAGAAAAGCTCAAATGCAAGCTCAGTTACTTTCAAAAGTATCTGACCTAGGTTGTAGTGAAACACTTAAAGAATTAAATTTAACCTTGACAGGAAATAATGGTGACAAACCTGAAGGAATGGGTCTTGCTCAAAATCAACTTAGTCTTTTATTTCGTAAGTATTACAAAATAAAAGTATATAAAATCAACAAAAAATTGCTTTCTTATCTTTGTAAATGTGGTTTAAGGTGCTCCAAAGATAATTTATGCATCTCGCACACATTCTCAACTTACTCAAGCAGTTCAAGAATTGAAAAGAACTTCATACAAATATATGAAAGTATCTGTTCTTGGGTCACGAGATCAAATGTGTATCCATCCAGAAGTGTCAAAAGAAGAAAGCAATGCAATGAAGGTAAAATAAGATCAGTGACATTCATGATCATAAAATAAGATCAGTAACAAGCAGATTTTTATGGATTTTTAAAAATATTTTTTATGTGCAGACTGTTTTATGCCGAGTAAAAACAAAATCAAAAACATGCCATTTTTACAATAATGTTGATAAGAAGAAAGAAGAAGTCCTAGGGATTCAAGATATCATTGACATTGAAGACTTGGTGAAATTAGGCCGCAAATTGCAATATTGTCCGTATTATATGTCCAGGGAATTCAATACTGCAGCTGATATAACTTTCATGCCATACAACTATTTGCTGGATCCAAAAACAAGAAAAAATTTAGGTCTTGAACTTGCTGTAAGTATGTCAATAAGATTGTTTCTCTATTGTGTGTTAAAAAGACTTGTTTCTAGTGGAGTATGTTTTGCTGTTGTAGCTAACATAGTATTTTGTCTGGGGTAGAAGGAACCTAATCAGAGAACTTACATTTTGCCATAAATTTATTTCATACATTGTGATTGCTCTTTGCTAGGGAACGGGTTTACATGTAAATACTTATTTTTAGATTGGTACGAGGTACTTTTTTCTGGATGAATTAAAATAATTTTTACTGAACATATTTTGGTATAAGTATATATTTTAACATATTTTACCTATTACTACTTGTTTTGTTAAATTTTATTTTATTTACATGTCAAAATTGAACAATTCAAATATGTTTCTGGAATGAAAAATTAATAGTACTCTGCTTTTAAGATCTCCAAACATTTGTCCATTGTCAAACTTACTTGCCACTTCTCAAAAATTCTTTACTCAGAATCAAGGGTGAGTGGATATTTGTGAAGTAGTAGTAATTGCAGTCACATGCTTGCTCATGATTTACGAAGCTCAAGCGTATCTGAATTAAATTCTGACAAAACGTTCTTACTGACTGTTGCCTTTTCATACTTTCTTCATTGGACTGAGAAATATGCACCCTTATGGATGCAGAATTCAGAATCTATTCATAAAATGCTGTCCTTGCAAGTTTAATGAGATTAATTGATGATTTAGAACATCATGCAATCAATTTGTGGAAATTGACTTCAATAAATTAAGACCAATTACAAAAATGTTATATTGTGTTGTGGTGGTCCTTCCCAGACCTGAGCCATCGCTGGCTGTCTGGTATGACTGTTCACATGCGCACTGGGTCCTCATAATTAACATTGTATATGATATCTATGTATTTTGTATATATAACTACAGAGTGTGGTATAGACTAGTGTCAAATTACTTCTGTTGATATAGGGAAAGATAATGTTTGTTCAGTCCTTCTGTCCTTGTGAATCCATTTTAAACCTTGATATGCAATATTTTTTCTTTAAAATATGCTTGTAAAGAACAAGTTTAAAAATTAATTTGTATTTTATGTATTTTCAATTCTTTCTTACATGTTTCACAAAACTGAAGTACTTATTTCCTTTTTTTTTTGTTTCAATAAATACCATTACCTACTTATCATTTAGTACAAAGAACTGAAGGATATCTTAGTCACAGTAATTTCAATGTTTTGCGCTTTTTTGAACTTATTTATTATGCCATGCTATTGATTTATGTTCTGCATTAAAATTATGCCTGTGGTTGCAATTACTTCTTTACAGATATTCTAGTTTACCTATTGGATCTAGCACCAAGTGAAAACCAAAGTTAGAAAGTTCAAACTCTGTCGTGTGGATTGTTTTATCTTGTAATTATGGCATAGGAAACAAGGGCTTATAACCTTACCAATATGTTCAGTAATTCATGTGCGTTCAGTCTTTGTTGTTTAGTTTCCAATCCGCTATCAATACACTCATAAATTTATGAATGTGCAATATGGCTTAAGAGGTCCAAATGAAATTGATTTTTAATTTGAAGACAGTGTTTCTACCCAATTGTCACTCATTGGTTTTGTTTGTTTCCTATTTATTTTTCTGCCCTTTTCTTCAGTATTAAAACTTCCTAGAATGTGATTACAAATATAGATACTTTTTCCCCATACATCACACATTTTTAAAAATTGAATTGATTTTGAATTTTATGTCTGCAGAATTCCGTTATTATTTTGGATGAAGCACACAATATTGAGAAAGTTTGTGAAGAGTCGGTGTCACACTCTCTTAGTAATACTGATATTGCAATGTGTATTGAGGAAATATCTCAGGTATATGTCATAACTTTTATGTTTTACTTGCGAGACTTAATGTTTAATTTATTATTGTGAATCCTGAAATAATGAACCAGTAATCCATTATAAACTTTATATCATCTTGTGTTCAATCAACTTATGTAGCAATATCTTATTTCAGGTTATGAAGAATTTAGTTGAAAGGCAAGAAAGTGGATTTAGTTTAATTGATGATGAATCACAACCTCCTGATTTCACTGCAGATGACCTGACTTTGCTTAAAATACTGTTTTTAGAACTTGAAAAAGCAGTTGATGACTTGCCTCCTGGATCAACATATCCTGGAAACTTTATGTTTGAATTATTGCAGAAGGCAGATGTAAGAATATGTTGTAAAACACAGAGGAACCTAAATAACGTTTAAAACCAGTAGGAGAAAAGAAAAAGAAAAAATTGGGTCATTGAATTATTGAATGACAATGAATCTAGGTTTGAGAGGAGTGAAAGAGGTGTAGAGTTGTGACTAACTGACCCACAATCTTAGATACTACCTTGCTTAACTTAATATTAGTTTGGCCTCTTTGTCTGCAGATGGTGCAGGAAGGATGGAAAGGGCACAGTGGATTTTGTTTAAAATAGGTACAATGAAACCTGCCTAAACTGGAATTGATCAGGACAAAACATTATTCCGGTTTAAAGTTTCCATTTAATGCAGGTTTGTCCACTTTGACATTTGTTCTATTGGTATTTCTGTTATGAAATATCAATAGTAAATCACTAGTAAGTTACATGACTCTATTATAATTATAAAAATATATCAACATATTTATGGAAATTGCCCATAAATGAATATTTAACATATTTTTGCCAATTAAAAGGAAAAACGTCACAACTTATGCGCTAAAATAATACTATTTTTTCCAACAATCATTACAATTTCTTGTTTATCCCACTTACTAAGACCTTTTCAATTATGTTTTCTGAAGGAGAAAAATTTTAATATTTACAGTTTAAAGGTTTTTTCCAACCATAGTTAACATGGTTGTGAAACTCAAAAAACACACCTCAATACGTAGTGTCTGCCCTGGACTGCTTGTTGATTCTTTCAACGCGTAATGCGGTTGAACTAGGTTATGATTCCCCAGAGTACTATGTCTTTCTGTTACCCTCACATGGCCTTGACCAATGTGGCTCCTGCCAAGGAGTTAAGATTGTAAACATGGGGCTGGTGAATGAGGGAATACAAGCAGTATCCATGCTCAGAGAGCCAGGAGAGAAGGAATTCCCCTAGGGCCTAGGCCCTGAGAGACAATCAACTCCAAGGTCAAATTCTACCGAAGCTTCTTGCCTTCACTGTGTATCTGCCGTGACTGAAACTCACAACACTGGGACAGAGAAATTAAAACAGACTTAACAGATGCATTCATTCCATGAACAGTATCTCGCGACTCTCTGCGCTAATTGCATTAAATTCACACAAATTCTGTTTTATGAAGGATTTTCCTCCCTGCCAGACATGAAAAATCGTTGTTTCCACATTGGACAGATTCCATTTTATGTTGTGTAGAATGCCATTTAACTTCACAAGCCGGAGAAATTTTCCAGTTAAGGCAGGTTTCCATGTGTACCGGTTCTGGTTTAGACAGATTTTACTGTATTAGTAATTATGTTGGCCAGCCTCAAAGTTGTTTGGGGTAAATCACAGAGATGATGTTTTCAAAAGTGAAAAATACAATTCTAGAGACAAAAATCGATTTTGAATTTGGAAAAAATTGAAAACATTGTGTGATTTATATTTTTCAAAAAGACTCAATGTAAATCTATCTCAAATTAGACAGGTTGAGAGAACATTACATTACTCTTCTTTGAAAAAAATGTTTGATGATATGCCTAAATATGAGTGCTACAGAGATTCAAAAATATACTAGCAATTTTCTATAATTTCTGGTGGCAATTTTCTCAGCAGAAGGTCTGAAGATGCTATTTGTGTAAGGGTTAAGTGAAGTAATTTATTTGTGTACATTTTAATTACATTGAAGTTGTGTTTTTCAGTTGACACCTGGAAAAAGAAATTTAGTTATTGAGGCTTTGAACAAGATTGTTACTTATTTGTCCACAACTGGCTCCTCCCCATTTCAACGTAAAGGTTCAGCATTGCAAAAGTTCACTGATTTAATGTCACTTGTCTTCCGATATGAACAAGATTGCCCTTCTTATACAGAGCAGCTGAAAATCTCCTATAAGGTACACAATTTTTTTTAACATTTAGTTAATACTTTACTTAATATATAAAGATGTTCATAAATATTTCCAAAATGAATTTGAACAAATATGGAGAATTTCAGAAGTTTTCAACTGAGTGCACCAAACAATGGAACACACACTCGTGAGTTGCCAAAGGAGGTTCAAGCAATTTTGTTGCAGACTGTTGCGATTAAAATCTTGGACATGTGTTTACAGTATTTACACCCTTTAGATCAGTGAATGTTGAAGTTTATCTCCAGAAATGCTGAAAAAATAGATTTTTGATAACATGAAAAAGAATAATTCTTTATATACAATTTACATGAATGTAGTCACTGGAAATTCATCTCCGAATAATATTTTTTTGGCTCATTTTAGAGTGGAATTGTTCTTTGTATGATATAGTGATTTTTTCTTCTTTTTTTTCTTCTTTTTTTTTCTTTCTTTCTTTTTTTCTCCCTAAATTATGTTGTCTTATGAAAATTCATTTTAGCAGTTTGTGAAAAGTAGTTTCCTTCCTAATCCCCCACCTATTCCTTACTGGAGCACTGTAGGTGCTCTCCCATTCTAACCCATGCTGGCAAGAAGGCCTTGTGCTCCCGGCACTTGTGTGGGACTACTGCTACGTAAAAGAAATAATTATTTTGTGAAAAGAGGAATAAACATTTTGTAGTGTGAAAAACATCATGTCTTAATAATTTAATTTATATGAGGTTGTTGGACGATATAATTGGATGCAATTTCTACAGAGAGAAAATAGTTTTTAGGCAATAGATGGTTCCCAATGTCAAAAAGTATTTTGATATATCTATGTGTGTAAAATTTTAAAGTTGATTTAAGTAACTGAAAGCAAATTTATGAATGATTAGGAAATACAATGGCAAGTACTCATTTAAAGACCTTGTTTGTCAAACAGAAATGGGAATCTTGTTTGTCAAACGGAAACAAGATCAATACAACTTTTTCAGGATCACAAAGTAATTATAAAATAACACAAGAGTGAAGAGGAGTCAGGAAAACCTGAAATACCTCGATAGTGACAAGGAACTACTGGTGTAACAAAGGGAACAAGCTTACTAGGCTCAAAGTCTTGTTACATTTTAATAGTAATAAAAAGAAGTATAATATTAACAATAACAATAATGCACATAAACATTTTTGCAGGTTCATGTTAGCATGGATGAAGATAATAAAAAGAAGGCGAACTCTTGGTCAGTATCAAGAGCTCCCCAAGGAAAAATCGTCAACTTCTGGTGTTTCAGCCCTCAATTTGGGTAATATTCTTATTTGTTCACTTACATATAATAAATAAACATCCTTTGTTTCTTTTATGAGAATTGAATGAACGGCTTTCTGTGGATATGCTAGTTCTCTAGCTTTTTTAATTTCTTAGAATAGGTCACCTTGTAGCAGAAGATATTCATTGCTTAATTTTAACCAGTGGAACATTATCACCTTTGGAGTCTTTCATCTCAGAGTTAGGGATAAAAGTTAAAGAAACCCTCGAAAATCCTCATATTGTTGGTGATAAACAGGTACGGGTGGCCATTCTTAAGAAAGGTCCAGATGGTTGTGAATTGAACTCATCTTTCAACACTCGGTAAGTAGTTTTCTTCATTTATATAATTAAATTTGAATTTTATTGGTGTGTGTGAGTGTGTGTGGTTTTTCCTCTTCCTTTTTTTCCTTCAAAAATTAAAATTTGTTAAACGAAAAAGTGTTTGGTGATTGTGGTTGTTGCATGCAACCACCAAGTGTGCTTCATTTTGAGTAAATTTTGTGATTTCTAGTAATATTAGTTAATATTATGGATATAATATTTGAGATGGTATAAAGCTGTTTTTGTGTTCGCAAAATTCTTGAGTTATTTTAAAGCACGAGGTCTGCAAATCAGCAGCCTTTTTTATGATAAATTATGACTTTCTGAGTTGTTAATAACAACATTTTATACATAACTGATTGATATGATTTTAACTTAGTTCATTATAATTGTATTGTATTTGTTCCTGTTTCAGAAACAATCCAAATTATTTATCATCATTGGGACGCACATTAGTGAACTTAAGTTATGTTATTCCTGATGGTGTTTTGGTATTTTTTCCATCGTATGGTTTTATGAAAATCTGTCAAGAAAGTTGGCAGCTGAGCGGGGTTTGGTCTCAAATTGAAAAAAATAAGGTAAATAAATTAAACACTTGATTTTGTTATTAAATTATAAATTTTTAATTTGTTTTATTAAATTTTGCCATATTAAAATTGATGATAGTTATTACTGTCTATTATTATTATTATTATTATTATTATTATTATTATTATTATTATTATTACAGCCAATATTTGTGGAACCCCGTACAAAAAATGAATTAAGTGAAATTATGGATGGTTATTATAGCAAAATTCAAGATCCTGCCACTAGAGGAGCCTGCTTTATGGCTGTTACAAGAGGAAAAGTTTCTGAAGGTTTAGATTTTGCAGATTTTAATGGCCGAGCTGTGGTTATTACAGGGTTGCCATATCCACCTTTTAAGGATCCTCGAGTCGAACTGAAGAAGAAGTATCTCAATGAAATACAGCAGAGTGGTAAAAAGGTTTGTCAATGTCATTTGTATTGATATTGTATATTTTAGTAAACACTAACCCTTGTGATGGCTAGCTTAAAGGCAATGCCTTATGGCTCAAGTGTACCAGTGATTTTGAGACGTCAGAGATTCAATATTTACAAGATGTCAGAAATTTACTTAATGTGTTTAACTTTGGTGAGTTTGTGGGGCCTGTCGGAATTGAATTTATTGAACAGTGGTTTCTGTGATCACTTGCGAGAACAGCAGTGTAGTCAGCATGGTATCTTTCCTTCCCTACTCTGTCCTCACTCTGATCCTTAGGGGTGAGCAGTGGGCTGATCATCTGTCCTCATATGGCCCATCCCATTGATTCAGAAAATCTCTCTCAAGCACCCAGTGCTCTGGAAAATAGTGACCTGCTGTTAGTCCCCCATGCACTTAATGTTTATTGTGGTGCAAAAAACTGGAATAATAATAATATTATACCATAGTATGTATAAATTGAAGAATAATTCTCCTATCTCATTTACATGTCCATTTCAATGATGTAATTTTCATGATGCAAAAAATAATTCTTCCTGTGTTGAGATTAACTTTTGTAATTATTTTTTTCATTAACTAGACTATAAGTGGAATGCAATGGTATATGTTAGAAGCAACCAAAGCTGTCAACCAGGCAGTTGGCAGAGTTATTCGTCATTCAACTGATTATGGACTTATCTTGTTATGTGATGCTCGATTTGATAGTGCATCTATTACTGGTCAGTTGTCATCTTGGTTACGAACCCGAATAAAAAGATACACAGAATTTGGACCTTTAGTGAAGACAATTCGTGAATTTTTTCGAACTGCCGAGAAAGAGGTACTTTTTATATATCTGTCTAATGAATACTGCGCTAATGAATTTCATTATCTAAGTAATTGCAAGGCTTTTGTTTTGTTCAGTTACCTGCCCCTAAAGGGAAGCCACCTCCATCTTCAAGTATTTCATTTCCTAGTTTCTCTGGGCCTGGAACGTTCGATGTTGTTACATCGGGGCAGAAAAGAACTTATTCACAGACAAAAGACAATGATACATCCATGAGTTGGTCACGTGAAGATTACTTAAAACCTGATGACAAAAATGAAACTGCAGAAAGCACTATAGGATCATCGGAGCAGAGTTCTGTAGGAGTCTTAGGCGCTTTAGAAAAGCCTACGACAATTATTGATTTCAATGAAACTTTTATTCCATCACCCAGTACAACAAAATCCTCTTCCAGTGCAATAAGCAGTAGTGAACAACAACAACAACAACAACAACAGCAGCAGCAGCAGAAGAAACGGAAATTGAAGATTGTTCCTTTGAAATTTTTTAATCCAGATCCACAAAGTAGTTGTGCTTCAACTTCAGGATTATCTGAAACATCAGCCAAACCAAAGGAATCACTGGAGTCTATTACTGATTATGTTAAACAAGTAAGATAGTCCATCAATTATTAATATTATCTATATCACAGTGTGATACATGTACACAAAGAATCATGTAATACTTTTCTTAGATGACTAGTAATCATCTTTTCATTTGCATTCTTCAATAGGTGAGAAATAAGTTGGGCAATGATGCTTGTTCAAAACTTAAAATTGCCTGTTCTGATTATAAAAAGAATGGTAATTTAAAGGATTTGCATTTGGCTCTAAAAGCCATATTTCATTCAGAGTCCTCTCAGTCACTTCTAAAAGGTAACAGTTTTTGGTATTGTGTACATAGTAACTACACTCAATACATGGTTTATGATGTTTATCATTTTGTTTTTAGGATATGAACGTTTTGTTAAACGTGAACACCGAGAACAATTCAGAGAACTTATTGCTTTAGATGAAATTCTTGGTGCTACTTGAAACAAGATAAATTTCCATCTTCAAGCAAAGATATTAATGCAATTGTTTATCCCTTAGTAATGTAACTTCACATGTCCCTAAAAGTGTTATCCTGTGATATAATATGTTATCCTGTGATTCTTTTTTATAACTTCAATAATAAAAATGAATATTTGATACAAAAGGAATCCGTGGTAAATTTTCTTGTTCCTAGAAATGCATGGGTGTGGGTGTGAAATTGTGAAAAGACTATAAGGAAGCGATTCCCTACAGAGGATCGCAAGATTGATACAGTAACATACATATCGAGATCGCATTAAAAATTGGGGAATGGGAAAAGATAGAGGATTGTCTAATAGGGCTATCTCCACAGTTACTTCTTAACTTTCTTGTAAATGTAGTTTAGAGAAAGTTGTGTAATTAACATATAATTGATGGATGCGCAATGCCGAAATTGTTCTTTTCTTCCTTTCCCACCCTCTTGCATTAAAAATGTCTGTCTCCTCATCCATTCATCTGTAAGCAACACTAGCACTTCTAAGCCATACACTCAATTTTCTCCTAATGGACATTCTCTAATCGATACTGCCGAAGTTGAACTCGATGCCCTACCAATATGAAAAGGATCTTTAAATTTTTGGAGTACTTTATATAAAGTAGGCTTTTAAGACAATTCCAAAACTTCTTGAAATGCCTCCAAATGTTTTTCTTAATTTGTTTGCTTAAAAAGCAAAAAGTGTGATTATGAATACAATAAAAGTACGACTTCCATTAAAACCTTTAAAATTTAGAAAGTAGCAAAATAATTTTTTTTTTTCCAAACTGACCTATATTTCCATCGTTGCAGCTAGAGATTTTGTTCTTAATGTCATAAATTCTTCAGAATTGAAATTTCTTATGCTTTTTATGAGTTTTTCAAAATATTAGTAGTTGTGGTTTAATTTTGAACTGTATCTTGTGAAATTTCCAAATATACCTAAACTAGACTTTTTCGAAAAATGCTCCAATTTTTTTCTTTAAACTTTTGTTCATATAAAACACAATGCACTAAACTCATATTTCTTCAGTGCCATTGATTAAATTACAATTGCACTAAAAAAAATTACCCATGTAATATTTTTTGCAATGTTGTGTATATTGTTAATTATATTTATGCTTTTTTTTTTATTGAATGCATTTATAGTGTCAAATGATCTCATTTATGTGTTGTGAAATATTAAGAGGTTTGGAATGAAATTAAGCTGATGAAATTGAAATGGCTCATTTTCAGAAATGTTCATTTGTTTATTAATATGTGAAAAGAAAGTTTTTAAAGCAGAAGAAACTTCTAAGTAATATAATACGAGACACTTGCACCCTCGTATTTCCTACAGCGCATGTCACCAAAATGAATTATTATAACCCCTTACATTATTAAAGTATTGTGAAAGTATACGTATTCGACTGTTGGAGTGGCAGGTTCTGAGTCGGTGTCATGCAGAACAGTAACCGCAGTGCGCGAGAAGTTTGTGTCTGGTTTGTGTGTGCCTCAAATACATTAATATATTACAATTCTGTTTTTTTTTTTAAGTAAAATTCACTACATCATCTGAAGAATTGAATTGGTTCGATAAAATGCAAATCGTCATTTCACATCGAAAGTGTGTGAATCAACCAGAAAACTTCTGTAACATTTGAGATAGATTTACACCCAAACTTCAGAAGAAAGAAAGAAAAAAAATGAAATTACAAAACTTGCTTGTTCTTTATACTTTGGCTCTCGTTCGTGATCAGGACAAACTAATGGTTTGTTCACCAGTGTTGTGTCTCGTGTACAACGAACCTTGGGTTGTGGTTGTATGGAAAACTCAAATCATTGTGAGTCGCTCTACTAATGTTGTGGATAATATCAACAAATCATTTTAATGTCTACAAATTCTTGCACGAATATGCGTATTCTATTTTGAACTTATTCTTACCTCGTATGAAGCATGCTCATAAAACATTGTATTAATGTAACCGGAGTGACTGAGGAAATTAGTAGAGGATTTTCTTTATTTCAAATACTACATACGTTCATATCTTTTGAACCTTGCGAGATAGAATCGTTTTATTATGACTTTCGAAATCAGCGTGATTGTTTCCTTTGAAATCACCTACTTTTATCTCGAAGGTATGAAAACAATTTCCCCACTAGTATTATTATCCGAAATATCACGAATCGAAGCAAAAAATAGCTATGAAAATTTATACGATACACAATTTACTGCATGTTTATTATTTACTTCAATTACAGTAATTTAATAAACTTATCCGAGCCATTCTTTTCAGCATCCCTTCTTCTATCCCTGGGGAAAATTAAAAGAAAAATTTGGAGCGGTTTTGAGGAGAAAAATTATCACACACACATTTAGATTTCTCTAAGGAAAAAATCTCCATTTTCATATAATTTTCTACGAAAATTATTTATTATATAACTTTATTTTACACCGATGTAATGATATGTGTACAACAGCTTGTTGCTGCCACCATTAATAATAATAAATAATAATAATATCCCCGTGTGGTGTCGGGGATTTTAGTAGAATAGCACCACGGGACCTCCCCCTGTCGTAGAAGGCGACTAATCGGAGCAGCTGTCCGCTGTCACTCCCCTAAACATCCCGTCATTCCCACAAACTGTGTCATTGCTTCCACTTACTTGTGGCACACATCTGTTTTCTGTCCTGTAGGCCAATCTTGTATCGGCCAACTCTTGTGTTTCCGCCCCGACGCTATTAGGTTGCGAGGGCTAGGGAGTCGTTTCCATTCTACCCTTCTATTTTAACTCTGTCTTCTCTGTCCCCTCTTGTTCCTTCCGTTTCCTTAAGCTGGCGGTAACTCAAAAATGCTAGGGGAAGGTGACCCTGAAGAAAAAACCCAAGATGGAGGATCTGTCAGGATCGACAGTTACGGTGCAGGGGATCGGAGCCCCAGTTCCGGCGGTCCGTGGTGCGCAAGCAGGCCACCGGGCGTCGTCACCCAGCGACTGCAATGCCAGGGGTGCGGATCACTCGGCACCGCTGGCAGATAGTGCTACGAGTGATAGCAAGCTTCGCGGGACTCGTATGGAAGTCTGCGAACCTAGGGTTGAGGGAACCCTTAAAAGCCCGGAGTTTAATGCTGAAAGAATGAAAGTTGGAAAATCAACAAACTATGATGACCTGTTCAAGAACACCACAGCAGTACTAAAGTACCTTACAGTAAAAAGAACTGAAGGAAATTTTGATAAAGTGAGCCCGTTTATAATAGAGAGGAGTATTAGCACCTGCGCTGGATCTGCCGTAAAAGACATACAGAAAACTTCATCTGGACTCTTGGTAGAAACAGTTAATGACAATGAAGGAAAAAAATTACTAGAATTGAAGAAAATAGGCACTATAGATGTTTAAGTGCTCACGGCACACTGAATACCTGCAAAGGTGTTGTAGTTTGTAGTGACTTACTAAACTGCAGTGAAGAGGAAATAGTTCAAGAACTAGCTTCTCAAGGAGTCATTGCCTGCCGTAGCTAACAACGAGGCAGGATGGACAGATAATTCCTTCAGCGTCCCATGTCCTGACGTTCAAGCGTTGTACGTTACCAGAGAAGATTAAAGCAGGCATTCATCGTCTAACCGTACGAATGTTCATTCCTCAACCAATGCAGTGTTTCCAATGTTTACGATTTTGACACCCAGCATCTAGATGTGCGAGAATCAAAGTATGTCATTGTGGTAAGCCATTTCATAGTGATGATCCATGCCTAGATCCTATCAAATGCATTAATTGCAGTGGACAACATTCATCGAGGTCAAGAGACTGCCCTATATATAAGCAGGAGGCAGCAATACAAGTTAAAGCCAGGCAGAAGATCAGCTATCCTGAAGCAAAAAAAACTTGTGTGTCCTGAAAATAAAGGAAATATTACATACGTGGAAGCAGTTACTAAAAATACAAATTTACCTTCTTTAGTAGTGAAAGAACTAATGCCTGAAATAACCCGATGCATAGAAAGGTACTTTAACGAAATTCACAAGAACAAAATCAACACAGAAGACTTAACCACAAACACTCAAAGTGAAATGGTAAATGAAAAAGAATCTTCAAGACCTCCACCAAATGAGGCAGAAAGAAATCCAGTAGCTGCGCCTGCAGCCATACCCAGCAAAGAAGTATCGACAACAGGCTATCGATGTCGATCGCCTCGTTCTCCTAAGCACACCAAGGACAACTTCCTCAAACAAAAAATGAAATCAATGACCAATGATCAAGACACAACCACTGGCTCTGAGATAAGTTCGATGGTAAGTGCTGAAAATAATGATTACCAATCCATCGGTCTATGCAGAACCCCGCGTAAGAAGAGAAAGAAGAAAGGATGACCAAAAGGAAAACCAAGAAAATAAGCAAGATCTACGCATCCTACAGCAGAAAAATCCCATTCCAACCATGGGAAATATTCAATGGAATATCAACGGCTGTATCTCGCATTACTGTGAGCTGAAATTGCTACTGGCCAATCACACACCAATGTGTGTGTGCTTACAACTCATTTTAAACCAGAAGACCGTTTCAATTTTAGAGGATATAAAACCTTTCGCAGTGATGTAGAACCTGATAGACGAATTAGAGGTGGTGTTGCCATATTGATCAGCAATACTCATCCTGCTAGTCGTCTTGATCTCAACACACCTCTACAAGCAGTAGCTGTAACCCTATACAAGCCATTGAAGATGGCGGTATGTTGCATATACTTACCCGATGCCTCATGGCGAAATGAAGATCTACAAGACCTGATGGATCAACTACAGACTCCATTTCTAATTCTAGGCGACTTCAATGCTCACAATACCACATGGGGACAAATGACTCCGGTCACAGAATCGATGACCTGCTACTTAACAACGAATACGTACTTTTAAACACAGGAGCAAGCACTCATTTTAATGCTAGAAATGGCTCATTCTCAGCCATAGATCTCTCAATATGTAGTCCAAATCTTGCAACTCGGCTGACGTGGAAACCACTGCCAGATCTTCATCAGAATGACCACTTTCCTCTGTTATCATCAAACATGCCAAAGAACACAGTACATTTACCAAAACGTTGGTGTACCAACCGCGCAGACTGGTCCAGCTTCACCAGACATATACCACCAATAAATGTCAGTGGAAACTCAGAGGAAGACGTTACCGATTTCACCAACACTGTCATATCTACCGCTGTAAAATACATTCCACAGACTAGTGGCCGCTCATCTAGGATTCCAGTACCATGGTGGAATACGGAGACCAAAGAAGCAATAAGGGAGAAAAGAAAAGCCCTCAATAGATATAGACGTGCTCCAACCCAAGACAATCTTATTGCTTTCAAGCGTCTGCGTGCGCTCGCTCGCAGAAAAATATTAACAGCAAAACGATCAAGCTGGGAAAAGTACGTAACCACCATAACTCGGACGGCCAAAGTGACGGAAATATGGCAGAAAATCCGGTCAATAGCTGGGAAAAATGTTTTCAGTCCAATAACATGCATTGAACACGAAGGACAACTAATATGCAACCCTGACGAAATAGCCAATGCATTAGCGACCCAATACTCAAAAGCCAGTGACACAAATAGCTATCCTAAAGACTTTCTCGAGAAAAAGAAAGAAGAAGAACAAGTACTTGACTTTACAACCAATATAGATAAGCCATATAACGCTCTTTTCACATGGAGAGAATTGCAAGACGCCATAAATGCAGCTGGAGACACTGCAGCAGGATCAGACAATATCCCTTACAGCATACTACGTCGATTACCGAAAAAAATACTGTCCACTTTGCTAAATATATACAATAACATTTGGACACAAAGTAATTACCCCAAAGTCTGGAAAGAAGCGATAATAATTCCAATTTTAAAGGCAGGCAAGGATCCATTAAATCCTGAAAATTATCGCCCGGTATCGCTGACATGCTGTCTAGGAAAAATATTGGAAAAAATGGTCAACACCCGGCTAACATGGTGTCTCGAAAGAAACAACCTCCTAAACATACACCAGTGCGGATACAGACAACATCACTCTACAATCGACCAGCTAATATATCTGGAAAACGCAATTCAGAATATCTTCATCAAAAGAAAACACATGGTTACCGTATTCTTTGACCTGGAAAAAGCTTTCGATAAGACCTGGCGACATAACATTCTGAGACAACTATATAACTGGCAAATAAGAGGATATCTACCAAAATTCATATCCAGCTTCCTTAGTACTAGATCTTTCAAAGTTCGCGTTGGGCAGTCTATCTCAGAAAGCTACGTACTAGAGAACGGTGTACCGCAAGGCTCTCCATTGAGTGGCACGCTCTTTATCATAGCGATTAACGGGATGTTTGACGGCATAGAAGCGTCAATAGGAAAATGCATGTATGTAGATGACATTGCTATATTTTACTCAGCCAAATCACTGGGAATGGTCAAATTCAAAATGCAAAATGCCATCAATAAATTAGTACAGAACGCAAAAAACATTGGTTTCTCATTTACAGCAGCCAAAACGAAATGCGTTCACTTCAGTAGGAAAATAAAAAGTTACAGAGATCCAGAGCTGACGCTGAATGGTGTTCAACTGACATACAATGAAACGGCAAAATTCCTTGGTTTGATTTTTGATAGGCATTCAACATGGAAACAGCATATAGAATACACCTTGCGTAGATGCAAAACAGCTCTGAATGTAATAAGATGCATTTCCCATATAAATTGGGGAGCAGATAGAGACATCTTACTCCGCCTGTACAAATCCGTGGTGATGTCCAAAATAGATTATGGATGTGCAGTGTACTCCTCAGCCAGAAAATCAAGTTTAAGGAAACTAGACCCCGTTCACAGTGCAGGCCTCCGATATGCATCTGGCGCGTTCCGCACTAGTCCTTCCTCAAGCCTCTACTGTGAAACCAGCACCATGTCGCTACATCACAGACGACAAACAATGCTACTCAACTATAGATCAAAATTGCTGTCTCTACCGAAACATTTAAACCACTCATTGATGACTCGACCTAAGCTAGTAAATATTTACGATCAAAGACCTTGAGCTACTCGTCCAGTCAACATCCGCGCAATCGAGATAGACAAATGCTACAACATCGTCCTACCACCAGTTTTGAAACACGAACCATATGAAATTCCAGTTTGGATGTTGAAAATGCCAGAAGTAAGACTCGATACTACCAGTGTAAAGAAAACAGAATGCCTTCCCATAGATTTAAAAGTCAGATTTCAATCAATTCTCGAAGAATACATGGCAAATCACATAATCTACACAGATGGTTCAAAAACAAAACATCAGGTTGGAAGCGCATTTGTAACTGAGAACTTGTCGAGGGCTTGGGCGCTTCCACCTGAAGCAAGTGTGTACACTGCCGAATTATATGCAGTATTGCAGTCTTTGCGACACTGTGAAACTCTCGATTCAGGAAGGTTCGTCATCTGCACAGACTCTCTAAGTCTTCTCACTGCAATAGACAGGCGCCAAACTGTAGATCCACTGCTACAAATGATTCTCATAGCATGCCATAAATTAGAGCAGCGAGGAGCATCAGTTACGTTTATCTGGTGCCCTGGACACGTGGGTATCCTAGGCAATGAAGTAGCCGATTCTGCAGCACGAAATGCCGGGAACATCCAATCAGAAATGGATATTGAAATACGACCTCAGGATGCAAGAAATGCTGTCTCGAAGTGCATCCTCACAGAATGGCAGACCATGTGGAACAGTCTTCACACGAAACTACACCCCATTAAACAAAATATCAGTAAATGGTCACCAAATGTCAGCTACCCTCGACGAGAACAAGTGTGCATAACCCGACTAAGAATAGGCCATGCAAGAATGACTTCTTCATACATGTTAAGAAATGAAGAACAACCCATCTGCAGCTGCGGAAGACTTCTGACAGTGAAACATATTCTGACAGACTGCGTAGATCTCTCAAGACTTAGACACAGATGCGGCATGAGAGGCAACATGAAGATAGATCTCGGCACCGACAAGACAGCAACTGACAAAACAATACAGTTCTTGAAAGAAGCCAATCTTTCTTCAAAATTTAGATTTAATATATGATTAATCATAACATCAATCAGTAAAAAGGCTAAAGGCCTTAGATGCTAAGCCTTCAAACTAACAAAAAAAATAATAATAGTATTGAAGACGTCCCCAAAATACTGCACTTTCGCCATTTTCATAAATATCTGTGATTTAAACGAACATGAGACCTGCACCCGCAGTAGGCACATACTCTCTGCCTGCACCATTCTCTTAAGCGTCCTTTACTCTATCCGAGGGCAAAGTTTCTTTAAAAAAATGAGTGCCATTTTTGAGAAAATTTTGAAAATGTTTTTGACGCTTCACGTAAAGTACCTTCAAAAATCGAAATATCCGTTTGAAACTCACAAAGCCTAGAGTTCATTCAGATCGATCGGGAATATCAATTTTGAAGAAAATAAGCTAAATGATTAAAGCCACGGCCGTCTCACGCGATCGTGTTTAGGCGCTAGCATTGACCACATACGTTTTGCGATCAATCGATTTTTTGAGATCAAGGATCCACAGAACGTGGGTTCTGGGTACACGTATTAGAGATTCCCCCTCCCCCCTAAATTTAGCAACTAGATTTATCCATTTTTACGTAATCGAGGACTGGCAATAAGCTTTTCAGACGAAAATTCGCCGTTTTCCGGTGCACGATTAACTCTCTCTTCTTACGAAGTATAGGCGAGAAAGTAAAAGGTACTCTTTCATGTGCTGAAAGATATAGTTCTAAAACAATTAATTTACTTAATTTTGTTTAAAAAATCATGATATAGTAATTCGCTGGCCAGCTGTCCGAGCGCAAGTGCATCTGTTGAATCAACACGGACAATTGTAATTCCTGTCAATAAATCATTTTTCGAATTAAAAAACGAAACCTTTTGGACTTACGGCAATTTGCCGTCTCCAAAAATTGGCCGCCCAGGGGTCAGTGCCCACAGTGCCCATGCCTAAATCCACCATTGAACATCCATATTGTTAATATTAACGACGTTAGAGATATCTATTAAAAACAAAACATTTGTCTAATTAAAAGAAATACAGCAAAATGGCGTTTGCGCTATCTTATAAAGCGCTTTTAGCACTATCCCCAAAAACAGTTTGAAGAAATTTTTTTATTTATAACAAAAAATTTACAATATATTTTTTTACAAAATAATAAGTAAATATGATGCTGTAGAATTGTTATGACAATGATTGATTTCCAGTGAAGGTATCCCATCGGTACTCTTCATCTACTTCTTCATACAAAATAACAAAATAATATATAACAAAAAGCAAGTATTATTTTGGGTTGGCTGCAAGTGGGATAGTTTATTAGCTGAGGGTAATGTTTCAGTTATTTGTTGAGAATCTATATGGGAGTTGTAGGGGTGAGGTTCTGGTTAGTCGATGGATATCTGCACTATTGTCTAGGATGTTGAGGGCTAGGTGGTTTGGATGGTTTTCAAGGCGCTGGAGATAGTTTGAGCTAATAAATTCTATTCTTTCCAAGACAGTGGGCATTTTTAAGTCCTTGTGCAGTGCTGCATTTGTGATGAACCATGGTGCTGCCGCGATCATTCTTAGGGTCTTGGATTGAAATCTCTGGATGATCGAGAGATTACTCTTGCTTGCTGTGCCCCAGATCTGGATGCCGTAGGTCCATATTGGGATTATTATAGCTTTATAAATCAACAGTTTGTTTTCCAGTGATAGTTTTGAGTGGTATCCTAGTATCCAGTATAGTTTTCTTGTTTGAAGTTGTAGGTGCTTTTTTTTGGCTAAGATGTGATGCTTCCATGTTAGCCGTCTGTCTAGATGTATTCCCAAGTATTTTACACTTTCCACCTGTACTATTGGATTGTTGTTGATGTGGACAGTAGGGCATTTGTTTTTTCTCAGGGTAAAGGTTATATGGACTGATTTATTTTCGTTGATTTTTATTTTACACTTTTTGGCCCAATCTTCAATCATTGTGAGATGTTCTTGTAAATGATTTGATGCGACATTAGGGTCGTCATCCGAAGCTAATATGGCCGTATCATCTGCAAAAGTGGCTATGGTTGTTTTATCTGATTTTGGTATATCAGTAGTATAGAGCTGGTATAGGATAGGAAGTCGATTTTGAGAAAATCTTGTGTTTAATATTACACAAATTTCATCGAAAATTACGTGATAACTACTAATATACTACTCAAAAATGTTCTTGATTTTAATTAAAATAGCCCTACTTATTGTGAACACATTTGATGAAAACATCTCGTAATTAATACTTTAATATAATCGAGCTTCACTACTACAGTAGTACGAAAACACCGAACAAATGTCAAAATGTTCGAATATTCAGTTTACAGTGAAAATCGAAATGTATAAAAAATTGTAAATGTATTCAAATATATTTTTACAAGAAATTTAAAGAAATACATTTGGAGTGTTTTTTTTTTTTTGTGAAATTTTGAAAACGTCCCAGGGGCTTCATGTAAAGTACCCCCAAAATTTAAAGAATGCTCTTCAAAATAGTAGTACTTCGGGTCGGGCAAGATCGCCCGGGTAATATTTATTTTGGGAAAAAATCCTAGCTGGTTTAGGCGCTAATATTGTTCACACAAGGACGGATGTTTTGACAAAAACACCTTTTCTGTATCAGGGGACTCGAAAACGTGTATTTCCGATGGAATCTCGTCGAGTTTCCACAGCATTACATAACTTTCTCCACACTACGCATATTACTACGTATCCTACGGATCTAAACGAGAAAGTAAATAGTTTCGAGATGTTAAATTGACGGTTAAAAAGAAAATCGTTTTCAGGAAAATTGACATCAATTTGCCGCTCTTTTGAACTCGTGAAAATTAAGTATGGTTGTCACTTATTGAAGATCATTTTGCAAAGACGACAAAATGTTTTTGTGGGGTATAGAATGTCATAAGCTCACTGTTAGAGCTGGGTGCTAAAATTAGCATGAAAGAAAGACGAAGTGAGAAGACAACGAAAATACGGAAAGGGAAGTGGAACGCGAAAGCATTGCACAAGAAGTCCTCGATGCAACCAAATATACAGAACTAAGGCTGACGAACGCGAATGCCATTTCTGCTTGGTTTTGCTGAACTTCCCGAGAGCTCGAAACGAAAGTGGGATTGGACACGCTCAAGAACACGAGAGGAAATCTCTTTCACACACTCTCACGAAACTAAAAGTTCGCTATGGCAGGAGCATTTCACGGTCGCTCTGACGTCACGCACATAAACATACACAGCTGGTTGAGGCACTAGCCGCAAGCAGATTGAATGCAGAGTCGAAGGCGCTAAAATTCTCCGTGGAACACACACTTGTTATAGTAAAGTTATTTCAGCTGACTGCAGGTAAGATTATGTGATACGTGTTAGTTGCTTATGGAAGTGTTTAGTAATGAAAAACATTTGTTACCAATTGTGTTATCGAACTCCTTTGTTTTAGCTCGTCGGAAGAACAATGGAATTGTGCGTTTAACTAGAATTTTAGTAGTTCTAATGTTGTAGAGTGGCATGACGGCTGTCAGCCACAATTTGTTAAGTTTTAAAATGTCTTTCGATATATTCATGGCATTTTTTAGTTACTGAATGTTATATATTGGCAATTGTGGCGATAAATTGAATATTCGACTGTAGTTTTGTATTCACATAAAACAACAATTTCAATGTCATGAGTTGTTAAATTATGAGACATCCCTATTATGCACCAAATATTATTTGGCGGTACGTAATGACAGTTCGCGTTTCGTTTTGCGACAGCAGTCCGTACGAGAACATCGATTTAATATCATGAGACCAAGAGACAGTAACTTGAGTATTAAGAACTCAAAACACTTCAGCTTCATTAATGATTTATGCGTAACACTTGGCTCTGTGCCAAAAAAAAAAGACCCTTTTTAAAACTTCATTGTAGGAGAATTGCTAATTACTCGTGTTCATCCTTAACATATTATGGAGAAAGATATCAATTTCTATTACCTGTAGTGATTTAAACAAGAAAACATTTATTTGCTTTGTGCAATATAGAGGGTTGAAATTAAAATAATTTAAAAAAATAATCAAAAGCTTACCACAACATTTACTTTATTTTCCAGAAACATTCGTGTTTAAAGAATCCAACATTGTTGAATAAGATGGGAAACAGAGAGTCAGAACTTTCACTTGTATCAATTAGTTGTAGTTCCTCATTATTCTTCATGATCGGTTGTGCTTGACTAATGAAAATATACCCTTAATAACATCATCTTCAAAATCTATATCACCGGCAATCTTTTGTGCAATTGAACAGTCCTTTTAATTATTTAATTTTTCCAGTTCTAAGCAAAAATGGGAGACAATGCTGAATCCCACAATTCTGATGATCAGAGAGAAGAAGCTGCAGGTGGCACATCAAGACAGCGTAACTTAAGTGAGAGTTCAGTGAGTGGAGATGAATCTTCTGATGGAAAAAGGTACATTAGTATTATTATGCGTTGAAAATTTATTTCAGCATAATTTTTACCATTTTTCCTTTGTTAAGACTGAGTTTGAGGACAACACAAACATTTGCAATGTCTGGAGTTCCAGCTTCTCCACCAAAATTTGTTTCTCTTGAGGAAATAATTAAAGCTGCAAATGGAATGAATAACTTGGTTCTTGCCCACGAAATTGCAGTAGATAGAGATTTCAAATTAGAAAAACTGAATCCTCCAGAAAACAGGTAGGATGTTTGCATATGACAAGCATGATCCTCCATTAATTGTTAGACATCTTTTTTCAAAAACAAATGTGTGCTAATATTTCAGTCTTCGCAAACAAGTTCGAGATACTATGCACAAAGCATTCTGGAATTTGTTGAAAGAGCAATTAGATGAAGATCCTCCTAATTATTCTCAAGCTTTAGTATTATTAGAAGATATAAAACAGGTACTGCTTTTACCACATTAATTCATTTTAACCCCTACTACAAATTACTTCGATATTATACTACTTTTTTTAATGGCAGGGACTGCTTTCGGTGCTACTTCCTCAGCACACAATGATGAAACAAAATGTTTTAGAAATACTTGATTCTAAACTTATTGAACAGCAGGTTGAGGCAGGAACATTAAATTTTAAGGTAAACAACAGTTTATGCATGTACTTATTGTTTTCATGCTACTTTGCAACCAAAAAAAAAATTATTTTTTTGTTGTTTTTGTTTTCAGGAATATGCTCATTACGTTATATCACTAATGGGGAAGATGTGTGCACCAGCACGAGATGAAAAGATCAAAGAACTGACAGAAATGACTGATGTTGTGGAAGTTTTTCAGGGAATTTTGGAGGTACTTATATATTATGAAAGTATTTGAATGTGTATATACTAAATATGCTATCTGCTTTTCCACGATACCCGCACACTTTCGGAGAAGTAAGCCTTGCCCATGTAACAGCCAATGAAAACCTACTTACTAACGTTAAACAAATTTCAATGTTATTGTAAATTAAATATTTTGATATCTTACAAATTTGGGTAAGTTTCAAGTAAAGTTCATGTGAGCATTATAAAATTGAATTTAAAACTTTTTCCAAATATTAACTTAGATATTTAGAATACAAAGAACAAGGAAATCGTAAAATAATAGGGTAACCTTGTAAACAAATTTGCAATTCAAAAGATGAAGAAACAATAAAATAATTGGGAACCAGCGTTTCCATTAAACAGTCATGACTAGAGTTTTCTATTTTGAGTTGAACCAATGTTTGCTAAGGCTAGTTATGTGTTCAATTATCAAGAAAATATCTGTTCAGTATATATACTTACATACAGAAAACTGTGTACAATGCAAAGTTTGCATACAAATCATTTGTTGAGGTACTCTTTCAGTTATTGCAAAAGATCAATTAAAAATGAATCAAATAAATTTGAAAAACAGTGTTTATTCTTTGAGTTGAATTGACAAACTTATGTGGTATTTGTTGAAACAATGTTTTTTGAAATGATTCATACACATCTTCAGGTTCTATATTGAAATAAATAATGCAGCTATGAAAGAAAAAGAAAAATTATAATACCTTTATATTGATATTATAAAACAATAAAAAATAGCATAAAATAAAATAACGAAGTAAAATAGTTTTGGTATTTTTGACTGTTTTACAAAACCAATGAAATGATATTATGATTTTTGTTTTTCTTTCGTAGTCAAACCATTTATTTCAATATAGAACCTAAACATGTGAGTAAATCATTTCATGAAACATTGTTTAAACAAATACTCTGTTTGCTAATTCCACTCATTGAATAAAGACAGTTTTTCCAATTAATTTTGACTAGTTTTTAATTTATTGTTTGTAAAAGTTGAAAACATGATTTGAATATTACAAAGACAAAATTCAAGAGAACAAATTTTACATTGTATTTTAGTGACCATATTTGAAAAATACATGCATGCCATAAATTCCATGAAGGGATGGCTGACAAGTGTTTTTATTTTTTTAAAAATTTTTTTGCTGTTTCAGCTACTTGACTTAATGAGATTGGATATGGTAAATTTTACAATTCAGCTCATTCGGCCAGGCATTATTGCTTCTAGTATAGAATATGAAAGACAGAAGTTTAAAGAATTTCTTGCTGTTCAACAAGGTTTGTATTTTCATAATTGTTTTGTTCTTGTGTAATATATTTTATTGAAACAAATTCGTATTACTGTGGGTGGCTAATTAGTTGTTTGGTAGCTTTTAGTTTGATAACTATCTCTCCCATTTCACTTCAGCCATGAAGAATGAAATTTTTATTTTGAAGGGGAATCATTGGGAGGATTCAGACATACACCATAAACAATAAGCCTTGAAAATCTGTAATGAACTTCAAAGAAAGAGATACGATAAGGCAATATGATCAAAGAAAGAGGTGTCATTTTTTGCAGCAGGACTGGCTTAGGTGGATCTGGGCATCAGTTGATGTCACTGCAATGCCTCTGACTGGGAGGTCCTAGGGTGAGAGTCCTGACAGTGGTAGGGTTTTTGACAATAGCTAGTTAGCTTGGTGGAAAATTCTAGTGGCCAGCTGCTCTGATTGGTAATTTTCTTTGTTTTCTCCGATCAACACCAGGTGACTACTGGAGCAGTACCCTAACAAATGGGCCACAGACCACACACACGATCTTTCATTCCTCTTCCTTGTCTTATCCTCACCCCTTGCTTACACTCACTCACACTTACATGTGGTACACACCATACATGTAGCGAGACCAATTAGGAGCTTGGATCTTGTCCTTGCTGAAGCGGTGCCCCACTGGAAGGAGATATCTGGTTAGGGAAAACCCCGTAAAGCCAATATGTAGGTTGGTGCTGGATTTCACCATCCAGCAGGGAAAAGATTACCACCACCTCCCGCAATAAAAATTCGTGTACTACACTTACGGGACTAATAACATTAGCAGTTGATGACCCTGAAACACTAATTAATCAATCATGTGCTAACGGGTTCAATTTTAATCTAGTTTTTCATTACTTTCATATAACCATGAGAACCTTGGATTTATCCTGCATAACACTAAACCCTTTGGAAGTCTTGTGTCTTTTCATGGTATTTGTCATGTGGGGATACCTGGCATTACCAGTCATGTTAATATGACTAATAATTATAGTCATTTTGCAATATATTCTTTGTGATATTCAGTTATTACTTGCACAACTTTTGTTGAACTGAACGATGACCTTGCTTCCCCCTCTCTGGCACTGTTAAAAGCAAAAGCTTGATGCGAGCACTGATGTCAGCATTCCAAATACATCTTCACTGGCATGAAATAGAAACAATTTTCTTTTGAAGGTGAGAACTTCTATCCCTTATTTTTTCCAAAAAATCTAAAGAAATGACCAAAGCAGGCAACGATCTATCACAGGAGATACCTTAAACTCCTGAGAATGTTGGAACGCAAATTATTGTGAATTGCGAAGGCATGATTGATTCTCCAGAGGTTGACAGTTCTTCATAAAATCTAGTGGCTGATTTTGTAACTTATGCCCCCACTCTACCTGCATTTCTTCAATCCATCATTCGGGAAAAGTTGCACGAGTAATACCTTGAATGAATGTTATTACTTTTTAAAATTTATAAATCTATTTTAATTGTTTTAAATGCAATATAATCTAAGGAAATCATGTATTACTTTGCTTACTTTTCCTTCTATAATAATTTTTTATTCATGTATGAGAAATGTAAACTGTAATATTAATTTTTATTGAGTATTGTTGTCACTAACCTCTTATTGTTCACGATCGTCACAAATAATTAAATTTTATGTAATATCACGAATGAATCTGGAGGGGGAATCCACGTCATAAAGAACACATTCTATTTTAAGCACATTTACGTGTGCAGCAGATTTTCTTTTTGTAGTGGGAAGGTAAAAAGGCTGTTAAATGATACTGTAAATTCCAGAAGAGTAGGACAATACAATTTTATTTGGCAGTTATCACAAATGGTATGGGGACACTTTTAGTCCCCACACTACTACTTCAGGGTTAACATTTCTAATGTTTCAACTATAAACTTCTTGTATATCTGGCTTTGTCACTAGAGGATGCTTCTGTCATCTGGACTCCATATACCCAACCTAACATTGACAATATCAAAATAATTCAGAACTAATTCCTACATACACTTGCCGACATTAATAAAACACCTATGTCAAAATTTAATATGTGGAATCTTGAAAGACTTTTGGAATACAGTCACTACAATGAAGGAGAATGTTTGTCAACTTCATATTTTTTATACATTATAATCTCTGGAGATATTTTGAAAGTTCACAAATGTTTCTGAGAGTCATTTACAAGAAAACTACAAATTATTTTTTCCTTTAACATTAAAAATAGTAGAATAAATTATACCTCTAATAACATCTGTATCAGATCTCGAGTTGTGCTTGCTAACCAATTGTGCAGCGATGTTGACTGTTTCAATCTTGCCAAGTCAATCTTCAGAAAACAATTTGAAGTTGCTTGATGTGATCTCTGCTACTCTTTAGTTTTTACTCTCATTGTACTAGTTTTATAATGATTCTACTAATTGTTATTTATAAAAGAATTACTATAATTGATGCTATGTTTAAGGGATCTAGGCCCAAGGGAAATCTAAGGCATACTACCTTTACGGTTCTCTCTTAAGTTGAAGAAAGCATTTTACGTTATGAATAGGGGGCAGATTTGAATGAAATGTAATTTTCTTTTCTTTTCTCTTTAGAATGGTGCTTTTTAGTAAAGAAATTCATTTTATGTTATGACAAAAGGAAATGACTAATTTTTATATGAAATTATTTTGCATTTTTCTTTGATTTCGACTAATAAGTCATTTTTTGCCCTTTTTCATCATTCTTGAAACATTTTCTGTGGATTTCTTAGCTTTTAACATCATTTTAATGATACTGGCTTCAAATAATGTTTATGGGATGCAATAAATGTTTTTCACAGTATTCCAAAGTAGCCTATTCAATTTCTTTGCTCAGATGTCAGCAGTTGTGAGTACTATGTAATCTAAGATTACTCTGACGCCTTCAGCACCATTGTCAGTTCAGCAGATTTCACGATAACTAAAGACAAAGATTTCCTGGTCCAGTCCAAACCAAAAGTTTGCAAGTTGTGTTTTTATTGATCATTTTTGGTGATCAAAATCCGTCTCCAATTATGAACATAACAAAATTTTACATTGTTTGCTTATAACTACCAGACTGATCTGTAACTGTTGGTAACTACCTTTTCAGAATATTTGAACTGTTGTTACCCGAATTGTTTTGAGAGATGTTTTAGAAGGGGTTTTTAAATTGGAGGTCGGTGAAACAAATTTAACAGTTTTTTTTTGCAGGATATGGCCCAGATTCCATTAGATCATGGCTGAGTAGGGTAACTGAGCTAGGAGAGGACCCAATTACCCTGTGGATTCAATAATTCTTATAACTGTGCATGCTTAATGGGAATGGTCTGAAAGTGAAGTATTTGCATGGTTATTACTTGTTTATATACTTATTTTTGGACAATGCCAGAAATAAACCAAAATGCTCGAGGAGGGGATCGATCAGGGACCTGACTCACAGGAGGTTCTTGCTCAGGTCATTGAAGATTAAAAACTTCAGCCTTCATGCTGCTGCTGTGCACTGTAGTATTCCCCAAAGCAGCCTCCACCACAATGTGAATGAGACACGAGGAATAGGAATTCTCCCATGGGATGAGAGGTTGAGAATGGAAAGAGATGAAAACTTCAATATCCACTTACTTTTGAAGATCCATTGGCTTACTGTCTTTCACTCATGGAAAAGAGGGAATTTGACCTCTCAAGATGGGAGGTTATGGACATAATACAATGTTCTTAAAAGTAAATCTAAATAACAAGTTTGGGGATGGATGGTCTGGACCAAAATGGTTCATTAATTTCCGAAAGAGGCAGGGCCTTTCCAAATAGAAGCCTCAGGTACTGGAGTATAGGAGTGAGTCCTTTGTTTGTTCTATTTTGTGCAATCGACAGAGAATGGGAGCAGATACAGAGTAGAAATTACTGAAACATTATATTCAGGGGTGGTTCCAGTTAATCTAGGGAACTGGTAACTGGGTCCACACAACATCGCAATAATAAATGACAAAAAAGTGCATAATAAATCGTTTGTATTTAAAAAACTGACTAACAAACAACTTTTGTGTTCCGTTGATCCTAATAAATAATATTTTTAGTTTTCAGTAGGAATAAATTAAGTATGTTGTAAAAGTATTGTCCAGTTATTTAAACTTTATACATTACACCCTATCTTTGCTGTTTATCGCTGTTTGTGTTTTAATGTGATTTTTTTGGAAATATTTGTGTAGGGTTCTTTACATTTACTATTTGTTAAATAAATAAAATATTTAAAAAAATATTTGTCTGGTGGTAAGACCAAAAAAAGAGGGTGTTGACTTAAATGATTGTACATGACAAAACTTGCCTTTACACACCAGGCACAGGAACACTTGCAAAGTTCAGATGGAAAAAATCTAAGCACTATCTGTACATTACCTGCCCTAGCCCTGTCTTTTCTACAAACTCAAAAAGTCATTTAGGAGCAGTATTTTTCACACAATGAGAAGTTGACAGAGGACACCAGGATAAGATGTATTGAGAGTAGAGTGGTGTGCACGAGGCACACAAAAATCGATACCACATTTTGAGAACGACTTGGAGAAACTTTGGGATTATGTTGGAAAATGAAAGTGTTGCAGAATGTAAATAAATTTTCATTTATTCCACGATAATGTTGCCAGCAATTTATGCTGGTATTCAAGTACACTATGTTCTGTACCTTTTGCAATTTTAATTTTATTTGTAATTTTTTAATAGATATTTGACCTAGCGAATGGATAAATACTTTTTGATTGATCCTCATAAATTTAGGAGAGTTCTGCCAACAAATTAGATCTCAATTTATTTCTCTGAAAATTGCCTTTGGGACCGGTTGTTACATGTAAAGAGGATAAAGCTTTTTCAGTATCGTTGGATATCAAGCAAAACTTTTTAAAAATTTTGTTTTAAAATGTATTAATCACATAATGTATTACTTATTTGTAGATGGACTTGCTATTACCCGAGTATGGTTGCTGAAGCATTTACCTTCCACTGAAGTGGAGGACAGTTCTCCTGATGGGGTCAAAAAGCTAACAGAAGCTGCTTTAGGAGAGGCATATCTTGAATTGTTGGAATGGGCTGTTGATTCACCATTTCCTGAGGTATTGATATATCAGTTATGTAAATAATTTCATAATATTTCTTCTTATATGTTTATTGGTAATTTCATTTTGTCTTATAAATGAACAGTTTTCTCTGTACTTATCTGCTCAGTTAAATGAAATCTATGAGAAAAAATTATATAAGAAAGTAAATAAATAAAAATGATGGTTGTATAGGTTTTGATTATCTTGTGGACTTAAGTTTCATTGTCATTGAAGAATTTAATCACTTCATGGAGTAATAATCCAGACATTTAGAATTGATTCCATTTATAATGAATTATCATAGGTTAATTCTTTTTACTTTCTCGCTACCGCTTATGCAGTAAAGAGAAATTTATGTAATGATGGGGGGGGAATGGCAAATTTTCTGCAGAAAATGAAAAACTGCTGGGCCCCGATACAAAGCAAAAGTGGATAACTTCAGTTCCTAAATTTAGAAGAAAATCTCCCCCAACATGTTGTGTAGGCAGAATCCATGTTTTGTGGGTCCTTGATACCAAAAACTCGATTGAAGGCAATACATCTGTCTATCTGGTGCATGTGAACAACACTTATGGCTAAACTATGCGTACAACTTTTTCCAAACTGAAAAACTCCTTGCCCCGAGTTGAAGCTCTGCCATTTTGAAAAATATTCAATAATTTTTGGGATTACTTTACATTAAGCTCTTGGAACATTGTCAAACTTCTCTCAAAAAGACTCCAAATTTTTTCTTAAAAAATGTCTGGTAAGAATAGAGTGAAATATACTTACAAAGAAAGATGGCATATGTTCGATTTTCAATGTTAGCTAAATTTTTGATAATTCCTAAATTTTGATTTTTTTTTTCTTTTTCTTGTTTTTTTTTGTCTTCCTACAACTACAAAAGTGAAGATAGAGATTTTTCTTTCGTTTCAAATTTGTTGGCCATAATTAGTTTTTTCAGTAAGGTCACATACATTTTTTTGAAACTTTCAGTAGTTTTCATGCAATATTGTATGCATTATATGCAATTTTTAAAAATTAAAAAAACAAGATTTTCTCAAAAATGGCTTCAATTTTTTTCTTTAAATTCTTTGTAGGGATGGGCTGAATAGGGCAAGATGACATAAACATCATTTTGCCCTATTCGTTTGTTTTTTCAAAAATAACAAAAATATATTTTTTGACTGGCCTCTCCTGTCTTTAATATGTACATTAGCAATGATTTCTTTACATTATTGCATTTATGAGTTCATGTTCTTTAAATTATGTCTTATAAAGTTTTATGAAAACCCAAATTTTAATATAAAAGTAGCTCAAAATTCCACATCTTCAGAAACGCCCTAATGCCATTTTCTCAAAAAGCAGGCCAAATTTTTTCTTCAATTTCTTCTTTTCATTGTGTACAGATAATGCGAATTGAATTGTTTAAGATGGCAAAAACTATTTTGTTGTTTTCTTTTGTTTTTCAGAAATGTCACCTATTAAAAAATTCCTCGTCTTGAATATGTAGATTTCCAGCAATTAGTATTCATTATTAAATTGTAGTGTGGAAGTGCGTCAAATGTCTTTCAACAATGTTTTTTGAAAATTCAAAATATTTCTGTGAAAAAGAGCTTCAAATTTTGCTTTTACAGTAACGTTTAAATGTCAGTTTTCTCAATAACAGCTCCAAATTTTTCAACAAAAATTTCCTTAAATGATGAGGTGTTACTCTGCTATAAAATTCTTGTAGTAATATTTTGGTTCTACTATTGGGAAATTTAAAAGTTGTAAAAATTTCAAAACAACTTTTGGGTATCTATATATGACAGCTGGCTAGAGTACATTGCAAGTCCAAAAAGCTAGCCCAGACCAAAGAAATTAGAAAAATAACTAGCACAAGAAAGTGCCATTCCGTAGCACCACTAGTTTAAACTTATTCAATGTGGGGCAAATTTTGAACCCTTAATCAAGTTACTGTAAACATTTTTAAAATTATATAGTTGTACAAAAAAAAAAAAACAACAAACATTTAAAATGATGTAAATATCTCAACTCTAGTTGTAAAATCTTATGTATCTTGCATATATGAACTTAATAGTGTGGTTCTATGGAATTTTTCTAGACTAGTAATAAAATTATATGAATATGGTCCCCCATGTGGATGGTATTCTTATATCGGACTACTGGTATTACACCTGTATAAACCAATTAAATTCTTGGCTGTCAGAGATAATGGGGAAAAAATTAGTAATAAGGAACAGATCAAAACCCTTCTTATTTATAAAAAAGCAGCTTAGTGGTTAGGACACACATTTGCCAACATGAGGGACCTAGGTTCAAACCCCATCAATGGTGATGACTTTAACCTGGCTCTGCCCTATTGAGGGCAAACCTGAGGTTCACTCAGTCTCCTTTCAAAATGAGAACCAGTATTTGATGGCTTTATTAACAATAAGTATTGGGGAAAATTGAAGGGGCAGCGGCAGTCAGGTCAATTGGGGAGTATCAAAATCGTGCGTATGGTTTAGGCACTAGCATTGCTAATAGACAGATACAGGCTGCACTTTTTGCTGCTATAGTGTTTATGATACAAGTGGTAAAAATGACATTTTATTTTATGATTAGAGAAGGGTGCACCCATAAGCCTCGTGGTAGGCCTTGTATTTTCTTTGTTCCATTCACAGTTTTATCTGAACATGTGAGCATTGTCTCACTTTTAGGATTAATGCTAAAAATTGAACTTTTGTGAAATAGCCACTTTTACTAATAGCTGTTTAAAAAAAACATTTTTTGGTATCAAGGACACACCAAACATGGATTCTGACCAGAAGTAATTACCACGTAAAGGAATAAGATTTATCCACTTTTTCATTACCAGAGCCCTGCAATAAGAGTTTTTCTGCCAAAACATTATGAGTTTTTCCCGCAGCATTACAATACTTTGCTTAAACAATATGTGAGAGTGTGTGAAGAAGAGAAAAGAAAATTTAAGTATTTATGTCTGTCATTTTGTAATTTAAATATAATTAATAATTGAATCTACGATTAAATTGCATTTCATACAGGTTATTTTTCTTCTCTCTAAGGAAGCATGATAATATATTTTTTGTAATAAATGCTTGTATTAACTTTCTGTTGTTATTCTGTTAGAAAAAGGGTATAATATTCAAGATTTGCTTTTAAGATTCTGTGAAGATAAAGATATTTAAAATCTTGTTTGGATTTACTGTGTTTTTTTTGTTTTTGTAGACTGTTGTTCTAGACGAAGCAAGATTTCGTGAGTTAGCTGTACGGGTTTACCACTTAACAATTATTGGTGCTATATTGTTGTTGGTGGCAAGTTGTGCTCCATCTCTTCAAGGTGTAGCCTCTTTCAGAGAGATTGTTAAGAAGCATTTACAAACCTTCTTAAGTGATATTAAAGCTGATGAGTAAGTTAAAAAGTTAGTTTAACAGTAAAACTTTTCTTTGATATTTGTTCAATGTTCCTAATTGATCAATTTATTACAGAGAACTTCAAAGAGCAATTGATAATATATCTGTTCAGATTCTTAAGGATGTTAATGATTCTTTAAAATCCCATGGATTTAGAGAGTTGGATGAGTCCACAACCAATGTACTTCTAGTTCAAGTGAAGGCTGTGAGTGAAGCTAATCACAGAATAAAGGACCTTGTCAGTAAGTCTCATCTTTTGTTGTGGGTCTGATTAAATTTTTTCCTTGAATTAAGTACAAATGTCTGGCAGCTGAATGGAACCCTAAGAAATGGTTAGAAGAGCATTTTTGAAGTAATATTTCATATAATCCCTAATGGTTTTTGTATTTGTAATTGAAATATTTAATAACCTCAAACATTAATATATGCTGATGGGCCAGTTTCTCTTTACCAGATGTGAAAAATATATTTTTTTAGATAGAAAACCTGAACTTGAACCTAAGGATTATATCGAACAAACAAATTAGGTCCATTTTTATCAAATATCCATCTTTTTCCCTTTGAGATGTTTGTTATTTCTAATGTTTACATCTTTTACAACAATATTATTATTATTATTATTATTATTATTATTATTATTATTATTATTATAACAATAATAGAAGAGCACACAAATGTGCATTAATTAGTTTTTGCTAACACATTGCTACATGATCAAGAACTGTCTACCACCTAATGTTATTTGTAGTAGAGATTCAATACTTGAGTAAAGAATTTAGTTGTTGGAAAGAAAATCTCTAGAAAAAAAGAAGAGCTCTAGCCAGCTAGCTCAGCTTTTGGCATGTAGCCAGGAAGTCTTACAGACGTAGTGCATGAAGCAAATTTTGGGAGTTAAGATTGAACTAAGATGAAGACAAAATGAGTACAATGTGTTCAAATTGTGAGAATAAGATGAGATAGTTAATTATAAAGCAAGCTAAAAGGAATCTTTATTATTTTCCCCCCTGAAGTTTGTAGTAACTGTTAAAGTTGCCTTTTTAAACATTTTCAAAACAAAATCTGTGATTTTTTTTTTAACACTTCTTTATTTTTGTAAATAAACTTTCTACATAAAAGTTACGTGTGTAATTTTGAAAACAGCATAAATTTAGTCCTTTAAACTTATTAAAAAAAAGCCCCCAAACATATGCAATATATTTAATAAACATAACATGATGAAAACATCATGAACATGGCACGACTTATGAGACAAAAATACCCAGAAAGATAAATACCCAGAATGTGTTAACTCTTATTATCCAGTGAGAGGTAAACTTGAGAGTTAAATTAAATATTAAATTAGTTACATATATTTGATTAAAGAAAATGTTTGTTGCAGGTAAACGCATTAAGGAATTTCTTCTCCAAACAATTATGTCACCAACTGCTGCTCCTGTGCGGGTACCACCAGGTCTTTCCACATTACAAGCTGAGTTGACATCGATTACAGGAAATTTCCTACGATTAGTATCTCACAATAGATCTGTATTTAGTGAGTACTATATTGATATTGTTTCTGCAGCTGTCTCAAAATAGATCAGTGATGTACCCTGCAGTGTAATGACTTTACACATGTGATCAGCAGAATCAAACTGCTCTAAATACAAGGATGTTAATTAACAATTAAATTTTTCCATATGAGAGTTCTTTCCATATGATCAATGTTATTGATTGTGTCGCTTTTGCAAAGAGCCTTAAACACTCCTGTTTTGAGTTGTGTATATTATGATGTTTGGTGTTGTTGTTTTAAACATGTTTTTTTTATGTTAAAAATTTATTATGTTCTGTTGCTGTGATTTTTGCATCTTACAAGATGTATGTAAATTAGATCGAATATTATTTAATATAAATAAAATATGTGCTACTTCTACAGGGGGATTAGCAGTGAAGCGGTTCAGAGTAATTTTCAGAATATTCTGAAAGAAAACTGTTGGCTTCATGGGCAGGATTTGTCCATATTTCTGTTTTGGGCAGTGTTCATTTAATAATATTGCCATGAAAACATTTACATGATTGATTTATCTTTGGAACATTTAATGCTATTGTTTTATATTTATAAACAGCTCAAAGTGAAACTAATTGCACTTTCAGCTAAATGTTCTTATTTCCATATATTACATGAAACAAACTGAAAGATGGGAATTCATTTGTGAGAATGCATTGAAAGAAACATCAGCATTGCAACCTAAAATAATTCATTTTATTTTTCTTGATTTTTATTTGACATGAAATTGTCATCAGTCATTTACATTGAACATAAAAACATAATTTATGTTTTAAATGAAAATGAATTTCTGTGCTTTGTTACAAGGCATAACTACTGCCAGAACTCATTTAGTACTTCCACCAGCTAATCCACCCTGTGTATGTTGTGAAATATAACTGGTGTTGTTTGTTGTTGCTTTTTGCATTGTAATTGGTTTATACTTAAAGAAAGCCAAATCATAAATATTTTATGTTATTCATAATTATACTTGTAATTGAAAATATTTTATGTGCCTGTGATTTTTTTTTCTTGTAAATAGCGCTACATTAGGAACACCTCTTTAAGAATGTGTATTAGTTTCATGAAGTCTGATCAAATAATTGGACATTCTTCAGTCTACATGTGGAACTATTTATTGACAAGGTAGCACTGGGGAAATGAAGGAAGAATTGGGTAATGTTCTTAAAAATGTTTTGCATTTTTTCAAATGAATTAAACAAATCTTTAAATTTAAAAATTACAGGACATGAACAAAATGAAATGGTAAGCATAATTACAATTGATTCTAAGATTTTTGCTACAGATTTAGAGCAAAGTTTGTAATTATGCCATTAAAAATATCGACCTCTTTGCCTATTTTATGGACTGTACCTCCTATATTCAGATTATTCTCAACATGAAAACATGTTTCATTGCTTCAATTTAAGGTATTATGATCATTGATCTTTTGTCGCCATTCCCTTCATTCAATTCTTTTATGGGCATATGGCTTTGGTCTTTCCTGTCAGATATTACAAAATTGTTGGAGGACACCTCTCTGTAAGAATTCTAATATGACCCTCCTACACAGAATTCTTTTTCATGCTTCATTCTCGTTTTGCAGGCTGGTCTATCAGCAACTTCATTGCTATATCTCCATGGGTTAGCTTCTTCAGAAATGCCAATTACTCCACCTCATTTTTATTAAATCACTGTAGAATGTAATAAGAATGAGAATAGCTGTTCATTCTGAATGAAAATATTATTATGAGGTATAACCTAAGGCTCCAAGATTATATTATTTGCCTCTCTCTTTTGGGACCCTCGTTCAAATGTGATCAATTAATGATAGAGGTTCATGACTGATTTTGGTAGGCTTCTGGTTTCCCTGCCTCTCATTCAACCATTTTTTATGATCTTTTGCTATCATCGATAAAATTATCAAGGTTTACCTGTTAACAAACTTGTTTTACTGCTAGGTTTCTTAATTAAGCTCCTCAAATATGTATAATAATTTTTGTCAAATGTCATAATTGTGGAAGGACATGCATTGAAACATGAAGAATTCTCAGTGGAAGGCTCTTTAACTTACGCTATTACCAAGGGTACCTATAAAACCATCTGATTCCCTTTACATAGTTTCCTAGAAAAACTACATAGTTCTAATTTTTGTAACATGATGGCACTAATGTGTGGTGTTCATGTTTTTCATAAACTTACTATGATAAATATGTAGACTGAAGCAACAAAGAAGATTGAATCTTAAATTTAATCTTTATTCACCCTTTGAATTTGGTTTGTACTGCTGAAAAATAATGAAAATGTAGTGGATTTTTACTAAAAATGTAATCTTCCTTAAAAGCAATGATATATTACCAAATATATGTAATTCACAACCATTAACAACAAAATCTTCCAATGTAATACTTGTAACAGTATTGTTTTAAATTTCATTATATTTTTTATAGATACTCATGCACTATCTCTGAATGCCTTAACTATGATACATACTTGTAACATGTAATGACCACTGGTGATTTTAAATTGTGGTTGAATTTACCCAATAAAGTGATGTTTTTAACGATATATGCAGGTTCATCTTTTATTTTTATCTCATAGTTTTAGTAAATTCTGTCAGAACTCACTTGTATCCATCTCATGTTCTCAAAACATAAAACATACCTAATGATCCTAGTTTGAATTTCTCTAAGGTGGCTTCATCCTAAGTTGATGTTTAGTATTTCTCCCTTTCATAAATGTGTTTAATAATATATTTTAATGTGAACAGACAATCAAGAAACTACTCTAAAGTGTTAGAAATATTCTAATGAATTTGAATTTTCCTTTTCAAATTGTAGTTGTTAAATTAATTCATTAATATCAGAGGACCTTCACTGTATGAAGAAAGTAGTTTTTTCTGAAACATCTCCTATAACTGGATAAAGGTTTCGTCTGTTCCTTTTCGTCCTTTATATTTCATATTAATCCCAATTTTTTTTGTTAATCTCCTTTAGAGGTTTGGTATTATAGTAATTAATGAAACAAGTGGATAAAAAGGGGCATGAGTGATATGTTCAAGAAAACGAGCCATGATTGAAACAAGTTTTTCTTATTTACCACGAGTGCAATTATACCCTTTTATCCATATGTTAAGTTCAATATTTTTTCATTTTCATTTTAAAATAATTTAAATTTTGAGAAATTCAAGCACATCTTTATCATTTGAGGCATACATTTGATGACATGTTGCTTCTGAAAAAGGCCTATTTTAGTGGGTCGTGTATTGTGTACCTCTGATCACTATAGGATAAAGAAATGTGACATATGGAAGACAAACACACTTATTCAAGATGAAATATTAGATGAAGCTGACAAAGCCATTAAAACAATATTTCCCAGGAAAAGCTTAGACTGGTGAGAGAAAATACAACTTGTATAGAGATTGGAAAGGTAAAAAAGATCACTTCTGTCACAGTTTTGCTGGCAAACTTTTTAGAACAGGTAAACGCATTTGACTTTTACACTTGTAATGATGCTAAGACCAAATGTTTTTCAGGCAAAATATATAATAAAATATGTGGAATAATTAAGAGACGCTGGCAGAGACATGGACCTGGAAACAAAACTGAAACTCCATAATATAGCTGCTAAACCTAGAATCATGTATGGCTTTGAAACATGGGTAATGAAAGAGAGAGTCAAAAACTACAGGTGGCTCATGAGACTTCTAAGACATTTAATGGGAATCACAAGAAGAGATAGATTGAGAAATAAAGACATCAGCAAGAAATTGAAAACCAAATGTTTAGTAGAAGATATAGAACAGTCTCAAAGGAGATGGAAAGATCATTAACAGAGAATGAACAACAGATTTCCAAAATTAATCTGGAAGTACAAACCAAAAAGAATCAGAGATAGAGGCAGATAACTAAGAGGTACCAACAGCAGGAACACTTGGAAGACAAATAATCTACCAAGAATACTATAATAAACCAATAGAAACAGGCTGTAAAGCCTAATTTATGGTCAGTTCATGATGACGAATATTTTATGTTGTTCCATTAGTCAGCTAGCTTAAATATACTTTACCAATTTAGTTACATTCATTTATTGTTATATATTGTTACACATATATGTAGTTAATGCAGGTTCGTAATCTGTGATGTACATTTTTGTTCATGTTTCATGCCCGTCTGGAAATACCTTGGTCACTGTGTTATGGTGTCTTAATTAAACAATTTTAATTCTTTTCTGAATTTTGATTGGTAGTTGTGGAGTTTTGATTGCACACATGGTATTGACAGAGAGATAAGAAATGATTTTTCATGGAATTAATGAGCATATTTAGTTAAATAAACCAAAAATGTCTTTATTTCTTGTTGAAACATCTTTTGTGGACCACTTTCTTGACTTCTTGTTGTAACATTCTCCATTCCTTTTAGGAGACATAAGATTTTTTTGAGCTGTCCATTTACAAGTTGAATTTAACACAGAAATTTATGAAGTAAAAACAAATGTACTTTAAGTCTTAGAAAATTATTTTACATCTGATGCATTTAAATTTACTTTACGGTACAATAAAGGATTTATTGTCTTTTGAAGGAACTGAAACTCAAAACATCAGAAACAAAGTAGTGGAGCCACAATGAAATGTACTTTCTCCTCTCACTAATGACTTCATAAAATTATAATACTGCAATATCTGTTCATATTAACACATTTTAGCCATCACTTGAAAAACTCATTACCCATCATAGTACATTATGTATGAAAATATAAGCAAATGCATCATTATTTTAACAACTGTGCGATTCACTTTGCCCAACAACAAGAAGTTATTCTGTCGCAGCATTCTAATTGTTGCAAAGCAATTTGATAAAGCCTCAAAGTTTCTATCAGAAGTGCTGGAAATTCAAATCTGCAATTTTGAAAATTTGCAAATTATGCCAAACTACTAATATATTTTTTTTTGTACAGACATTTTTAAAGAACTTATTTTTTTAAGACATTTTATTTTAAAAAAAATTGTTATTGTATTCTACTTTTGCAATGTTAATTTTCTGTTATTTGCAATTTTGGAAAATACAGAGAACACCACTTTCCTTATCCTTCTTTGCTACATCCAACGAATAAAATTTGGAGCAGTTTTTGAAAATATAATTGTTTAACAATTATGTGTGTTTAGGTAAAAACCACTCATTTTCGGAAAATTCACCATCTTATTTGAAGATCTTTTTTTGATGAACAGATTTAGCTTAAGAACTAGTGTTGCTACAGAAAGGCGCAGACTTACTCTCAGTTTTTTCAGTTATATAATTTCTTTTGGTCTGGGATTGCTCTTCGGTCATGCCTCATCATCTTGTCAGCTGCAATCTATCGCTGCACAAATAACTTTTTTCAAAATTTTCTCAATTTTTCGGTTTCTAATGGTAGAATTGTTATATTACTTTAAGAATGTTAAGGAAGAGGAAAACCTTGTTCTAAATGGAAATTTTGATTTAAAATTTGGAGCTATTTTTGAAGAAAATGATGTTTATGTGTTACTGTAAATGTGAAATTTGAAGCTTTTTCATAGAAATTTTTTGAGTTTTTGAATAACTTAGTAAGTCATTTTAAGCACTTTCACTTAATTCAATAATGGATACAAATCGCTGGAAATGTGCACTTCAATGGCAAGAGAGATATTAAAAAAAAATAATCTGAGTAATCTTTCTGAGTATATTTATCTCTATCCCTATTAAATTTTTTCTTGGAGCTGTTTTTGAGAAAATCTTGTTTTAGTTATTTTTAATTATTGCACATATTGTGAGAAAACTACTCAAATTTTCAAAAAATATACATATGACCTTCTTGAACTAATCAATTATGGAGGACAAATTTCATTTCAAGGGAAAATCTTTATCTTCAGTTTTGTAGTTGTTGGAAGATGCTCGAAAAATATTGGAAAATACAGAGTTAATCACGGAAATTGGATCTATGCCACCTTTATAAGTGTATTTTACTCTATTCTTACAAGAAATTTAAAGAAAAATTTGGAGTCATTTTTGAGAAAATTTTAAATATGCTCGGGGCGCTTCATCTAAAGTACCCCCAAATTTTAAAGAATTATATTTCAAAATTTCAAAGCTTTGACTAAAGCCAGATGGATGGGGGTTTCTTCAATTTGGAAAAAAATTCTAAGTATTGTTTAGGTGCTAGTGGTGTTCACAGACGGACGTTTTGGAAGAAAGAAAGAAAAAAACAAAACACTTGCGATATCAGAGGCCCCAAAACCTGCATTTTGGCCGAAATCTCAAAATCGATTTTCCGCAGCATTACATAGCTTTCCCTACACTATGAATAATATTCTGTATGTACGTACATATACGGAGAAGTAAAAATGCATGTCTTCAATATGATAGTTGTTGGAAGACTGGAAAAATTCTTAACTTTTTCAATTTCAAAAAAATTGGGATTTTTCACCAAAAATGCATCTTATGTCATTTCTTTAAACATCTTTTGCTCTATCAGATGAAAACCATGGGAAACAACAATTTTGCAGAAAAGTTTGAAAATGTGAAGGCTTCATGTAACGCAACTCCTCAAAATCAAAATATCCATTTGAAATTTCAGAGGCTGTTACGTCAGTGTGATTGATCAGGGGATATCAATTATGATGAAAATCCTGCATATGGTTTAGCTGCTAGCATTGTTCGCAGATGGATGTTTTGCTGCCATCACATTTTGGTATCAAGGACTCACCAAATGCGGATTCTGACTACACGTTAGAGGAAGTAATTCTCTACACATAGGAATATTTTTTTTCTATATTGTGACAGCAGTAGGGGAGAAAGTAAAATATCTGGAGAAAATGTATATAATAATGACACGGAATACAAACATCATACTTTGTTTTATTATCTTTTGTTTTTGTATACAAAACATTTACAAAATTTCTTATCAAAATAAAATGTTGAATCTTTATCACTAAGTATTCCTAAATAAGTGGTTATACAGAGTGAACCATTTATCTTGCAACCCAGACCAAACAGGCATTTCTAGCCACATGCATAAATGGTAGAAGTGTAGTTAGAAGAGCAGCATGTTACATTGCACTTGCATTTTTTTAACTCAACATTACGAACATTACTCAACATTCGAATTTCAAGCGAGTTTCATTGGGCATACACATGTGTATGCAATTTAATGTTAATTGCTTATTTTTGCAATTGGTCATATTTCTGGAATTTCTCTTTAAAATAATTTTATAATCACAAAGATGAGTTAAGACAAAATATTTTTTCAAGATATTTTAAAAATACTATAATTTTCTTGAAAGAATTTGAGTATTTTATATATCAGAGAAGAGGATCAGTGGTGTGGAAATATAGAACATTGAATACTGTTTTCTAGGATTTAAAGTTAATGGTAGAGAATTGCATGGAAGTTGCCAGAAATAAAATAACATTTTGAGTTATGGGTTTGGGTGTTCCATCCACCCATGAAGCATTCATATTTTCTTACCTTTAGGTCGAAATCTGCTTCCTGTTTATCAGCTGCCCTACTCATTTATTGGAAGCCTCAAAATAAAAAGCTTCTAAGCTATCAAATGAAAATTAGTGATTTAAAAATGTTAGAGGATAAATATCTTCATGTATATCAATTACAAAAGAGGTATGTTCTTGCATCTTGGGAAACAAGTTATGAATGAAAGTGTACAATATGCTTCTGAATCTCTCTAGACTAACTAGCAAGATGTTAGTTGATGTTTAAAGCATTAGCCATTATCTGTGCTATCCCTCAGCAACCCAATGAAATATTTTCCTGATTCTTTTTGCCATTGGAGCATGTAGCATGGTTGTCAAGACTGGAAAGATTGTGTGATAAATGATTCACACTATATAACAAATGTAAATGGCACAGTCAAATATAAAACGTATCATCTCTCGGACGTAACAGAATGTACCTTCTAAAACAATCTAACATTTTAACAATTTCAGGAACTATTGTAAATTGCACACTTACATGCCATTTAATATTTATGAAATATTAAAATGAACTTGTAATTTTCCAGGGGCAAGAGCAAATGAGATAAGTGAAATCAAATACTATCAATTAAAGTACATTGCTTGGTGGTTTCACATTTATCTTAAAACTTTTTAAAGAGATAGGAGAAGGCCTACAATGCTAACAAAATATGAGCATTTTCCCAGGATTATGTTCAGACAAACTAATATCTTCAACTTAAACTAGAAAGTAAATTTGGCAAATAAGTTGTAGGTAAATTATATAATGAATATCTATTCCTGTGTAATACATAAGTATCATTACAATTACTACAACTTTGGAAATAGATAACTAAGCTTGAAAGTAAGTGATCAAAATGCGAATGGGATGATATGGCAGAGTAAGTAAAGAATCACAAAAATGTTCAATATACATGTGAATGTAGACAATTTGGAATAGAAGATTTAAAACCCTCCAATAACCTCTAACAATTTTCTCTGCTGCTTAACATACATGCACTGAACAATTCACTAACTTTTCAGTTCAGAAAAATCATCTCCATTCATTCTGCTACTACAACACACCAATCATTAAATCACCCATGCAACATGCAGCAGAATGAGTGCTGCTAACCAACAAACATTACAAAAAACCCTCATAAGTAGATACTTTACTTTCAACTTTCTAAAGCAATAAGATTTGAAGTGAAGAAAATTGTAACAAAAATTCGTAAATGAGGAAAATCCCATCTTATGATCCTTATCTTAATTTGAATGTGAGATTCAATATGACAATCATTTTGATTAAGTTAAAAAGAAGCAATAAGCAGGAGAATTTCTGCTTCTTAGAACCATTTTCAAAATGAAATTTCCTAAGAAGCCTGTTGTTCCAAAAATTTGATTAAAGTTGTTCCTTTGGCCACGCTTTGCCCCACGTTGCAAAGAACTTTGTTGATAATTCCATCATGGGGAGCTTTCACCACATACTACAACATAAAAACAATCCATTAACTGAGCATGATCAAGAGAAAAAATGTTCATTCAAAATTGAAACTATTATTATTAGTTTCATTCATATTCATTTTTAAATAAATGATCATAAACACAATATTGCACACCAAAAATTCAGAAACAAATATTATAGTAAACAAAATGTTTGGATGCCCATTGAAAGTCAGTAAACAGTATTTACTTCTGGTAAGTAAAATTTTAATTCGTAATTTTTCACAGAACTATATTTTTATAATATGTAATCCTTTCCAGAGTTAACTTCCAAAAGTCACTAACTAAATATGGATAAATTTACTTCAAATGCTCTTAAGACATATCTAGGAAAGATACCTATCACAAATTCTCTTCAAAGCATTTGAAATTCTCACCTCCATTTTCATGGCAATAACCACAACAAGAGGGTCTCCTGCCTTAACTTCCTGATCTTCTTGCACTAGAATCTTATCGACTATTCCTGGCATGGGAGACACAGCACCATTACCTGACATTCCCTCTGATCCAGACATGTCATGCAGTTCTTTCAAGTACTTAGGTTCTGGTTCACTGAACTGCCAACTACCATCCTGTAATTAATTGCAAAATTGAAATTTACAAAATTCCTGTAATATAAAACTACAAAACAAAACTGCAGGAGAAAATATTTTAGGTGAGTTGCTTCTTCCCATCTTTCTGACTCTAGCCTTTGTTCCTCCTGATTTCCTTCCCCCTCAATGCCTTTACTTGCATATAACACAATTTGTATAAAGTCAGGCAGAGTCTTTTTGATTTAAGGCAAGTGCAACACATATGTAGAAGATCATGAACACATCCAATAAAGAACAGTTCTTTTAAAACAGTGAAATTCTCCCACATTTTACACATCAGCTCATTTTTTATGTGAATAGTAACAACACATAATTTTTAGTGAATAGTAGCAGCAAATTGCTAATACTAAATTAGTCATTATATAATTTGAATATTCCTTTCGCGTATACAATGAATAATAGTATGTGTCTATTCATTGAAACTGCACCATTCGTATCGTAAAATTGCCCAATGTTCATTAGAAAATCCTTTTCTCCTAAACTTCGTGCTAGCTGTGAGCAAGAATTGAGGTACTCTGGGTACCTACTATTACTGAACCAAACATGATCTGTCACCACCTTTAACATCATGAAACCTGGTGATTCACTTTAGAAACAAAAATCACTTTGGTTCAAACTAGCCCAATATTCTAGTTAAAAAGAAAATCATTGTCATAAAGATGTATCATTATCCCCCAAAAAATGTAAATGTAAATATTAATGATATATAAAGAAACTTGCACTATCCTCACAAAAAGAGTGAAGAAAATAATCTCCAGACATTTTTGAAACCTTGTTTTTCAAATTTTTAAATATTGCTCACATGTCACTCAAAATTACACAAAATTTTCATATTTTTGGAAGAAGAAAAAACCTCACTAAAAGATACAATTTTCAAGAACAGATTTTATGCAGAGGAAAATCTATCTTCAATACTGTAGTTGAGGGAAGCCACCGTAATAATTTAGAAATTTTCAAAAATTCAGATACTTCAACAAAACTGTGACTTGCACCAGTTTTTAAGTGTCCTTTATGCTATCCAGTTTCATACAACAATTTGGAGCAAGTTTTGAGAGAAATATGAAAATGTCCTTGATGCTTTCTGTAAAGTACAATCAAGAGGGCGCAACATCAGTAAGATCGACTGGGAAACGTCACTTTTGGTGAAAATTCTGCCTCTGGTTAGCGTTTTTCACACAGATGGACGAACAGACATTTTGCAATACACTAATTTTTTGGTATCAAGACGAACAGACATTTTGCCATACACTAATTTTCTGGAAGTCATAATCCACAATATGTGGATTATGACTTCATGTGTTAGAAAAAGTAATATACCACGTACAGGAACAAGAATTATCCTCTTTCTTGGTACCAGGAATCTACTTGGAATCTTGGATCAGAGATTTTTTCTTCCAAAAAATCACCCTTTTCACTGCAGCATTACATAACTTTCTCTATACCATGTAAGTAGTACGAGAGACATTAAAATATACAAGTTTTTTCCTCAAACACTGTATAAAAATATCAGTTGTTCAGAAACAAAAAGTAATCAGTGTATGAATTGATATGTCTAAATATTTTCTTAAAAGTTTGTAAATATTAATGAAAATATGTGTTAATAACATGTTTATTTTGTCAAGATCAAATGTATGAACATGACAGCCATTCAAGATCAAATTTCAGAGATTAATTTTATGAATGAAGTGATTCAGGTGTAGATTATTGGAAAAAATTATATAGTATGGTATATGAGTCATCATAACTTACTACTTACATAGTGATTGCCTTTAAAGGGCATTAGTCAGAATCATTTTATAACAAATGAGTGTGTGTGGTGTTTTTGGTTACAAAAATATTGCAATACGTCTCACACCTAAGTCAGCATTTAAATTTTCTAAAGAAAAATCGCTAAAGAAGTGGTTGAGAAATGAATGTGAACAATCTTAGTAGCTTATGATGAAGGTGCATTTTGCTTTCATCATTTTAATTGTTCATAGTTAAAAGTTTGTGATTTGTAAAAAGTATTTTCCCCTTTTAAATGGGCAATGTGGGATGACTCCTGAAATATCGAAATTTGTGAACTATGTGATCATATGATTTTTTCACACTAGCTGAGTTATCATCCAGTAAAACTAAATAATGTAAGAAAATATCCTGAAGAATTAACAGGAAGATTAACAAGGAGATGAGAATGGATTAAGTCATGTGAAGAACATTTTTTAAAACTAACAGTAACCTAAATACTTTAGCAAGCTAAGCCTCTCTTCAGAAACTATTCCTGAGATCTTACGTTCCACAGTAGGAAATATATAAAATGTGACAGTTGAAGCAAACTGGACAATTTGGTAAGGCACCTTGTTTTCTAACAGAAATCTGTTCTAAAAAATTAATTCTTCAAATAAGGTCATGCACAAGTTTTTGGGAAAAAAATTTCGCATACTTTTTTGTTGAAGTAAAGGCAATTTATAATTTTTTTTAAAAAATGGCTTCAAATTTTTTCTTTAATTTTTTCCTCAGATAGAATGAAGAACATTTAAAAAATGGCTCAGATCTCTTTTTTGCTGAACTCTTGTGATGTTTTAAAAATTCAAAAACTTAGAAATAATGTGTGAAAGTATGTGCTGTTGTAGAATCACTGGCTCTATTCTGTTGTTAGGGAACCGAAAAGGCAAGAAAATGTATTTTAGTTGCCGATAGGTAGCAACTGGGAACAGGCTCTGGCAAAACAAAAAACTAGACTAAAGAGGTTCAGAAAATAAATAGTACCAGGAAGTCTGTGTCATTCTGTAATACCTCAATTAAGAAATGAAAAACTAATTGTCAGTACCCTCAACATACGAGTAACCCGCAGGGGGATAATCTTTATTTTGCATTTCTAATATTGCATTGCCCGTTATGTTTGAATTTGGCTCTTCTTTGAAAGTGAGCATCAGAAGTTGTGATAAACAAGAACTGTTCAGAAGGAAAAGATGTTAATATTTTATGCACTTTGGTTTTATGATGTCATTCCTACTTGCAGTTAAAACCAAATCAGCCACATCTCAGGGCATTCCTTGAAGTATTTCCCATAACTACAACCCTCCAATTACAAAAATCTTACTTTGGTGAACAAATTAATACATCCATCTTTCAGCACCACTTTACTCTGTAGTGCGAGATCTTCCACAGAGCATAAAAGTTCAAAACTTCCATCTTCTTTCTTCAAAAGAGATCCTGATGCACTGATCTCTTTGCTACCAATCTTCATTTTGAACTGATTTCCTTTGCAATATGTAACTTCAACTGCTATCTCTAGGTAAGAAAACACAGCATAAATTTGGAAATCATGTACAACTGCAAATGTAAACTACTGTAAACTACTCAACCTTAACGATTTCCATACAATTTGATAACTGACTATAGGTCTTCCACCAGAACATTCACAAAAAATGTATTGGAAGATTCCTGATTTCCAATGTTTAAATTCCTGTCATTTCGAGGTTCCATCTAATTTACTGTCAAATACATACTATTTTCATTTTTCTATTCTTGTTCAGAGAAAGTATACAAAAAATATTTACAACATGGTTAATTCAGAATAAAAGTACAAACATTATATTAAACATATTAAAAACATTTTTTTATCATATTATAATTTTCATATCATTTTATAATGCTGAAATTACCGAAATGCATAAAGAATGAATACATCTTACCTTGCCCATCATATAATAATGTCAGAGGTCGCACCAATTCATGATTGACCCGAAAGCCAAAACCAATTGAATACGCATTAAAACTTGTTTTAGCAGATCTTTCTGCTAACAATTTTTCAGAAAGTATTTTGGCCACAACAGCCTAAAATAAAGGGAGATAATTTTTGTTGAGTAAAAATCATGCATACACTTAAAATATTCAAGGTTTATGAACAGAACATAAATTTTATCATGGATATTGCGTTTTATCAATAGATTTATATAGCTCATGCTTTTAATACTTAGGCTGAAATATCAGAAATTTAAGGGTGAATTCTAAAAGGTAAATGTTATGAACTAACCCCATGAACAATGTAACAGTATTCCTATTTTAAATAGACACCATTATCTACATAACCTAGCTGTTGCTTAAAGAACGGATATTCCCTGAGGGAAAACACTTCTCACCTGTGCAACTAACTCTGGAGAAGCCTGACGAGGAGCCAAAAGCAATTTTTCATGCTCTGTGATGAAGCCAGTATGCACATTACCAGCAGCAAATTCAGGATTCCCACAAAGATGGATAAGGAAATCCACATTTGTGTCCAAACCAACAATCTATTAACACAAACATGCAGTTAAGGAGTTAATCATACATTTTCAGACATAACTATCGAAAGCACAATTTACAAATAATTTGAATGTTTTTCCTGTAAGTAACCCATCATCCTGTGACAATTAGAGTGGGTATTAGTACTGTTACCACAGAAGTAAAGCCAAAGTAATAATCACTTTAACCTAACTTTAATGTATTACCTACATATTTAGAGTAAAATTTGCTAACCAAAGTATTTCTGAGAAGTGCATTATTAACAATTATAATAATAATATTAATAACAATAAATAAATAAAATAGAAATTAAGACATTATGCCACTGTCACAGCACCACCTTGGTAGTTGAGGTAGTACTACTGCTGGGCATAGTCTCTATATAGAAGGGCCCAAAAACTCTAGATATACAACAGTTTTCTCCTTTATGCATATCACATTCATCCTGAAGGTGCCCTTTGAAGATTTTGCTAATCTGAGATTCCCATAACCTATGATGAATAGCTGCTGACAGTGTTACTCCTGTCCTCATAGCCCATCTGTTGCTCACGTTTATTTGGATGAGAGTTGCTTTTGTCTGAACAAGGATAAATCTGCTCTGCAGAGGTCTCTCTGCTCTTCTTAGAATAAGGTCCCAAGCAGACAACTTCAGTTCTCAGACAACCATTAATTTAAATTCAGAAAAAATCAGGAGCAGGCAGAATTTGTTTTTGTTTGCTACATTCCATCTGGTTTCCACCAAATCTTTTGAGTTTGCCCAGAAAAAAATGGGCAAAATTGACAAATATTCTGAATGAGCATGGCCCTCTTAAGGGATTTAAAAATCATACTTGTAATTTAATTCACAAAAAATTGCCAGATCTTGTCAACAATACATTTACATTGAAACTCGTGCAGACAATATTTCAACTACAGAATCTAAAAAATAGTAATTTATGGTTGATGTCTAAAGTAAATAAAATATTAAAAACTAAAAAAGTTTATAATCTCTGGCAAGGATAAGAGACAAGGGAGCAAATTTTCATGAATAAATGAAATGTTTTTACTTATGAGTGCCTTACATTAATTTATTCATTAACTGAACATAAACACAAAACACTCAAAACAAAAGTTCAAATATTTACATTTATGCTCAAATGGAACAGGTCTAAATTGTTGTCAAGCAGATATAAACAAGTTGACTCATTTTTTCATAAATAAATTGTATTAGCAGCGAGATAAAATTTTCAGCAGTAAATTTAATTTTGTTAATTAATTAGGGAGTAAAATTGTTGTTTGTACTGCTAAGAAGAACAAAATTATTAATGGTTATTAAAGGATAAAGTTAATAAAGTACAAAATATATCAAATGATCTCACATTATACTCAGATAAGCGAGCTTTCATTTTCAGCAGAGCAGCTTGTCTAGTGTCTCCCCAAACCACCAACTTAGCAATCATTGGATCATAGTGCACAGACACTTCATCTCCTTGACGGACACCTGAACAAAATAATACTTCATTTAGATTCACTTGTTATTAAATTCATATGAACAGTGTAATATGAAAACTGTTAATTTAATACACCTCTTAAAACCTTTTTAGTAACCTTTTTCAAGATTTATTTCAACAATTATTAGTCTTAGTTAAAGTTTAATCTCTCTGCACATTGGCAACAAGAAAGAAATTGAAATGCAAGGGAATTGGCAATGTTGGCAACAAGGAGATCAAATGAAATATAGTAGCAAAGTACATGCAAGCTGGCAACCTCAAGCTCTTTGTGGCAGCGATGGTGTAACGGTTAGTGTATCAGACTTATACCCAAGTTAGCAGGTTCAAACCCGATCGAAGCTGTGGATTTTTAAAGGCGAAAAAAACCTTTATACGCCTTCCTTCAGAGGGGAAGTAAAGCCAGCTGTCCCGTGTTAGTAGATTTACTTGCATGTAAAAGATCCTCAAGCCTAAATGACACCTCTGAGCAAAATTCAAATCGCCTGTTTCGTCGCCCATGAAATACAACCTTTCTCTGCTAGTTGGTGAAAGGAGCATAGCAAAATTTGTGTGGTCAGACAGAAGAGCGGGCCTGATGGCCCGAGTCTCACCATGTAAAATATGGCATCAATTCAATTCAATTGAATTTTGCAATTAGTCATTTGTTTAGGTGTAACACATGCTCAATAAACTTCTTGCAATTATGATTTTCGATACTGATTCCAGGGATGGATTGATGCATACAGAAACTAAGAACCTACAAGGCCCCTGCTGGTTACAAGCCCAAAGTATTTTGTAAACAAAATGTATATATGTATATGTATGATAAATTGTTGTTGAGGTTGCAGTTTATTTTTTTTTTTATTACTCATGTTTAATATTTCCATACAATTAGGGGATCCCGCAGGGCCCCTCATGATGTTAGCCCTTCATGTTCCTAGGTTGAATGGGTCTTGACTTAACAATATGGGTTTTCTCCACCATTATCAAGTCCTGCTTCACAAATAATTTCCTTTCTTTTCTGAGCTCCAAATTCGTTTGAATTTCAAGAGGATGCACACAATGTGAACTAAAGTTCACACTGTGAAGTAAACAATTTACAGATGTCCATCATGCCCATTTTTGTATAATTTCATATTGTTTGCTTTTTAGGTTACTAATATGTTAAACTGGTAATATAAACTAAATGGATATCGTATGAATCTCATTATGATAGCTCAATAGCCATAGTACAACTCGTCAAGTAGGAAACCAGAGTTCAATTTTCAGTTCGTTTTTAAGAAATTTTGTCAAGAACAAAAGGCACCATCCGACAAATAACATTGAACATGAAAACTTAAAGGTTTCTCATGTTTTTTGTTATGTTGCTTCAATTTGTAAGACAGTTTATTAAAATATTAACTGTAGTGATATAAACCAAACTTGTTTCCATGGTTTCTCAATTTCTCTTTGTTTATGCTTTTTTGTTTCTCTTAATCTGTTGTCTCTTAATCTCTCTTTGTTTATTCTTCTTTGTTTTTGTGATCCAAAACCTAGAAATCGCCGATGATTGTGCAAGCTCCCTCTTAGAGTCAATGGGATTTTAATGAAGAGCTGACAAGGACAGTGTCTGAAGAATTAGGAGTATAAACGGTAATCTGCTCCTGACATTAACTCACCCGTTTCAACACGCACATCCTGTGCAGCACTAGGAGTGCTCAAATAATGAAGAGGTCCAGCCCCTGGAAGGAAACCTCTGACTGGGTTTTCAGCATAGATCCGAGCCTCAAATGCATGGCCATTAAGACAGATGTCTGACTGAGACAATGGCAAAGGCTCTCCAGCAGCAACCTGCCAAATTAGCAACCATGCATTTATTTACTTCTTTAGTTACAGCAAACATATTTTAGAATAGGTTTGTTCACATTACATTTCTTGTATTTGTATTTTTTTCTTAAAGTAATTCTGTAATGTGAATAACTGGAAATACAACTGGTACACAATTTGATACGAAATCATGGGATAATTGCAAAGAGAAAGAGAAATGTTAACCCCTGCAGAAAACATGGTTTTTCTAGTTTTCGTTTACAATGATACTATATCTTCTAAGATTCAGCAGCTTCCTTAGCTCCATATTGAGACTGTTGCTTTGTGCTACTCCTGTTGGGCTAGAATATTTAACCATTAGCACTCATATTCATTCCCTTTTCACCTAAGTTTACTTGTTGAGTACTTGTGAACTAATGGAGTGATAACAAAACATTAACATCATTACAGCCACACAATTTAAAAACTCAATCATGTCAGTTATTGGATTTTTCTATAACATGTCCTTTACAGTTATTGGAGTTTGCAAAAACTTGTTTTTCAATGCCTTCCAAGTGCCTGAGTTTTTAGTGTAAGGATTAATCAGAATATGCTTTTGAGGTATCTAACAAAGGCAAAAACATTAAACACTCATCTTCACTACTCAGCATCAGATATTAGCTTTGAGAAAAAATATTTTGAAATTGCTTCATTAATTTATACAGACTAAAACACCATTTGGAACATAAGATTCAAAGGCAATAAAAAAATCAAGAACAATAATTCCAAGTCTCCTTTGGAAAAGTTGACGAAATTTCTCTCAAGAAATCTGAAGTTTGAGAAATGAAAAATTTTATATGGGAGCTTTTCTTTGGAAGTAAAGATTCTTTCAATCGTCAAAGTTGTAATGTTGCCACAACATGTTTTTCTGTATTGATCTTGTAGTTGAGTAACCAAATCTGTGTGAATTTCAAGAGTTCTTGAAATGTTGACTTTGCTCACCAAACAGGTTATTTTTGACCTTGTGGAGAATACTGGTAACCATAACTGTTACAGGAGATATCAATTATATTTCTTATGTTCTTGAAGACTTTTTTTGCATATAAATAACATCAATTGTGTGTTTGATTACCTCAAACCACTGATACTCAAATCTACTGATATTGGTCACTGTCATTAAGACATGTAGTGTTCAGACATGATCTGGGTTAGGGTTCTCCTGAACCAACTAAATGAATAAGGCTCTTAATTATGGTATAAATACTTTTGTACAAAACATGCGAAGTTACAAAAATTTAAACTGATTTAAAACTTGAGTTGTTTTCTAATAAGAATTTTAAATGTACCTGAAGTTGCCACTGCACAAGATCTGTTCCAGTTACCATCTCTGTGATTGGGTGTTCCACCTGCAGACGGGTGTTCATTTCCATAAAGTGGAAAGCATGAGTTCTCCGATCCAAAATAAATTCTACAGTGCCCGCACCTACATACCCAACGGCTTGTGCTGCCCTGACAGCTGCCTGCCCTAGCTCCTCCCGCAAAGCAGCTGACAATCCAGGCTGCAACCAACAACCAGCCCTCACAAATTGTAACAAAATTGCACATTTACAACTAAATATACAAACATGCCTACAACAAGGATTATTTGGTCCATACCTGAGGGAGACCACTCAACAGAAGTACATTTTTTTTTTTTAAATTTCCCATATACATAGATATAGTAGTATAGAGAAAGTTATGTAACGCTGTGGAAAATCGATTTCAACGGAAATATATGTTTTGGGATCCACTGATTAAAGAAGTGTTTTTCTCAAAACTTCTGTCCGTCTCACTCTCCTCTGCAAACAACACCAGCACCTAAACTAGGATTTTTTCCCAACCGAATACTCCGTAGTTGATCTAGTCTCTCTCAAAACTATGCAATTTTGAAAAACAATCTTTAAAATTGGAGGAACTTTACACAAAACAAAGGTAAAATTTGCAATGTTAAAAAACATCAAAAACAAGAATTTCTCAAAATGTGTTGAATGTACTGAATAAGATGATATAAATGCGATATTGATGTATTTATTCTTTTGTTGTTGTTTTTAAATTATACAAATTATTTTTTTTTTTACTTCTGTTTTGTATATCTTATTGTATTTATGAGTACATGTGCTTCAAATAATCTCTAATAAAGTTTCTCAAAAACTCAAAAGTTTTCTGTGAAAATGAGCTCCAAATTTCACATTTCATAAACACTCCAATGCAATTTTCAAAAATAGCTAGAAATTTTTTGAACAGATAGTGTTAAATGAATTAAACAAACACATCAATGCAACTTTGATGTGTTCTTTAGTTTTTACAAAAATTACACAAAGCACTTATTTTTACTTTCTCTTATGCTGTTAATATTTACACTACCAGTGATTTATATACATTATTGTATTTGTGAGTACAAATACTTTGAAAAACTTCTTATGAAGTTTCTCAAAATCTCAAAAGTTTTGGGTGAAAAAGAGCTTCAAAATATCCATTTTCAGAAACACCCAAAGAACATTTTCTCCAAATTTTGCGACAAAAATTTCCATAAGGAATGAGGTTTTACTCTTCTACAATATTCTTAAAGTCATGTTTTAATTCTACCATTAGGTGATCGAAAAATTGAAAAAAACTGAAAAAATATAGTTTGGGCAGTGATGGATGGCAGCTGGGCAGAAAATTTAAGTCTACTTCTAGACTGGCTTGATTTTGCCCAAGTATGACAATATTCTTTTTAAATTAAAATAGAATAAAATTTATATATTTTATGTTTGTCTCGCTTTTACAATTTTATCTGTGCATTTGGTTTAGAGCTGTTCTTTTCCCCCTTCAACCACTCACGTTTTACTGGTTTTCACACTCAAAATAAGAGCATCAATTTTTCATGTTGGTTAGCGTGCGTGCTCTCTCTCTCTCTCTCTCTGTCCCTCCCTTGCTCTCTCTCGCCCTCCCTCTCCCTCTCTCTGTACAGTGAGGATGAGAATCCTACAATAGGAACTTTTCCCATTCTGTATTATATCATTATTTGTTAAAAATATCTTTTATACGAAGGTCATTCAATAATTAAAGAGACAAATGGGCCTGGAGAAAAAGCAGTTGGTAGCAAAGGTTTGGTAATTTTAGGGCTTTAAGTTGGCATCACAGGGATAAGCCCTGACCATCTGGAGGATCAGCATTGTTGTGTTCATAGCTTCAAAATTAAGTTGAATGATGGCGAGTCAACTTGAAAATTCCGCTTTGGTTGAACAATACTGTGATTCGCTTATTACTTGCTGAAGGAGAAAAACCAGCTAATATATACTCCAGAATTACTAAAGTGTATGGTAAAAGTTGTAAGAAACACAGGAATATTGACAAGTGGGTAACGGTTCAAAAGTGGGCGAGACTTGGTGATTGACGAACGCTGTTCTAGCGGTATCAGCAAGAAAAGCCATGTTGTTGGTGTTTTGGGACACTGTACATGCGTTTTTTTGCAAGAAATGAGAGAGAAATGTTGTGAATAACAGAGGAAAAGTGTGATTCTCCAGTAAGAAAATGCACATCCTCACACTGATGAACAAACTCATGAAACCATTGGCAAAATGTGTTAGGAGGTTCTGCTTCATCCCCCTTATAGCCCTGATTTAGTACCATCTGATTTCCATTTATTTGGTCCCCTGTAGGAGTCATTATGTGGGAAGAAGTTCCAGCACAACAAAGATGTCAAAAATATTGTGGGAAATTAGTTCAAACACCACGACAAAGACATCTTTGTAGCTGGTGTAAAAAAGCTAGTAACCCGTTGGGACACGTGTGTAAATGTTGGTGGGGATTATATTGGAAAGTAGGAAAATTCCTGTTTTGCAAAAATAAATGTTTATTTCTTCACATCAATTTGTCTTTTCATTATTGAATGTCCCTCATATGAAAAAACATTTTCATATGTTTTTACTATAAGATATGTGCCTGATGAAAGATGTTTTGGCAAGTTCTCTACCATCTAATTTATATTTTGAACTTGTTACTTACATTTTTCACTTAAACTCAAACTTTGAAGATTTTCATCGTCTATCTTTTGTAGTTAAAAAAAAATTACATTTTTAATTTCAGATGAAAATGTAAACACCTCATGATGTGTGAAACCTCACAATAAATGCCATACTGTAAATACACTTTATAAATTACCTTTGATTGTCTTAAAAACAAAGATATTTGTGTGTTTATTGTGTATTTCAAGAGAGAATAACTTCAATTTTAAGATTTATCTGTGTTCAATAAGAACTTGTAACTTTTTGTATAAAAATGCAAAATATTTAGTGAAAGAATAAAAATAAAAAACCTCACAGCAGGAGCCTCTTCAATGATCTTCTGGTGCCGACGTTGCACACTACAGTCTCGTTCAAATAAGTGTACATAATTGCCATGAAGGTCTCCAAACACTTGAACCTCCACATGTCTCGGTTCCTGCACGTAAGTCTCCAGCAGCATGGTCTGGTCCCCAAAGGCCTTGAGAGCTTCTCGGCAAGCACTTTCCAATTGTGTCTCGAACTCAGATGCTGTCATAGCGATTCTCATACCCTGTAATAAATGTTGATTATTAGAATTGTACTCAAAATAGTATGAAAGTTGACTTTGACAATGGAAAAAGAAGGCACCACAGGACTTCACTGGAACAAAGAGAAGACTAAAAGTGACAACAATTGCATTTAGAAGAGTTACTTTTGCCAAAGTGTCAATGGAAGTCTGACAGGTTCAATCTGCAAAATGGTGTGATAATGTTAAAGAGAAGTAAAATATAAAAAGAATCACACTGTTGTAGATTTCATTTTGACACAATTTTTTAAATCTCATTCTCCAAAGTTGATCAATCTCTTGTCCGTAAAAAAATCAAGTATAAAACAGTTAAAAAGAAATAAGGTGTCTCTTGTAGGAGTTAAAATAACAAAAAAAGAAGGAAAAATAAGAAGGCAATAAGCTTCTCAAGCTCATCCCAGAAGAACCTAAAGCACTTTTGCATGCATGAGACACTGCAGAAAATACATAAAGCACTTTCAATAGGTTTGTTAACAAATTAGAGAAACTATATTACCAATTTGTATTAATAGGAACCTCCAAAAAAACAGAGAACCGATTTAAGTGTCTTGAGTGTTTAGTAATGTGTAGTCCATGAGCAGAAGTTAAAGGCCAGACTCATTGGTTAATCCATTTATGGCCATGGGTTCTACATAGCACTTTGACAGTGTAGGTCATTAATTTACTTGAAAGTAGTTCTCTATTTCATAGAAATGGCGTGTTGTGAAAATGCAACCCTGGGTGTAGAATACAAGATGAACCAGAATCTGAGAGCTAGCACCACACATGGCATTCACAATAGGTGCAATAACTCTGCAATTTGACTATAATCTGTTTCATTGCATGCATAGGACAATTGCATTTTTTCACATTAGAAATGTCTTCCAGAGATCAGTCTTGAAATCAACTGCTGCGAAGTATTTCAATCCCCTCTATTCCTCTTTCAGTAAATTCATTCTGTCACAAGAAGTAATAATTGGCATTCAAATGATGAGGGAGAAATTATCTACAAATGGTTTTTAGTAGACTATCTGAAAATTTTGGGATGCCCCCACCAAATTAAAATTTTATATTGTAAATTTTACAAAATGTTCAGGAGGTGCAAGAAATAGGTCTGTACTGGTAACGGATCTAATACATGGGAATTTTGTTCCAACAGTCCTGAAATTAAACGATTGGAGGCTTCATAACAACATCCTATTAATTGATACATGGAGTGATTCTTGACAAGGTTTGTAATGACACTGATTTGGGGTCACTTTTGAGACATTCAAAGGTTTCTTTTTATATCCTCTCTACTAAAACTTCTAACAAGGCTATGAGAAACACAAGATCTTTTACAATTCTTGGTACTATCTTGCTCCTTCATAAGTCTTTAGTCAGACCCACTCTGGAATAATAACAAAATAGTTTGGAATCCCTGCTGTAATAAACAGGAAAGGATACACAAAAAATCTTTAGAACTAAGGCTTATAGGCTTGACACCCCAATGACCACCTAAGACCATGACTTTGAAGGCATTCTTCTGAGGACAAACATGTGTTCTCTAGTTGATAGGATGGTGACGTTTGATTGCCCTGGCTTGCTGTCCTGCATCTCTTACAGAGTACCTACTTCACTTGAGACTACTTGTAGACTTCACTTGAGGGACCATGCTTTGTTTGCTCTCAAGTGCTATAGAACTAGTATGGGAGAAAACGACACCTTCAACCACATATTGCAAATATTCTTCTCTCAGATGTTGAAATTTTCTGATTACTGAGAATCAATCGAAAAATAGACATGGAGTTGGCTGGCTGTGAAACAGTATTATGAGATAATGTTTAAATTTTATTTAAAATTATTTTTATGTACTTATAACATTGTACTTCAGAATTCCTTTTTGTATTTTTCATCTGATGTACTACTGTTGAAGGGTATATCCTCTTCATTAAGATTATAATGAATTTCTTCCATAGATGAAGATTTGCAAAGCAAAGTTAACTCATTACAAGAAACCCTATACACCTGGTGCTGTAAAAATGCACTCACTGTGTTTAGTTTGATGTAAATCTGCTAGCAAGGCAGCAAAAGTTACAAAAGTCAGAGATAAACTTTCACGACTGTTTTAAAAAGAAATTATTGATGTCGCCAACTGTCAATAACTATTGTGGCTGAATTAAAGGTCCATTACTAATTGTACATGAAAAACAAGACTTTCACTGACTAATCTATGCAGAAGCTCTCCCTTCTACAACTTATTCAGAAACTAAAAGGAATAAATCCAACAATCGCACATAACAGATCAATTCACAGAAAAGCAACAATCACTTGGATACAAGGAATTTAATTGCTCATGACCACTCAATGATCAATATTCAGCAATTGTCACAAAAATTTAACATTATGGGCATAAATGGCGACAGAAGAGTGTATTACTCTAAAAAGTTTTTTATACATTACATCATTATATAGGAAGTTCCAACCCCCTTCCCCTAATTTCCAAGATAGAGAGTCTATTATTAAGTAACGTTCAATGACGTGGCAAGTTTACATCTTTGTCTTGATAGTTTTTTATCAATAATGGAATAAGCAGATTGCCTGTTTCAAAACACAGTAAGTAATTGAATATATTAATATTGTTGAGAAAGCAAAGTTGATCTTGCATACAAGAGGGCTAATTAATACAATAATCTGCTACAGTTATTTATATTCCAGTGAATTGGAAAATTTCATTACCTGTTTTTTCATAAGATGATATAATAAGAATTCTGTGCTTGTATTGCTTTCAAATATGTCTTCTTATAATTCTTGCAGCAATAATCCAAACACAATAAACATTATCAATATAAATATGTATATTACTTTTACACACACTTTTGCCATTATGATTAATCCCTTCATATCTTTTATACCACAGGAACTAAGATTCCACTCACCTTGCCACCACCTCCTCGAACAGCTTTTATCATGAGAGGAAACCCTATGCGTTCCGCTTCTCGTTTCAGACGATCAGAGGATTGATCTTCTCCATGATATCCCTGAATGACTGGTACACCCGCAGCAGACATAATGTGTTTTGAAGTACTGCACCATTAATGATAACATTCAAAATTAAACAATCATATTTTCCCCCTCTTGTAGCAGATGAATAAAGAATTGATATAAAGCAAAGTACAATAAATATCATCATTAACAAATTGTGCACACAGATAATTCTCAATAAATTGAAGTTCACCATTTTCAACTATGAAATACTGTATTTTTTAATACCTTTTAATCCCCATATCTCGAATGGCACTGGCAGGTGGCCCGACAAAGATAATTCCCTCTTTCTGACACAGTTCTGCAAATTCTGTGTTTTCAGATAAGAATCCATAGCCAGGATGGATGGCCTGACAACCAGCTTTCTTAGCCACACTGATTATTTTGTCCTGCCTCAAATAACTTTCTTGTGAAGCGGCAGGACCTATTCTGTAAGCTTCATCCGCCTAAAATTTCATTCAATGCATAGTGCCTACATGCACAATAATAAAATTACTATTTCTGGAAGTAAGATTTGGATTGTGTAACATACCATTGCAACATGCATAGAATTTTCGTCAGCATCACTATATACTGAAACAGTTTGTACTCCCATTTTCTTTGCTGTTCTCATAATTCTGCATGCTATCTCTCCCCGGTTTGCAACAAGAACTTTATGAATGGAAGCAGTTTGTGCATAGTGTCTCTGGTATACAAGTTGGGCAGATCTTTAAGAAGGAAAATAAAAATTGTAAGATAAATCGTTCAAGCATGCTAAAACAATTTAGCTGGGAATTTGAAACAATCATAAATTACGAATAAATCGAAAAATTCGTTACGAATGTCTTTTCTTTTCAGGCAAAATTATTACATACCGGTACGAAAGCACCTTTCCATTTAAGAGCCTAGTGACTGTCATTCTTGGCAATTTGATGATTAAATGGCCCAAAATCCGACAAAAATCCAACTAACTTGGGAATTGCGAAATGAATTACATAATAAGCTAATATCTCTTCCGTCATATCATGCCATTACGTTGGTTTCACTTCGATTCAAATCAATTCAAATGCATATTCCAGTGTCATTGAGAAATCGTGTTATCACGGTGGAGTGTTATAAAAAGAAACACGATTTTGCACGATTCTCTCACAGATACATGGAATCGGTTCCGATCGGTTCTTTAAATTCATTTTGAAGAACCGCTGGTGATCATGAAAAATTTTGGAAGGGATAAAAGCACAAGTCCTATTGGAGAAGATCTCAGACAAAAATACAAGATTAAGGAAGGGATTTCTTAATGGAGTTTGTAACTTTTGAATAGGCACAAAAAGCACATCATGGCAGTGGCAACTTGTCCGCAGCTGATTGGTGGAACTACAAGCGTAGATGCCAACCCTGCCAATACTTGAAGTTTCCGTGTTACTTCGTCAGCCGTGTGATAACTCGTGTTTTGAATGTGTTTTGTTGATGACATACGGCTCATTTCAAGCTTATGTTTTGTCAGAAATTACGTCTATAATAATGCAACAGATTTAATGTTTATTACGATAGAGTATCGAAAAAATAATCAATAATTCATGAATGGAAGACAACATTCAAACATTTCAACCGGCGTGAATATTTGTTTTAGTGCGAAAATTCTTTCAAAACAAGAGACAGAAGTGTCATAAGAAAATGGATATGTAAATAAATAGCGTTGTGACTTTTGTGTTCAATTGTGATCTCTTATCCAAGTTTGCTAAGTTGTTATGGTGCATCACGGAAGTTATGAAGACTGAATAATATTGTTTTAATTTTGAAATAGGTTGTTTGATTGCCTACAATGAAGGCGAATTTTGTGATATTGTTGTGTGTTCTAACTAACATATATTTTTCTGACGCTGCAAGTAAACAAAAATCAAAATCAGTCACAACTTTCATAGATGCTAAATGGGAAGTTACTCCACTAGTTCTTGAGGTAGCTGAATTTCTAGCTGATGAAAATGGGAACTATCTGTGGGAATTCATTGATGCCATTAGTGCACTTCAACCATCTTTGATTGATTTAAGTAAGTTTTAAAAATTTATTAGAAATGCAAAATATAAAAAAAAATTCTGCTTATTTGGTCTGTTAATGCATTTTTATACAATGAATGAAAGCTGTAAATGTTCTTGTAAAACTGGAAAAATATCCAACTAACAACATGTTTAGTTTCCAACTTTTTATCTGTTTGTAAACCTGAAAATATAAGTTAATGCGTTTGAGCTAGTGTTAAACAGGCAGGGTAGATTGTGTTTACATTTTAAATTGATAAACAGAAGTGGTTAATTTTCATCAATTAATTGTTCCTCAAAATTTAATAAATTTTTATGGTTTTAGGTACTGAAAAGGCCAGCTATGATAAAGTGTTGGAAGTTGCAGGGGAGCTTATCCCTCCCTCACAGTTGTCAGTCCTCAAACTTGCTCTGTCTCTGCATACCTATTCACCAAAAGTGGAAATGTTTGCACAGATGGCATCGGAAAGAGGCTTGCCATCTCTTGGGTGCCCTGCAGCTGCTGACGTTGGGGGAAAACTGACATGTGATGCTCAGAATTTACAGAAAATTATAAATGATGTGAAGGTAACAAAAAAAAGAGAAAAAAAAAAGGTTAAAATTTAGTATACGGTACACCCTTAGGGAAGTGTGGCAGTGGGGCTTAAGCCCTAATTACTGTACGTGCTCTAATAGAAATTAATAAAACTTACAGATAGGCGATTTTCATGGTTCGCCCTTCATATGCTTTGTCCCTGCATCGTAACGCCAATTTACTTTCAAAGGCAAGTTTTCTTGCTTCGCTCGCCCAGATCCAAGACAGGGCGAGGTTCGGGCCTTCGGCCCTCGCGTTCACTATAAACATCCTTGAGTCTATCCAATGCATAATTACCAATTCACTTTTATAAGACGTCACTTTTCAAGAATGCCTCCAGAATTCTAACTGCCTAGTTAACGCCAGAACGGCGCAAAGTGCCGATTTAAACGACTTGCTTTGGTTGTATCGTATACTACATTTCAGCCCCAAAAAATTAACAATTCATTTTTGAACTGGTTCTTATATGATTGACTGATTCTTATTTCTATGAACAGTGTATATAAACCATGCATTATACACAATATTTCTTGATACACTACTACATCCTGATGAACTAAATGCGTACAGATGTATCAAAATTCACATGGTGCATTCAAACACTCGTTTTACAAAAAGATTAAAGAAGGGTACACGGTACACTCTTAGAGAAGTGTGACTGAGAGGAAGGGGGAGGAGGATGAGGGGGTCTGCTCTAGCCCTCCCTCAAATTACTAAGCACTCTGACAGAAATAAATGAAACTTACCGATAGGCGATTTTTATGGCGGTTTGACTGACAATTTAATAACTCGATGATAAGTCATTACTAATACCTGAATTATACTCGACTTACTTTCAAGAAACCATGGCCCCTTCCACACAGAACACTTATGCACATGCAGAGTGGCCCCTTTCTTGCTAACTTCTACTCGAATCCATCACACAACTTTCGCTTGGCCAACCTCATGGGTCACTTACACACAGCACACTTAAATCGTGCAGCAATCAAACTTGGTTCTTGCACTCAATTCAATGAAAGCCAAACACCCCCTTTGGCACAACATGCAAAAAAACCCACATTTATTCTCATCATCGTAGCATAGACTCTGGACACTCAAAAACCCAAACCCAAAGAATCTGAAGAACGCAAGAAACTTAAGTGTACAACAGCAATGTAGCTTAACATTTCGACAGCTACACAACACAAAATCACATAGACATATGATTTACGTCCCACCACACCCCATTTCGCAATGAAGTTTCGACAAGATATTAGGGTGAAATTTCCCCCACTCCTATCTTTTGACGTCGTGTTCGTGACCAATTATGAACCATTAAAATTATTTCAGAAGTGTATTTCTTTACAATTTATATAAATCGCCCATGCTTTGCTTTTTATATGTATGTACTAAGTTATGCATATTGATCACCACCCCTCCCCACCGGAAGGTTCTCCTCACAACACCCTTCATCCCTTCCACCGTGGATTTTCCCCTTGCCGGAGTGGTGTGAACTGCCAGTTTAAACAACTTACTTAAGTTGTTCCGTATACTAGACTTCAGCCTACAAAAATTTTCTCCACATGTATTACTGCTACATTTATAGTATTACAACTATTTTATTACTGTTTAATAGTTCACTTTTGAGGCTGCTGCCGTGGAATCCCTGACACAATTTCCCTCGCATATCTCACACTTCTAGAAATAAAATTCCTTTGCTTTTTCAAACTCACCTTGCTCATCCTGGATAAACATTTCTTTAATTGAATTGAAGAAAGTTTGATCGATTCTTGGTAGCTTCTGCTGTTATTACTTTGTTGCTTAGAATAAACATGTAAATATTGACATATACTCTTTGCACTTGCCCTGAAAAAGTGTGATTGGATCTCCATTCAATCCCTCTAAACATCAAAGTACCATTCACATACTTGTCTCTATGAAACTCCCTTTTCCCCAAAATGCTTTCATCTATCTCAACAAGCAACACCATCTCCTCCCAGTGGTTCACTTTCATTGACAATAACATCTGTGTATACTTCCCTTCATTGATGCAGCAGAAACTTATCCAATCAACCACAGTTTCGGAACACATTTTCATTTCATTCATGACGTGTTCACACAGTTCTTTCAAAGCCTAAAAATAGAAAATGATAAACCCTTCACTCATCTTCCAAGTGACTCTTTGAAAAACAAGAATTCATTGCCTCAGTCCTTTTTTGCACCTGAGAATAGACTCCTCTGTTCCTGCACATCCGCTTCTGCTGACACTCAATTCCTTTCAATTTGTTCTCAGTATTACATACGAGACATTCATAAGAATTACATTCAGACCCCCTAGATTGCACAGATTATAAAAAAATTCCTCATTCAAATGATCCATTGCAAAATCACACCAAGTTCACAAAACAACATGAGATGTGCAATATAAAAAATATTTCCTTACACCAAGCAGAGCGGCAAAGAATATGATAATAAATAATTTAGTAGTCATAGTTACAGTAGTTCATTCATTTATCATCAATTTATAGTTTCTCCTAGGAGGCTATGTTATTTTCTGCTCATTACAGGTGTCATGAGTGTCTCTAATCATAAAACAATTGTAGTATTGTGAGGTGATTGAAGTTGTGAAGGCCATGTTATTTGTTCATAATTACAGGCTTTTTATGTATAAAATTAGTTGTAATTTTGAAGTGCTAATTTAAATGTTTCTTTATAATTAATACTATTTTTGTCTGGAGAATGATAATAATCTGGCGCACCACTTTGAGGTGACTTACATCCTGCCAGATGACAAATATCAGTAAGTGGCACCATAAACCCAAATTCAAGCAATTTAACTTCCTTGTGCATGTTTAATAAAAGAGAGAATATTTTAATATTTTTTCTTGCTTGTCTCATTTATATATTTTAAAAGTACAGTGAAAACTGCTCGAATGGCTCAGTTAAGTGGTTGCCTCCACTAATAGTCATTTATTCATGGAACTGATTAATTTTTCTATGAGCTACATGTAAATATTTATTATTTTTTATAATGATTTATGATTTTTTTTTAAGATTTAAAAAAAAAAAAAAAAAAATCTCTTGATGAAACACATGTACAAATCCCATCCAAAGGTCATTCTCTAACCACTTTGTCAGATGCTCCTTGCTGTAAAATTCCTACTTGATATGAAGTGTATTTTCATGTCTATCTTCCTTATATGATTCAGCAAGAAATGAAAGTGAATTTCGTAACCAAAAGAATAAGTTACAAGTTGGTGGTGTTTTTTGATATTGACTAAGAGAGGATGTAAATGATCCTAAATGTCGTGGTTAAATTGTATTGTGTCATTTGTAATAATTAACAATGTTAAGGAGAACGTACTTTGTTTCATAGCAATTAGCACAGATTTCATTTATGCTTCCAGTAACCTCATAACTTCAATTAAGTGGTCAGCTCAATTAACATTCAATTTTTGCCAGTACTGTTGGTGACTGCAAGTCACGTATCATTATATATAATGAAATTCTCTTTCGTGTTGTGTGTAATTTAGCAGACTGGGAATTCTGTAAGAGAGGTTAATATTGTTTGTGCCAATGCTTTACATAATAAAAGGAAAAATGGACATAGGGATCTTTAATTCTCTAGTATAAAGATTGGATCCCATTTGGTTTTGAAATATGAACATGTTTTTCTTAGTCCTTCAATTTTGTTAACATCTGTGTATTTTGAGATGTTAAGACCAAAGATCATTTCTGAATAGGATAATATTCATTAGAAATGAGTGAATAATAATTTAATTTTAGTGCATTAATTTATTTCTCATGTTCTGTGCAGAGTTTGCAAGGTCCACAACTTGTTGAAAGCTTTGGTATTGATCATCATTATCCTGGCTCTCAAAATGACAGCCTTGTAGTAGTGCTGTATGGAGAATTGGGAACTCCTGAATTTACTGCATTCCATCATGTTTTAAAACCCAAGGCATCTTTAGGAGAACTGGACTATGTAGTACGACATTATGTGAAGGTAAAGTTTTTCTGCTAAGTATTTGCTTGTGCATTTTGTGTTGTTTTAGTAAGTGTGTATATTTGAGTAAGTATAATCAGTTGTTAGTTTAATTTAAGTTGTGTATTATGTTCACATTAGATGTGAATGGTGTACTTTATTTGTTATGAACAAAGGGTTAAGAAGTAAATGGTATTGCAGTTTGAGTAAGGAGTGATCACTTTCTCTCCATACCTTTTTAACTTTACAATTTTAAGAAGTGAAAAACCTAACTATGAAGCAAAATTTTAAAATGCCACACACAGCACTCTTGCAAAATTATTTATATGCTATTGGTAACATTTTCTATTCGCTGTCACTAGGTGCAATGAGCTTCTGGAACCTGACAGACATAAGCATATTCCTGGGGAGGTGCATCACATGTGAAATGGGTCACTTCATTGTAATTAACCTTTTGAAGAAGGGAACACAGGGAGTGAAATTTTAACACAAGTTCATTCAACTATTATTTATTCATTAAGTGCATAAGTAGAGGGAGAGAACATTCAGAGAGATGGGAGATAAGAAGGGATGAGGGAAGTTCAGCTATTGTGATCAGCATCTTCCTGTCTCCACCCTGTTGCTATTTCTACATCTTCTACTTTGCTGTTTGTTGAATGCCATCCTTTACCTTGAGTAGACTTGCGTCTTGTCTCAGGAAATGAATTGCTTGGGTCGAGCCGAGGTGCAGTTATGATTGCCAGATGTACAGAAAGCCCATTCGGTCTTTGGCCTTTATTTATGTAATTTTTGGGGATAAAAGGTGGCAGGTAAAGCACCATTGGCTGACAGTTGGAGGAAAAACATTCAAAGGTCTACTTTTCAGGAGAAAGTATATTGAAAAAATTGTTGAGGAGATAGTATCTTCTTGTAGGGGTAGTGTTCTTATCTTGGAATTTGTAGTCAGTGGAAAAGTAGGCTGTTCGAAATTTTTGTTTACAAATATCCATCTCATGACCATTGGGACTATCGCTAAATAATTGATGATAATGATATTATCTTCAAACTCTGGTAATAATGAACTGAGAGATTCTTGAACATAAAAACTTTGTTTGTTACATACCAAGTCATCATGCTGCTTGCTTGTCATTTTGAGGAATGTTGTTTGAAGAATTCAGAAATCCAGCATTCTCAGTTTCTCAGTATTGCCTATCTACACGTACTGTTCTTTTTTATGCTTGATGTTTGAGTCATGTGATGACGCCAACAGTGGTTTCTAGTGACACCAACAGCAGCAGGTTTTTCAGTGACCAAATCTATCCTCTTTGCCTCCAACTTGGAATGAATAAATGAAGAGGATTGAGTTTTGTACATGCTCAATGTTTCTGGCATGCATTATGATATTCAAATTCAAAATTCGATCTGGTTAAAAATATCCAGACAGTACAGCCGATGAACTGAAAAATATCAAAACTAAGGGACTGGAAGCAGGTATTCATTTTAGATTTCTTGGGAAAACTCATGCACATGGCAAGGGCAGTGAAACTTAGCAGTTCTGCCTCTTCTGAGACCAGGGTGTCAAGCACAAAGAACTTGGTACACTGTCTTTTGCCTTTTTTATACTTTCTGAAACAATTTTACGTAGAGTCAGTAATTCAGACATGAGAAATCTGGATTTGATTCTAGGAGAAAAATCACATGAAGTGAATACTGTATGATTCACAGTAGGTATAGTATTTTTATACTGTTCTTTACTGACCCACCTGAATTTTGTCGAACGCCTGGATTTACTGTGGAAAATAAGTCAGTCTGTACGTGCAGTACTGTGCATACAGTACAGTTCTTTTCTAAAATTCAAAAAGAAAAAATACATTATTCATCTTTCTGCTCTACACTTCTGTAACCATGAAAGTGAAGCAAGTTTTTTTTTAATTTGAAGTTGTCTTCTGACTCTTTTATTATTTTCTATTATATGTTCGTGGTATAGAGAAATTTATGTAATGCTGCAGTAAATCAGATTTGATTTTTTTAACAGAAATTCATGTTTGGGGAATATTTTGATACTGAAAACTTGTTTTTTTCTTCCAAAAGGTCTGAGCATGACCAACTCTGGCACAAAACTATTCATCGGATTTTTTCCTAAATGAATATTCTCTGGCTGATTTGATCAGACTTCATGCTTTGAATCTTTTTGAAGCAATTTTGAAAATAAATTTTGAATTTTTTGGGTATTTATATAAAGTTTAGGGTGCATTTCCTAAAAAAAAATTCCAAATTTTTTCTTCACATTTTTTGTAAGAATGAAGCGAAATACATTTAGAAGGCCATATAACTGAAATTTAGTGTTAACTGAATTTTTGAAAATTGTGAGAAAAGAGATTTTTTTCTTCAAATTAAATTAGTTCTTTAATTAATATCATGATCTTGAAAGTATTTATAGTTTTTCCGTAATTTTGAATGAAAACAATATTAAGAACACAATTTTCTCAAAAATGCTCCTTATGTTTTCTTCAGAGAGGACTAAATGCTCTGAATAACAAGACATAAACCACATTTTGATATTTGCTTTGAGGTTTCAAAAAATCATTTTTTAAAAAAGTCTCACACCGTTAGTATTTACATTATTGTTATGTTGTGTGTGTTTTTTTACACATTATTGTATTTGTAAATACAAGTATTTCTAATGATTTTGAATGAAGAGTATCAGTTTTTGGTGAAATTGAGCTTAAAATTATGAATATTTTCAGAAACTCAAGCGAAATTTTCTCAAAAAATGCTCAAAATTTTTCAATGAAAATTTGCGAATGGAACCAGATTTCTTATCTGTTATATTTTTAGTCATAGTTGCCTCTCTTAGGGGACAGAAAAATAGAGAAAATGTGAAAAAAAAATTTACGCTTGAATAGCAACTGG